>SKCR01031958.1:0-483681 GCA_019454045.1 Zanthoxylum bungeanum | reverse complement strand
TTTAGAAAAAAAAATACACAAAATCTCTCTCTCCATTGCTCATTGCCGTGAGCCTCCCTTGGTGGATAGAAAAATTTGTAGCAAATTTCTCTTAAGCTAGCACTTGAAGAATCATTACAAGGTGATAGGGAAACCAACCTTGGAGCTTGGAATCACAAAGACAAAGCTTGGAGCTTGGATTTTCACCTTGGCCGAATTCCACAAAGAGATCTTGGAGTTCATTTTCTTCTCAACACATCTCAAATCCGTTCAATGTAAGTGTGTTTCCGCCTCACTTCATTTTGTATTCATTATTTTCATTGCTTAAATATGATCTTGGGACTATAGTAGAAACCAACAGTTTTAAAGTTCTTCGTGATAATAGTACGCAATAGCTGAGTTAAAGTCATATTAACCACTTCGTTCTGCCATCAGTTTGGGGGTGGCAAGTAGTAGAATAGAAAAGTTTAGTTCCTAACTTACCCTATAAAATTTTCCAAAAATGACTAAGGAATTTAATATCACGATCTGAGACTATACTCCGTGGAATTCCATGGAGTCGTACTACTTCTTTAAAGAACAAGTCAGCAATGTTAGTGGCATCATCTGTCTTATGACACGCTATAAAGTGTGCCATTTTACTGAACCTATCAACCACTACAAAGATGGAATTTCTACCCTGCCTAGTCCTAGGTAAGCCCAATATAAAGTACATTGATACATCTACCCATGGCTCACTAGATACAGGTAATAGTGTGTACAAACCATGAGTTATAACCTTAGATTTAGCCTTTTTACAAGTTAAGCATTTATCACACAAACGTTCAATATCTCTCTGCATTTTAGGCCAAGAGAAATGTTCACTCAATACCTCTAAGGTCTTAGCAATGCTAAAGTGCCTCATTAAACCTCCCTCATGTGCTTTCCTAATAGGAATGCATAATCTATTCTCCTTAAACAGAAACCCATCATGTTGGTAGAATTTACGAAAGATAGACTTATCATATTTATCATAGATAATACTAAAATTAGTATCACTTGCATAAAGCATACATCCAAGCATTCTTGTATTCAATGAAGTAAGTATAGCATACCTTCGTGATAGTGAATTAGCAACAATGTTTTCCTTACCTTGTTTGTAGCGGATTACATATGGAAATGTCTCAACAAACTCTAACTATTGTACGTGTCATTTGTTCAGCTTACCTTGGCCCTTCGAATGCTTCAATGATTCATGATTTGTATGGATCACAAACTCTCGAGGCCATAGATAATACTGCCAAGTCTCAAGGGCTCTCACTAGCGTATACAACTCATTGTCATATGTGGGGTACCTTAAAACTGCTACATTCAGCTTCTCATTAAAGTAAGTTATTTGTCACTTTTCTTGCATAAGAACCGCTCCAATGCCAATCCTGAATGCTTCACACTCAATCTCAAATATATTCTCAAAGTTAGGTAGCGCCAAAACTGGTTCACTACACAACTTCATTTTAAGATCTTGGAATGTATGCTCCTGCTCTTCTCCCAATTTGAAGCCAACAGTTTTCTTCAATACTTCAGTCAATGGTGCTGCAATACTGCTGAAGTCTCTAAAAAACTTACGGTAGAAGCTTGCTAATCCATGGAAGCTTATGACTTCTGTCACATTTGTTAGTGTAGGACAATCCTGAATTGCCTTTACCTTCTGTACATCAACTTCGATGCCATCTACACTTACAATAAAACCAAGGAAAACAATCATATCCATATAAAAAGTGCATAACATGCTTCAAATGCATAACATGCTCATCTAATATTTTACTATAAACTAAGATGTCATCATACAACAAACTTACCTATAAATGCACGCATAACATGATTCATCAATCTCATAAATGTGCTAGGTGTGTTTGTAAGACCAAATGGCATAACTAACCATTCATATAAGCTATACTTGGTCTTAAATGTAGTTTTCCACTCATCTCACTCTCTCATGCGAATTTGATGGTATCCACTCTTTAAATCAATCTTACTAAAATTTTGGAACCATGCAATTCATCCAACATGTCATCTTGTCTAGGAATAATGTGACGATACTTTACTTTTATATTATTGATCACTTGACAATCAACACACATATGACACGACCCATATTTCTTAGGAAGTAGAAGAACTGATACTACACAGGGACTCATACTTTCTCTGACATACCTTCTCCATAAACTCCCACACTTGACTCTGAAGTTCCTTTGTTTCCTCGGGATTGCTTCGGTAGTCTGGTCTGGTGGGAATAACTGCGTCAGGTATGAAATTGATTAGGTGCTCAATACCTCTAATGGGTGGAAGCCCGCTAGGAAAGTCCCATGTCAGCATATCACTAAATTCCTGCAAAAGAGATGAAATGGACATAGGAAACAAATGGTGAGTGTTAGCAATACAAACACGCAATCCTTGTAGACTAGCAAAAGCATAAGCTTGCTAGCCTTAAAAGCTCTCCTCGCTTCACCCTCAACCATGTAGAAGCTTTTTTCACTCGCCCTTTTGATTCCCCCTTAAGTTCACTCACACTCCCCTTGGGAACACTCAGGCCCTTAGCTTTAATTTCCTTAATAGGTTCGATCACACTCCCCTCAAGTTTTTTCTCCAAGGTTGTGTTTGCACTCTCGTTCTCTCTGTCAATCTTAAGTTGCAACTTGACTTGATCCTCATGGACTTGCTTTGGTGCATTTATACTGAAAGGAATACTTATTCTTGAACCCATCGTGTATGACCTTCCTATCAAACTGCAATGGCCTGCCCAAAAGAATATGTCTAGCATGCATTGGTATCACATCAGATAGGACATCATCTGTGTATGGCCCAATGATAAAGCTCAATAATACTTGCTTTGTCACCTTTATTTTGCCACAATCATTTAACCATTGCAACTTGTAAGGCTTGGGATGCTTCAAAAAATATAATCCCAACCTCTCAACTAAAGATGTACTTGCGACATTAGCACAACTGCCCCCACCAATGATCATACTACACCCCTTACCATTCATATGACATCAGTATGAAATATGTTCTCCCTCTGTTGATCACTCTAATCCTCAATAATTTGAGCACTCAAAGCACGCTTGACAACTAAAGACAAGTTATCCAGCGGGTATGTAGCTCCCTCTCTATCACTAGTATCCTCAATCTTAGGCTCATCATCATCAACCTTAATCTCACTGTCAGTATAATGTACCTCACCACTCTTCTTATTAATCACCAAAGTGCACCTGTTGGGCACTATGAAGCATAGTGTCACATGCTAAAACACTTGAAACACTTGATGTCCTTAGTCTTTGGTGTTGTACTCTCAGGTTTCGGTCTAGCCTTGCTTGGTTCTGCAACTTCTTTACCCTTGGCACTAGGTTCGAACCTTGACTTGTTAAAGCCTACATCTCATCAAGCATTATAAACCCATTTCCCATTCCATACAGAAGTAGTATGAGTACCAAATCTGGATGTAAACTTCTTTTTATTGCCTTTCTACCTTGATAGCCATGTGAAACATATCTTCTAAATCAACATAATGATGCAACTCCACCATGTTGGCAATCTCTATGTTCAAGCCCCCTAGAAACTAGGAATAGCTAACGATCAAAGGAATGAACATGAAATGAGAGTTTATAACACCCCCAGTATTTTCAGTTCGGCTAACAAAGAAAATACCGGAGCTGAAAATTCATCCCGAATCTCCGGGTGGGATTTCTAAGGTATCTAGCCTTTTAACATATTATTATATGAATAACAACTTGTCATGCATGATGAATTACTATACTAGACATGTCATGACTGACTGAGGTGTTATATTCTTCCCTCTTTATAATAGAATTCGTCCCCGAATCCTAACCTGCGTGTGCTCCATGCAACTGGACTAACATGCCCTAACTGTCTTATGCAATGTTATCATGCGTGTTACATACATTGATTATAGTGTTAATTAAATGAGTAAGTTGATTTACATGGAGTAGACGGAGCCACATCAGTCATTACACCTAAACCTTTACTATGATACCAACTTGTCACACCCCGGTATTTTTAGGCATGTGATCGGCAAGAGACGGCCTAGCCATCACCTGAACCCCTTACATACACTAACTGACTAACTACATGCATGGTTGTAATGCAAACGTGATCATGAAAACTATAAATGTGCAATAACTTGCAGGAATATAACTAGTAAATACATATCATGAATATAAACTCAAATGCATGTCTTATACATACATAACTTTATAACTATTAACAATAAATACATGATTACATACGAGGGCATATGGCCTGTTTTGAAAAAAATTAACTAATAGGCCTGACTCTAAGGATTTTGTCTTCTCCAAAACTTGTCCACTGCGTGCAAGATCATAAAACTTGCAAAGCATAGAGAGTTGGGTGGGTCCGGTCTTTTTAAAGACATGGTGAGTGAATATTAGAGTGTCAAAAAAGAAAGTTGAAGTAATAAACATAACTAAACCGAAACTAAAAACATGACAGAAAAAGGAAAATTGAATTTGCAGAGACATGAGCAATAAACTAAAGAAAATGCTGGCATAATTGAGAACTAAGAATGTGGCACATAATCTGCATGAAACTAACCTCAACTATATGAACTGAAAAATTGGCTACTGAACATGTCTTGATCCTGCACTAGTATGACCTGACTTGTATATTCTATTATGAACCAACATGACCTGTCTTAAAACTATATGAACTGAACCTAAATTCTTGTACTGCACACGCATGATTTGAATCCTAAACTAAACATACATGAGCTGAATATGAATGCTAAGCTAAACATGCATACGCTAACGTGAAATACCTAATCTGATGATGCATGAGTTAACTTGAATTTCTAATTTGAACATGTAGGAGCTACACCTGAGTATCTGAATTGAAAATACATGAGCTGAATTTGATTACTAAGCTAAACATGCATGACCAGAATTTGAATGCCTGATCTGAAACTGTATGAGCTACATCTTAATATCTGAAATGTATATGCATGAACTAAATATGTTTGACTCTGAATTGCATGTTATTACTAAACCAGCCATACCGGTGGCAAAGCCATCCCAAAACCGTGGTGATTTGGTTCTATCTCGAACTGTGCCTGGATTGTGAATTCTAAGAGTGACTACATAAACTACCATACATGACCTAGAAATTGACATGATGCTACCTGAAATGAACTTTATTATGGATCTATGTGAACTGATCATGACCATCTGAGCCTAACATGCCTCATTGAATTTACATATCCTGACTAGAATCCTGATATATATGAACTAGGCCTGACTATCTTAAAACATTATTTGCAGTTGTAAAATATGTATATGATCTGAAAACTGTATTACATGCTAATAACCTATATCTGGTTCTGAAAAACATCTCATGGTCTAAATTTCGTGAGCATGTCTTAAGAACTATTTATCATAAAAATAAATATGTACATAAGCGGAAAAGTATACACTAGAATAGTAGCCTGTAGAGCTGAAACACTACTTAGCGGGACCTAACACCGCGTAAATAGACGGAACTGAGCTGATATATTGAACTGCTAAGCCTATGGAGGTGATCATTGCCCCATAAACTATCTGAGTGAACTCGGGATGGTAAAGCTGAAGGGACGATACTAAATTGGTGGTTAAAAAACATATGCATATTCTTATAAAAGCATTTTCTAGAACATAACTCGAGTTACATAAAAATCATTTCTAAAATTTAGGCATGTTTCATAAACTATTTTATAAAAATATGCATAGAAAATATAAAATTTAGAAACATATTCTAAAAAAATGACATGCATGATGCATGACTGTTTAAAGCTAGCATAGCTAACCTGAAACCATAAACTGAAACCTTGAAACATGAGCTGACATGGCTAACATGTAAACCTGAACTAAATTCCTATAATATGATCTGAACTACATAACATGACTAAAATACTAAAATATGATTAAACTTTATTTCTGTGTACTTGACTGATTAAGCTTTATTTCTGGAACATGAAAACTTAAACTATCTTATATTGAAAGTTGGAATCTATACATAATGTATATAACGTATTCAAAATGAAAACTAAAATTTGAGTGGTAAGGCTATCACGAAAATTAAACATGCATCAATGACTTATAAGCCGAATACATGAAGTAAAATTATGATATGAACGAATAAAATGATATTACATGTCAGAATTTCAATTAAGGGCATAAGCTGATATTATTAATCAAAGGCATAAACATGAAATGTAATTTGGACCTAAAATCCTACAAAGTATAAATAATTAAAAGACATGAGAAGGAAAGTAAAGAGAGCATCCACTCACTATCTGGCGTCAATTGTCAGTGTGCCTGAATGCTGGAGGAAAGATTCATTCGAACTCACTAACTAAACCTGTGTTCAAATATTATTAGCATACTCAAACTATAGATATTGAACATGATTCGTGAATGCATGGACATGCTGTTTAACTGGGCTAAACTGTTAATACTACATGACGTGCTTATGATGTGCTATATTTTGTTAATGTTATATCCTACTCATGCTAATACTGAAGAGACATTTCAGCATAATCGATTTAGCTACTCGAAATGCCCAAAGCTATCAATATACAAAATACACAAGTTGGCCTTGTCACTGAAGCCAAACAATTGGCCTAACATGCCCATCAACAACTCAACATCCATACAACTACTACAAGACCATTTAAATGTTGGACAATTATGACCCATATCATCACTATTTGTACAGAACATGGTGTTGTTGTACAAATTAACTATGTGACAAAGGAAATTGCTCTTTTATCATTTGTAATTGGATTACCAAGATACATAAATGATAAAAGTCCATATGATTAGTTCCAGATTAATAAGATATGAGACAGTATTAATCCATTAAGGTTTAATCATTAAAAATCCCTAGTCGTAGTATTATCGAGACTGGATATCGATAATGTGGAATAGACTAGTATTGCACTTGTGCGCGTTGTGGGAGCATAACGAAATAGTTCTCATATATTTAAGTATTGGATACTTATGTAAGTGTGATAGGAGGTTGTGTTTACCGATGGTATGGAAATAGCTTCGCTCTGGATAGACCCATCGGAATCCCATTGGTAGTATGACTATGTGTCTATGGGAGTCTGAATCAGGGTAGCTGTATTTGGTCTTAACCTGAGACTTGCATTGCTAATACTTGCGACAATCAATATATTTTGGTTTTAGTCTTCCGGGGCTTTAACAGGTTCTGTGTACGCCTCTTCTGGGTATATTGAGAATCGTAGTGTATTGGATGTGTTGGAGTTCTACGGTCCCAAGGATCGAATCAAAATCATATAAACATGTGTGAATAACAACGATGAAGTTACAGAATACTTACATCGAGCGGTTGAGCGACGCGGGAGGCAACAAAACTTCAAATTCTGCTCGACAGTGGACTGCTCACAGCTCACAGATTCGGCCTCCTCCATTGTTGGTTTTGAGCTTCTTCGTCAAGCTTCAAGCTTCGTCAAACGATTCCCGGCTCATGGGTAGACTTCCCTATCACCTTCGCATGACTTCGTAGTGTGCTAGCACTCCTGATTTTGCCACAAAATCGCGACTCTTGGCTTCCATTCACTGCTCGGCAGTAACCAAACCATTAGGTTTTTACAGACCCTTGGGCGTGTGGAGAGAAGAAGAAAGAGAAGGGAGAGAAATGTGTGAGAGAGATGAAAAAGTGTAATGGATTTTTGTTTTCTAAAAAAATAAACATATACCAATTTTTCTCTTTCAAAAGTCAAGCCATAAATGGCTCCAACCACCAACATCAACTCACATCAATCCATCAATCATGAATAGTGACTTGCGTCAATCACTCAAAGTGAAAGACATCTATCACTTGATTGACGAATGATGTGACGCTAGTTGCGACTATCGATTTGATGCTTGATTTGACTTACGTGCCGCATTCGAATTCGAAATGCGAATGCGCTCGTAAATAATCTCGGGCTCGGGTTCGCTAATTCCAAATTAACGAATTTTACGTTGCGTCGCAATTAAATCTAATATAATTAAATAATCATGCCTAGCATAATTATTATTCACGTCGCTAACGAATTAATGCTAAATTAATTCGTTCGCCCGAATTAAAATCTAATTTCAATTCCGCGTCGAAATCTAATTTCGTTTAATATATCGAATATATTAATTCTTCGATTAATTCCAAATTAATCGTTATCTCTCTTTAAATGATATTTTATCCAGATAAAATATCTCCGCAATTAATCCCAGATTTATTTTCTCTCTCTTCTAATTAATCCCAGATTAATTTAGAGTGCGAGTCATACGTCATCGGTGAATCTTTGGGAAGTGACCCATGAGATCCCCAGATATGTTGGTAGTAAATCCGGTCGTCGGACTATCCGAAAACGTAAGTACCAAGTACTACGTTTTTACCGATTTACAAGACAAGGTTGGCCTCTAGCAAAGCGCCATGCCTACCCAATTCTCCGAAAATATCCTTACAGGAATAAATGATCTATATCAGGCGTAGTATATGTAGTATTGCGTATTTCTGTCCAGTATCGGATGATCACATGATAGGCCTGCGGCTGGAATTGTGTCTGCCCCGTACGAAGCACATGTCAGATGTCTGGTAACAAGTCTCTATAATCGGATAAACCTGACCTTGTCATTTTATCCCGATAGCTACAGCATTTAAGAGAACCAGTCCCGTATCCTACGTGACCATCATCTCCATATGACTGGAGTGACACTTCCGTCTTGACATCACACCCAACACACTATGATTCTCAATATACCCAGCATTGGCGTACACAGAACCTGTTAAAGCCTTGGACGACTGCAACCAAAGTATATTGATTGTCACAAGTATCAGCGGTTCAAGTCTCACGTTAAGGCCAAATACACCTACCCTGATTTCGGACTTCCATAGACACATAGTCATACTACCAATGGAATTCCGAGGGGGTCCATCCAGAGCGAAGCTGTTTCCCATACCATCGATAAAACACAACCTCCTATTACACTTGCATGAGTATCCTATACCCTAAATATATGAGAACTATGTTGTTGTGCCCTCACAACGCGCACAAGTGTAATACTAGTCTTTTACGCATTTATCGATGTCCAATCTCGATAATGCTCTGACTATGGATATTTAATAATTTATCTTTCGTGGATTGATACTGTCTCATATCATTCTCAATCCAGGAACAAATCATAAGGACCTCCTATCATTTATACATCTAGGTGATCTAATCACAAATGATAAGAGTGCAATCTCCTTTGTCACATAGTTAATTTGTACAACAACACTGTGATCTGTACAAATAGTGACGTTATGGGTCATAATTGTCCAACAGGGTGTGATGTCAAGATGGAAGTATCACTTCAGTCATATGGAGATGATGATCACGTAGGATACGAAACTAGTACTCTTATGTACTGCAGTCATCGGGATAATATGACTAGGTCATGATTATTTGATTATTGAGACTAGTTACCAGAGATCCGATATATGCTTCGTAAGGGGCATACACAATTCCAGCCCCAGGCCTAGCATGTGACATCATATACTGGATCGCAATATGCTATACTACGTATACTACGCCTGACACAGATTACATATTCCTTAAAAGAATATTTCTGGAGAATTGGGTGGGCACGACGCTTTGCTAGAAGCCAACCATGTCTTGTAAATCGGTAAGAACGTGGTACTAGCTACACACGTATTCGGATATTCCGATGACCGAATTTACTGCCAACATATCCAGGGATCTCATGGGTCGCTTCCCGAAGATTCATCGATGACGTATGACTCGCACATAATTAATTTGAGATTAATTATAAGAGAGAGAAAATTTCATCTAGGATTAATTGTGGAGAGATTTTATAGGGATAAAATTCTATTTAAAGAGAGAGAACGATTAATTCGGAATTAATCAATAAAATAATATATTCGATATATTATATGAAATTAGATTTCATGACGGAATTAAAATTAGATTTTAATTCGGGCAAACGAATTAATTTAGAATTAATTCGCGAGCGATGTAAATAATAATTTTACTAGGCATAATTATTTAATTAAATTTGATTTAATTACGTCGCAACGAAAAATTCGTTAATTCAGAATTAGCGAACCCGAGCCCGGGATGTGTTGCGGGCCCACTCGGATTTTGAATCAAGTGGGGCCCACATGTCACATCACCTAGTCATTTTAATCAACTTTATGTTGATGGAATTTGGTGGGTGGTTATAAACTTGTAAAACACACAAAGTGAAAAGGTGATTGATTTTATACCAACTTTGGTATATAATTATTTTATTTTGGAAATTAAAATACAAGTCAACAAAATCAATTTTCTCACTTCTCTCCTTATTCACGTTTTTGACTAGCAAAAATTACTCTCCCTCTCTTTTGCTCTCATTGCCGAGAGTTGCATGGAAGAACTAGGAAATTTTGTTGCAAAATTTCTAAGTGCTAGCACACTAAAGTAGTCTTACAAAGGTGATAGGGAAACCTTTCCCATGAGTTTGGAATTCAAGAATCAAAGATTGGAAGCTTGGAAGCTCAACATACATCAAATGGGAGCTTGGAGCAACAACCATGGAGGCAAAGTTTTGAACTTCTCTTAAACATCCAACCGAGCATTGTAAGTATTTTCCGCATTATTACTTTGTTGTATTCACACATTTCATATGCTTAATTGATCTTGGTTTGACCTAGAAAACCCAACATTATAAGCTTATCGTTATTTGTTAAACTTAAACTCATGTTGACCATCATGCAAATTTAAAAAGAAAAACACTTCTTTTGTTTTTAGCTAGGATTCAGCCAAGCTAAAAATTTTATCACCTTAAAAGTTTCCAACTCAAAACAACATAAACTCATACCCATTACCACTCATTAGGTAATACCTCTATACTCGATGCATTACAAAATCAATAGTGTAACCATAATCACATTTCCAAACTTGAAACTCAAACATATATGATGCCTATACTTGACCTAAGTAGACATGCATACGCACATACACATTCAAGGCTAAAACCATAACAATCACAAAACATATATTTTTTTTACCAAACTAAGAATTTCGGTTAGGGGAAAAATTTACAACTTTTAAAGTTTTAATTTCAAATCAATACTAACTCAAGCCTAAAAATTATTCTAAGCATGATACATCATCCATCATCACTAAATCACAAAACCAACTCCCTCATCAAATAATAGAAATCTGCCAACACAAAGCTTAAACAACTTATGAAATTTCAATCAACTTCTTGAATACATATGTACATAACATGATCCTAAGCATAACCATTATCAATCACCATCAAACATACACAAATTTCAACTCCCAACATATCATGAAATTCAGCCAACACATAATTCAGGCTTAATTCATGCTTGTATTATCATGAAATGCATGAATATGCATGCTAGCACACATCAAAAGCTAAAATGTACACATCAAGCTTGTATTATCATAACATGTGATTTTGAGGAGGGAAAATTATGCAAAGATCTAAAAATTAGAGAGGAAAATAAGGATAGATGCTTATATACATAAAATGGAGCTTGGAGACATCATTTTCCCCTTAGAAAATGAATGAGATGAGAAAAGAAAAGAAAATTTTGAGTGCTGTTTTGAGAGAAAATTTCATTTTATTGACGAAAGAAAGAGACAATGATGAATATTGTTGATATTTATACTAAGAGGCTTATTTTTTTGTAATAGGGAGTGGTCAAAATAATGCCACATGTCAAAATTTTAACTAGTCCCGAAATGAATAGTAATAGCCAAGCAAATATGTATTTTTAACTAGATTCGGGTTCGAATTCAGAAACGTGGTCAACATCAAAGTTATACATCTCGGTTTTAGCTTACCGACCATATAAAGATCACTAGAATTGGATATTGGGAGCAAAATTTAGGACTAAAATACTAAAGAGTGTCCAAACCAGTTCTGCTAACAAAGAAAGTGCCGGAACTGAAAATTCATCCCGAATCTCTGGAAAGGATTTCTGAGGTATCTAGCTTTCTAAAACATGATTATATGAATAAAAATATGTCATGTATGATGAATTACTATACTGGACATGTTATGACTGATCAGGTGTTACATTCTCCCATCCCTCTATGTGCTCCATGCAATTGAACTAACATGTCCTAAATGTCTCATGCAATGTTATAATGCCTATTACATGCAGTGATATTCCAATTATCACATATAATGATTACAGTGCTAAGTGAATGAGTAAAAGGAGTTACATGGAGTTGACGGAGTCCCAACAGTCATTACACCTAAATGGGTTTATAAAAGGAAGTGAGGGCCCGATGGAAAGGTGGAAACCTTCAAGTCCCGTCTGGTAGCGAAAGGTTACACTCAACGTCCTAGGATTGACTATGAGAAAAGCTTTTCACCAGTAGCCATGCTAAAATCCATTAGGATTCCTTTAGCCATTGATACTTATCATGATTATGAGATATGACAGATGGAAGTGAAAATCACAATCTTAAATGGATTCCTCGAGAAGGATATCTATATGGAACAACCTGAAGATTTTGTATCTAGTGAGACATCAAACTTGGTTTGTAAGCTCAAGAAGTCTATTTATGGATTTAAACAGGCATCCCGAAGCTGGAATCGTTGTTTTGATAAGATAATTAGATTATCTACATTCATCAAGAATGATGAAGTGTTTATAATAAAGATAGTGGGAGCATTAGTATTCCTTGTATTATATATAGATGATATCCTTATTGTTGGGAATGATATAGGATTGATGCAAAGTGTGAAAGCCTACCTTTGCGAGAACTTCTCCATGAAAGACATGGGTGAAGCTTCTTATATACTTAGTATAAGGCTCGACCGGGATAGAGCAAGGAAGCTTATAGGGTTGTACAATCCACGTATATAGATAAACTGTTAGAAATATATGGTTTTACCAACTGCAAGATAGAAAATGTACCTTTTTGATATGACATACATCTTTCGAAGAAAATGGAAACTCAGACTGAGGAATATATAGTTAGAATATGTAACTTGCCATATGCTTCTTGTATTGGAAGCATTATGTATGCCATGCTATGTAAAAGACCTGATATCAGTTTTGGCGTTAGTGTTACTAACCGATATCAATCTAATCTCGGTAATGATCATTGGATAGTCGGGACACATATCCTGAAATATCTTAAGAGTACTAAGGATAAGTTTCTAATTTACAGAGAAGATGAGCTACAAGTTAAGGGTTATATAGACTCCAACTTCCAAGGAGATCCGGATGATTGAAAGTCTACATCTAGATACATATTTACCCCTAATGGTGGTACAGTTAGTTGGCGATGTTCAAAGCAAGGCTCAACAACTAATTCCACCATTGAGCCGAAATTTATAGCTGTTTCAGAAGCTGCTAAAAAACCTACTTGGATTAGAAATTTTATTATAGAACTTGACATTGTACATAGTATTGCGAATCCAATCCCATTGTACTTTGATAATAGTGAAGCCATTGCACAGTCTAAGGAGCCGAGAGCTCATTCTAAGTCTAAACACATGAAAAGGAAATATCACGTGATTAGAGAGATTATTGAATGAAAATACATAGTGGTATTAAATGTTTAGGAACAAGGCAACGTAACAGACCTACTTATTAAGTCCTTACCTCCTAAGTTATTCGATAAACATGTGGAGGAGATGCAACTTTAGTACCATCTGGATTGACACTAAGCAAGTGGGAGTTTGTTGGAGTTGGTGCTTGGAGCGTCAATCCGAATAATGTATTATACATTATATTTGTTGGAGTTGGTTCTTGGAGCGTCAATCCGAATAATGTATAGTATATTATATTTTATTATTTATTAATAAAATAACTATATTTTCATTTCAAACTTTATTAATGGTTGTCATTATGCATATTATATTTATATATAAATATGCTAAGAATGACATTGACCTTAGAATAGTCATGTAGTAATATTGGACACTAAGTGGTTCGAAATTAGGACAAATATTACAATTATAAACTATTCTTAAAGGTGTGTGTGTGTGTGCGTGTGTGTATATATATATATATATATATATATTCCTAGTCGTTGGTTTTGGAATACGGTCGAATTCCTTTAACCTAGAAGACTATCACATGTCGTATATTGGAATTGGAGTTCGAATGGTTTAACCCGATATACCATGAGCTTGGGAAGCTCGTATAGACATGTGGGTATTCGTTGGAGCGAATACTGAATAACTCACATGTGATTCCTAATAATTGGAAGTACACACTATCATCAGTAGGAATATCCTCGAGTCGAGTAACATATGTGATCCTTTGATTATAGGATAATATTGATTTTGTATGTAATCTTCCACATATTGATGTCATATATGTCAGAGACATTTCATGGTCTGACCGCTAGATATTCGTTGGGTGTGGACCGATGCACTAATTAATCAAGTGTGTATCAAGATAGGATCCGTTGGCCCGTATGTGTACCATAAGGGGTTTAGGTATCTATATGAGTAAGTCATGATTCTTAAGACTTTGGCCAAAGCCGATCACTTAGGGTGGATCACATATATTAGAAATGGTGTTCTGATTAGTTGTAAAGAATCATGGACATGTCGACATGAGATGTGCGTCTCAAAAACTTGACGGTGTAATCTATGTTTCCTAAGCACAACTCGGATAGCCTACGACGGAGGGGTTTTTAAACATATGTGATGACCTCGACTTGTATAGTTCAGAAAGGTCGTTTGTGTTCTTCGCGAATTCAGAGGTGGCTGAATTGCTTACATATAAGCTACGCTTATTTGACGAACGTGTCTGGACTTAGAGAGTCCACAATGTGAAGTGTACTCGTTGAGCACTTGGGTAGCCGGTAACGTTTTATAATAAATAATATTTGATAATATAAATATCAAATAAAATAATTAAGTGTTATTGGATAACATTAATTATTTACTTTGACCCAATTGGATTAATTGGATTAATCCAAAATCACATAAGGGCTTTGTTGTAAATTCATAAATATATATACCATTGGAGGATATTTTGATAATTACAAATATGTAATAGTAGGTGTATTTTGCTTGATTTAATTGGATTAAATCAAAGTAGTAGACATTTAACTAATCCATTTGTTAAACTTTGTCTTTATTTGATTGGATTAAATTAAAGTGGTATACAAATGTGATTAATCACACCTAATTATACATATTTGGAAAAATTGAATTAAGCCCACCTAAAACTTGAATATACCTTTTATTAATTAAAAATTGCATAAGTTTTGCTATAAAAGGCAAGCTTGAGCAAGTTTTAAATTAATCTTGAAAAGTTCGAGCTTAAGAAAATTAAGCTCGTGAAAGCTAAAACAAGCAAGATTTAGAAATATTAGCCTAAATAAAAAAAAATGTTTGAAGAAGCTTTAGAAGTTCTCTACAACATTTCAACAAAAAAGAAATCAAGATTGGATCTTTGAATCAAGCTTACTAGCATTGGAATCAAGATTGGAGCTTGGAGTCAAGCTTGCTAACTTTGGAAGTTCTCTACAATATTTCAACAAGGAGAAGAAAATTAGATCTTGGAATCAAGCTTACAAGGTGAGTTTGATCTTCTCTAAAGCTATGTTTTTATTAGTGAGTTGTTTTCATTAATGAAGCATATATTGATGTATTATATATTGGATACATAATAAAATAGCTTGATATTGAAATTAGGCTAATGAATTGTGTATGGATGCTTTGGAAGTATAAACACAATATACTTGTGATTGGGTCAAAATGTTCATGTTAGACATGGAACATTAAATTTGAGTTTTGAACTCTAGATAAAAGTTTGGAGTTATGGCTACCATTATAAAATCACTTGACCACCTTTGAGTGACCTAGAATTATTCATGAGTCACTTTATTGTTGGATTCTAATTTGGTTTGTATTTTGGATTCAAAATTTACGCATGTGTGTATTTAGAATAAATTTATATTTTTGTAAAATATTTGATATTTTGAAAACATGATTTTATTCTATAACATGTGTTGATATTGGTTTTGATGTTAAAAATTAAACTTTAGGTATTTAAAAGTGTTTAGGGAGGATTAGAGGTAAATTGGGTGGAAAACCCAATTTGCATCAGCTCTCTGGAATTCCAAAGAGCTGATGCTTGATAAGATAATACTTAAAGAAATAAAATAAAAAATGAAATCAGCATTGTGTGAACAGTGCAAGCGTGCACTGTTCACGAGCACAATAGCTTACGCGTGTGATGAAATTTATTTTCTCATATTTTTGAGTTTCCGGACTCCAATTCAGCCATAGTGTTTTCCTATACACTCGAAATGGAATATAGTATTTCATTAAATTATTGAAAAATACACCCATACTTGATATCCATGGGTTTGACCCACTGCCACTACATGGGGCACCGACCAGACCCTAGGGGTTCCACAACCACCCTAATACCAATAACACTAAAAATTCGGCCAAGGCCCCATGTTTGGGGGAAATTGGGCAAATACAATAATAAGGCTTAATACATGCTTGTATGAGTATGAAATGCATGTTTATGCATGCTAGAACTCATCAAAGCTAAAATGCACAAAATTTAAATTCTAGGGTTCATGAGATGCAAATTTGGGAGAGGAAATATCATATTTAAAATCTGAAAATTAGAAAAAGGAAAGAAGAATATAAGCTTATATACATGAAAAGTAGCTTTAAGACACCATTTTCCCCTTAAAAAATGCATGAGATGAGAAGAGAATATTTTGAGTGTTAAGTTGAGAGCAAAATTCATTTTTTTGATGAGAGAAATAGAAGATGATGAATAGTACTGATATTTATACTAAGGGGCAGGTTTTCATGTAATAAGAAGTGGTTAAAATAATACCACATGTCAAAATTTAAATCGATCCTGAAATAAACAATAACAACCGAGCAAACATGTATTCTTGACTAGGTTTTGCTTCGAATTTGGATATATAGTCAAAATTAAAATTATAGATCTCGATCTTAAATTTCTGACCTCATATTGGGAGCAGACGTTAGGGTCAAAATATTAAAAGATATCCAAATCGGTTTTTCTAAACAAAGAAAATATCGAAACTAAAAATTCATCTCTAATCTATGAGCGAGATTTCTAAGGTTTCTAGCCTTCTAACACATGATTATAAGAATAAAAACATGTCATCCATGATGAATTACTGTACTGGATATGTTATGACTGAGGTGTTACAGAGTTCAAAAAGGGGCAAAATGCATGCGCGCTCGAAATGGCTTCTGGTTTCACCATATGCCTACATATCCTAAAACCAGTCCCTGAAGATGGAATCAAACTTAGGCTAGGTACGAACAACATTGGCCAGACATAGAGAGGTCACAAGAAGGGGTTCAGAAAGAGGAAGGTCACGTGTAATAGAGAATAGTGGGGCCAATGGAGCGATATCGATGGCTTCTTCATTGATGAAGGTTGGGCCAAGAGTAAAGGTGTAACACTCTGGTAATCTTGATGACTATTACATTATGGAATGCATGTTACATGATATAAATCATGTTCGAATGCATATACATTCATGAAATGATTTTTTGGACATTCGGTAAATTCCTCGCAGTTGCGATACGAAATTCATTCCAAGATTAAATCCGAATAGCCCGTGGCATTTGGGCCAAAATGTTTTCATACAATATCCGATTTTTATGAAATGTATATCTTTGGAAGGCTAAGACCAAGACCTACACCTTCCGTGTTGGACATTTTCCAAACTCAAATCAAAAGCGGGTCAAAAGGTATAATTTTTGTGGATGCTACAGTAGAATTCGGGAATAGTCTAGATATGGGGTGATGTGGCTCAATCTTAGCCACCCATTTCATAATAAAAAATCAGCCCCTTTGCCTATAAAAAAAGGCACTATTCCCTCATCTTCTTAAGCAAAAAACGTGAAGGGTTTGTATGAGAGCCTTCCAATGCCAATCTTGTTGGACAATTATGACCCATAGCATCACTATTTGTACATAACATGATGTTGTTGTACAAATTAACTATGTGACAAAGGAAATTGCTCTTTTATCATTTGTAATTGGATTACCGGGATATATAAATGATAAAAGTCCATATGATTAGTACCGGATTAATAAGATATGAGACAATATTAATCCACATAAGGTTTAATCATTAAATATCCCTAGTCGTAGTATTATCGAGACTGGACATCGATAATGTGGAATAGGCTAGTATTACACTTGTGCGTGTTATGGAAGCGTAACATTATAGTTCTCATATATTTGGGTATTGGATACTCATGAAAGTGTAATAGGAGGTTCTGTTTACCGATGGTACGGAAACAACTTCGCTTTAGATAGACCCCTTGAAATCCCATTGGTAGTATGACTATGTGTCTATGGGAATCCGCATCAGGGTAGGTGTATTTGGTTTTAACCTGAGACTTGCATCGCTAATACTTGCGACAATCAATATACTTTGGTTTTGGTCGCCTAGGGCTTTAACAGGTTCTGTGTACGCCTCTTTTGGCTATACTGAGAATCGTAGTGTATTGGGTGTGATGTCAAGATGGAAGTATCACTACAGTCATATGGAGATGATGATCACGTAGGATACGGAACTAGTACTCTTATGTACTACAGTCATCGGGATAATATGACTAGGTCATGATTATCCGATTATAGAGGCTAGTTACCAGAGCTCCGATATGTGCTTCATACGGTGCAGACACAATTCCAGCCCCAGGCCTAGCATGTGACATTCGATACTGGATCGTAATACGCAATACTACGTATGATACGCCTGACAAAGTTCTTATGTTCCTTTAAAGAATATTTCTGGAGAATTGGGTAGGCATGGTGCTTTGCTAGAAGCCAACCATGTCTTGTAAATCGGTAAGAACGTGGTACTGGGTACGCACGTAATCGGATAGTCCGATAACCGTATTTACTGCCAACATATTCATGGATCTCTTGGGTCGCCTCCCAAAAATTCACCGATGATGTTTGACTCGAACAGAATTAATCTGGGATTAACTATGAGAGAGAAAATTAATCTGGGATTAATTACGGCAATGAATTAGTCTGGGATTAATTAAAAGAGAAAGAATTAATCTGGGATTAATTGCGTCGAGAATTTATATGGGATTAAATTCATCGAGAAGAGAGAACGCGATTAATTTAGAATTAATCGGTAAAGTAAATTTAATAGTTAAATTGGATTTTACTATTTAATTTATTTATTTGGGCTAGAATAATATATTAGATATATTAAATGAAATCGGATTTCAAAGCAGAATTAAAATTGGATTTTAATTCGAGCGAACGAATTAATTTAGAATTAATTCGTAAGAGACTTTCGTAATAATTTTGCAAGGCATTATTATTTAATTAAATTGGATTTAATTATGTCGCGACAGAAAATTCGTTTAATCGGATTAAACGAACCCAAGCCCGAAATGTGTTGAGGAAGTAACTTGAATTTTGAATTGAAAGTGGGTCCCGCCAACTTACATCACTTGTCACTTTTTTGTTGATGGAAGTGGTTGAGTGTAATTATGGTAACTTACACAACACACTTTGCTTTATCCTTTTTTGAAAGATATACACCACTTTTGGGATTGATTTCATTTTCAATTGGTTTTAGAAAACAAAGATATAAAATGCTATCTCTCTCTCCCTCCTCACCTTGTCGAATGGCCTTGAAGCATCTTGGCCGAATGGCCATTCATCTTGGACGATTGGATCTCCTCTTGGACGATTGGATCTCCTCTTGGCCGAATGGCCATGGTTCTTGGCCGAATGGCCTTGTCTCACCAAGGCCGATTGGAACCCTCTCTCTTAGCCGAATCTTACTTCTCTTGGAGGGAAATTTTTGGGTTCATTTTGTTCTATCTAGCACTTAAAGGAGTCAAAAGAATTTGGGTTCATTTTGTTCTATCTAGCACTTAAAGGAGTCAAAAGAAGGTGATACGGATAGTCACCCATGAGCTTGGAAGCTTCAACATCCATGGAAAATTTTTATAACTCATCCGATCAATGTAAGTTATTCTGCAAACTTTCTTGATTTATTCACACAAAAATCACTCTTAGACGATCTTAGCATGTTCTAGGAACACTTACAATGGTATCAGAGCCTCCTAAGTTTGATTTGAAAATCTAGGGTTCAAGACTTTAATTTGGGAATTTTGTGTTTGGAGCTTGATTTTCCTAAATTAGTTGTTGGGTTATGTTTATATAATGTTAAATTGGATTTGTGCATTGTTGGATTTGTGATAAATTGATTAGATCAAAAATCCTCAAATTCTTATGACATGGCCGAATATACCCTAGGTTGTGTTCATGGTGATTTTTTGATTTTAGACAATTGGATATGTTTAAAGCATGAAATAAATCTTGTATGTTGATTTAATTGGATTGAAATCAAATTGGATGTTATTTTATGCACAATTGTCGTGAGCATGATAAACATGTATATATTGATTTTGCTTCAATTTGTGTTGGACATGAATTGGAAATGTTGAGCATGATTAAATTGGATTAATTAGTGTTTTGGAAACATTAGATTAATTGATTAATTATGTTAATTGCACTTTAGTTAAATTAATATGTAATTTGGAATGATGTGTTAATTTAATTTATTGTATTTGGGCTTAATGGGCTTGATTGGGCCAAGTTTGGTTTAGGAATTGGTTGGATCCAATTGGGCCTAAAACTATTTCCATAAAGTCCAAATATGATAATTGGGCCTTTAAAATTTTAATTGGGCCTAATGGGCCTAAATTGATTTTTTGGCATAGGGTGATTCCTAATTGGGCCTTGGCATCTTGGGTTTGATCCATAATGGCCAAAGCTCATGCCTAAAGAATTAATTAAAAGCCCATTGGACTTTAATTGAATAATATTGGATACTAATTGGGCATTTGAGACCCGTTAAGATTGGATTTGGAATCCAAGTCTAAAAAGAACTTTTAAAAGTGTAATTATTTAATTTGGAATTAAATATGAACTAGTATTGAATATAATTTTAAATTGGATTTAAAATTGTAGTTCGATATAATTCAAGAATACGTACTTTGAGTATTTATTCTTAAACGAGTTGAACTCGCGCAAATCAAATCGTTGTTTGAACATTGGATGGTCATTAATTAAAGATTAATTAATTGGATTAGATTGATTGATAACATGGTTTGTGTGAATACTTGGATGTATGTATGAATAATGTATATCAGATGGATATTAGAAGGGTGAGGGCAATTTTGGAAATTATTGTAATAAATTTAGAATTTATTAAATTGGACCTGCGTGTCCAGCCTATTACCTCTTTTCTCATTGTATTTCTCTTCTCACCTATTCCTCTCAATGTAAATGAGGTTTCTTTAGAAGTATTATGTAATTGGGTAGAAGTATGAATAGTGCTAGCGGGAGAGAGGAAAGAGAGAGATTTGTTCTAGGAATAATTTGTTGTATATCCATCCGCATATCATTATTAATTTTATCACGCCTTATTATGCTTTTAGAATGCATGCTTAAGGGTGTATGATGAGACCTAATCAAAGATAATAAATTGGTTGCCAATTTACGCGACAAAAACCCTCATTTCATATTAAGCATTTTTCCTTCCATTGAGTGATTCTCTCTCAAGATCCAAGATTGGCATTGGTTTGTTGGCCAAAGTCAAGACCTTTGTCCATCTCAGATGTGTTTGAATCATGAAGGCTTTGTTTCATATTGTACGCCTTGGGCAAGTTGTGATTTGTTGGCCAAAGTCAAGGTCACTTCTTGTTCATCGGCCTCGATTACGAAGCTTTCCCACTTTCAATGAGTCACGCTTAACTGGTTTCATTAAGCTTGTTGAGCTAAAGCCAATGCTTAGTTGATTCAGAGGAAAAATGTTAGGGAATATATGGGATCTAATGGCATATATTGGATATATGTTTCGGACTTGGAGGTCCACCTACTGGATCTAGGAATTGGATGGGATCCAATTGATCTTAGAGATCTACCTAGTTAAGTTTCATACAACTTGTTGGCCAAAGTCAAGGTTGTGTGTTATTTAATGGGATCCTAGCCCACTAGGAAACTAGATTTCCCGAGTACTCCACAGAATGTTAGAGGCTCGCCGAAAAATAGTGGGAGGTAAGTATTAAATTTGCAATTTCGTTTAGATACTTGCCAATACACGCTTATTTCATTTTTCGTCATTAAAAATTTAAATATATTAGTTGGACTAATATTCAATTGTTGTTTTAATTTAACAGTTGGACTGTATTCAAACTACTTCATTTGTAGTTGGATATATAATTGGATTATAGTGATCAATACATTTGAAGATAACCGATCAATTGTAGTTGATTATATAGTTAGACTATAGTAATCATTATATTCGATTTTACTCGAAATTGTTGATTGGATAGTTGGACTATTGGAATCAATATAATTGAAAGATTAGCGTTTAGAACATAATCCTCGGTGAAAATGTCTTTAAATGGCTTCAATTTTCTGATTGGGAATAAAACCTTAAGATAGTCCTGGGAACTGAGAAGTTATTCTATTTGATAGAGAAACCTCTCGGGCCTGAGCCTGAAGTTGAGCAAATAGTGGAGCATGAGCTTTGGAAGACTCATGGTGATGATAACTTTAGTGCTCAATCCGTTATGCACAGCCAGAGCTTCTTAAAAGGACATATCCCAAGTTGTATGCCTAAACTGTGGCAAACGGGGTCACTAGAAGTTTGATTGCCATATGGACAAGGCAAACATGAAGGAAGTGAAGGCGGAACAAGGTTCCGACTTCAAGAATGTTTGTTATAAACATGTTCACTACTAGTTTCAAAAATTGGATTTTTGATACTAGATGTGGTACATAAATATGTACTGATGTGCAGAATCTGCTGATCAGCAGGAGACTGACTTCAGTTGAGATCTATCTGCGAGTAGGAAACGGGACGAGAGTCGCTGTTTTAACCGTAGAAACCTAAGTTTTGGAACTGCCCTTTGGGAATGTACTTAAATTAGGAAAATGTTATAATATATCTAGTTTGACTAGGAACATTATCTCTGTATCTAGTTTAACCCGTTGCGGGTGTACCTTTATATTCTAGAACACTAAGTGTTTTATTTATAAAGATGATATTGAGATAATCACATTAGTTGTGAATAACTGTATTTATATTTAGAATATAAATTTAATCTCATACATATAACATGACAAACAAAGTGCTCAAACTGAATTAATCAGATGAGATTTATTTGTGGCATTGTTGTCTGGGACACATTAACAAGACTCATATATCCACACTTTCGAAGAGTGGATACTAAGACGAATTTGTTTCTAATTCAAATGATGTCTACGAATCTAGTTTATTAGGATAAGTGTCTAAAACACCTTTTACTTGGTAAAAGTACAAGTGCCACCGATCTATTAGCCCTCGTTCATAGTGACGTAAGTGAGCCCATGTCTAGCTAGGCTAGATGTGGATATGAATACTTCGTAACCTTTACGAATGTGGCATCGCGTTACGGTTATGTGTATCTTATGAAACACAAGTCTGAAACTTTTGAGTAATTCAAAGAGTTTCGACAAAAAGTAAGAAAACAGACCGGTAAAAGTATTAAAAACAATACGGTCGGACCACAGTGTAAAATACTTAAACATATAAGTTTCAAGATTACGTGAAAGGGTATGGTATTCTTTCATGGTGGAATCCTCTCGGAACATCTCAATTAGACAGTGTGTCCGAACAGAGAAACCGAACTTTGTTATACATGGTAAGGTTAATGATGAGTCACTCTGAGTTTCTTTCTGAGGATACGCATTAAATAGTGCAATACTTATTTTGAATAAGGTTCCATGAAAATCTGTTTGACAGACTTCATATTAGATATGAACAAGAAAGAAATCGGGTTTCTCATTTCTGAAGATTTGGGAATGTTGGGCATATGTTTGGATGGTGCCAAACTAGAACCCAAATTGGATAAGTGCCTAATTTGTAGGTTATCCTAGGGAAATAAAAGTATAATATTATACAACTTATAAGAGAACAATGTAATTGTTGCACTCCATGCGATTTTCCTAACAGGAATACCTATATGCAGTGGTAAGTGGGAGGAAAGTAAAACCCGATGAAAATCAGAGTAATACTGTTCCAAGCACCGAGTCTTCACGGAACAGCAACAGTTCATCACGGATGAAACTGTACTAATAATCTTCGAATACACAAGAACCGCATAGGTCGGAGAGAGTCAGAAAACAACCTAGGAGGTATGGGTTTTTGATCTCACCTCATAGAGATATTAATCTTATTGAGGAAGACGAACCGACTACGTATGAGGAGTGATACAAGGTATCGACTCCTTTTCAATGTTTTAAAATACGGTGCGGCGCCTTGAGGCGGACCTCCTCGAGGCGTTAGGCGGACCTCCTCGAGGCGGTGAGGCGGGCGCCTCGATCGTAAATTGGAAAAATAATTCAAAATATATTCATTCTTCATATTCATAGTATGTTCAAAAAACTATTGATAACTGATTGAAAATACATTAACTACTTCATAATCATAATATGTTCAACAACAATATTGATAACTAATCCCTAAACATACTATGAATTCATTACAAAAAACAGTATTCAGAAAAATAAAATTCATGCATATCCAGAATCGGTGGATGTTACGTATCATTCTGTGAATCAAATTCTGTGAATTATTACACACAATCATCATTTCAGTTAATCAAATTCATTACAAAAAAAACATGCTGAGACGACGAAATTCTGTTAATCAAATTTAACTTCTGTTAATCAAATTCAATTTCTGTTAATCAAATTCAAATTATGTTAATCGAAATCAAATTCTGTTAATCAAATTCAATTTCAATTTTCAAATTTTTGCAAGACGACGACGAGAACTGAGAAGCTGAGACTGAAGACGACGACGACAGGCTGAGAAAGTGAGAATATGTCGATGTTGAGAAGGAAACCGAGAAACTGAATGATTTTATGATAGTTTTAGGGTTTTTTTTTAATATATACAGAAGCCAAAACGTCGTCGTTTTAATGAAAAAAATTTAAAAAAAAAAAAAAAAGGTTCAAAGCGTGAGGCGGCCGCCTCACGCCGAGTCTGCCTGAGGCGGCCGCCTCAGGTGGCCAAAGGCGGAAAATTGCCATTTGCCGTATTATGCGGCCGCCTCAGTGCGGCAACTCCGCGAGGCGGTTCGAGGCGGGCCGAGGCGGCCGCCTCGAAACGTTTTTTAAAACAATGCTCCTTTTAGGAAAAGTGCCATGAAGTCCGAAATGGATTCCTTGTATACAACCAAGTTTGGACACTGGTTGATGTACCAGAAGACATTTTGCCTATTGGTATTATATGAGTCTTCAAGGAAGATATACATGGATGGCAACATACAAATGTACAGAGCTAGGCTTGTACAGAAAGGGTATCATCATCAACATGATGTCGATTACGAAGAAACCTTTTATCTATTGCCATGATTAAATCCATTAAGATAATGCTTGCTAGTGTTGCATATTTCATTTTGGAAATATGACACATGGACGTCAAAACCGCTTTCCTTAACGGAAACCTTTTGGAGGATGTTTATCAACATCCTGACGATTTTATCGTACCAAAACAAGCAAACAAGGTTTGCAAGTTAAATTGATCCATTTATGGATTGAAGCAAGCATTGCGTTCTTGGAACTAGCGTTTTGATGTAATCATAATGGTATATGATTTAATTCAAAACGAATATGATTCTTGTATATATAAGAAGGTTAGTGGGAGCGCACTGACAATGAATGTCCTATAAGTTGATGATGTATTGCTTCTTAGCAATAAAATTCCAATAATATTATCGATGAAAGCTTGGCTTTCATTAAAATTCTCCGTAGAATACTTGGGAAAGGCAACCTTTATTCTAGGAATAAGGATCTAATGGGTTAGATATAAAAGTTGTTGGCACTCTCCGAGAACTTGTACATTGAAATATATATACGTGGCTTGGTGTCTCATATGCTTTGAGCATATGGAGTCACAATCAGGCTAATCCAGGTGATGGTCACTGGATTAATGTAAAGAACATCCAACTCACAATGTTAAAGTTACTTCCACACACAATCAAACAACAAACAACAAAATCTGTTCCCTCGGAGCAACAATTTAGCAGATAAACAGAGAGACATTTCCACCGACTTCACACTATTCACTATACTGCCAATTTGACACAACATACCTTCACCACCTACATTCATGCAGCTACAATATACCAATACGCAACTTTTCATCATAACATTAATCATCCCAAATTAGAGATTAAGTTTAACTTTAAAAATGATAACAATACTAAAACTAATCCATCACAGTAAGTTCATATGTACAGAACATAAATGATTAAAGGATCAGTCAACGCAAGCACTTTCAAATAGAAATAATATCAGAAAAATGTTTATGAACAGGTTTTTAAACGAATAATATTATTAATAAAATCAATTATCATATTTTTATATCTACCAAACATACCAAAATCAACTGTCAAATCATTCCTAATAATTCCTTCAAAATTTCTAAGGTTCTGCTTTATTTTTCCCAAATTTATTAGGATTACTGCTGATTCCTTTTCTTCCTTTAATCAAATAAATTCTTTCAATTTTAAGGTTAAGATCGGTTTATATTACTGTATTATATATTTCTTTTTCGTTCTTAATTCAAAATCAGTTTTAATTATACAAAGCAAGGTAAACCCATAAACACCCAAACCCAAGGACATCATAACAATAGTATACTTACAAATTAATCCATGAACGAAACCAAACTCCCTCATCTTCTTCTCATTCCCCTCTCTTTCTCGGCTTCTTTGCTTCTGCTACTCACGGCTCTGCTTCTCTGCTTTCCTGTACTCTCGGTTTCCCTTTCCTTCATTTATTTTCTCGGCCTCACCATCTCTTCTCTCGGCTTCTCTCTCTGCCACTTCATCGAACCAATTTCAGAGGACGAGCTTTTGGAACTGCTCTCACTCCTCTCTCTTTCTCGGTCTCTCCTGCTCTCTCTCTCTCTCGGTCAGTCTCGGTTTTCTCTCGATCCCTCCTTTTTTTTTCTCCCTTCTTCTGTTTCTGCGTGAGTGTGTGTATATTATGTGTAACACGTGTGTGTGTTTAAATAGGTGTGTGTGTGTAATATAATACACGTGTATATAAAAAGAATTATCTAGGATTATATATATATATATACACAATTGGTAAATTTCAACTTAATCCCTCAAAATTAATTATTTTTATCTTTTAGTTAATTTATTGAAAAAGTCATCATTTAACAATAAAAATTAACCTCGCGTTCGGACTCGGCCTCACGCGTGAAAAATAAAATATACACAGACATGTTAAAAGAAATACGGGATGTTACAACCGCGTTAACTCATCACGCTACATCTAATATTTTACCAGAGCGACCTAAGTTTCGAGCACTTATACCCTCACAATAATAATGGTCTTAGATATAAGTAGTAAGAACTCATTCATCTCCATATTGACAATATGGACCATCAAATAATGCTCCAACATTACTAATACTATTACTTAAAATAAAGTAATCATCTAATCATGAGAGATTTATGACAATCAAGTCATTAATTTAATTAGGTCAAAATTTAATTTAAAACATGCTTTACATATCCAATATGTATTATGCATAATTAAATAAAATTACTATGGCATAGATTCAAAAACATGTGTTGTGTGGTTAAGCCTTGCTAGTGATATCATTCTGTTGGGGCAATTGTGAAACACCTAGGGTCGGATCGGTGTCCCACGCAACGGAAATGGGTCTAACCCGTGGATATCAAGTATAGGTGTAATTTTAAATAATTTAATAAAATACTATATTTCATTAAGAGTGTATAGGAAAAAACTGGGGCTGGATCGGAGTCCGGATGTTAAAAACGAGCGAAAATAAAATCAGCGCGCTACAGTACGTGCACTCATTGTGCGCACTACAGTGCGCGCGCACTGTGCGCGAACTGGCATAATATTTTTTTTTTATTTTCTTTGTTTTCCTTCAGCCCACTTTCGAGTGAGCTGAAGGAATTAAGGTCTATTACCCTAATTTCTTCTGGTCTTCCCTAAACACTTCAAAAACACCCAAAATTAATTTTTAACATCAAAACCAACATCAACACATGTTATAGAATAAAAATCAAGTTTTTCAAAATATAAAATATTTTTACAAAAATATAAATTAATTCTAAATACGCACTTGCGTAAATTTTGAATCCAATACACAAACCAAATTAGAATCCCAATAAGAAATATCTCGTGAACAATTCTAGGTCACCCAAATGTGGTCAAGTGATTCTAGAATGGTAGCCAAGCGTTAATATAGAGTTCCAAACTCTAATTTTATATACATAAATATTTTGACTCAATTACAAGCATATTGTGTTTATACTTCCAAAGAATCATAACACAATTAATTAGCCTAAATTCAACATTATGTATCTAATACATAATTCAGTTCTATATGTCTCACTAATGAAAAATATAGCTTTTAGAGAAGATTAAACTTACCTAATAAGGTTGACTCAAAGATCCAATCTACTTCTAGTTGTTGAAATATTTGGAGAACTTCCAAGGATTAGCAAGCTTGACTCCAAGATCCAATCTTGATTCCAATGCCAGCAAGCTTCACCCCAAGATCCAATCTTGATTTCTCTTAGATGAAATGTTGTAGAGACCTCACAAGTTTCTCTAAACACTTCTCTAACTTGTGCTAATTTCTCTAAGAATTTGCTTGTACTTAGCTTTCTCAAGCTTTTTCTTTGCTTAATAAAAACCTTCATAAAGCTTGCTATTTATAGCAAAACTTAGGCAATTTTTAATTTTTTAAAAGTTGTAATCAACTTTTAGGTGGGTTTAATCTAATTTGTCTAAATATGTATAATTAGGTGTGACTAATCTCCATTATCTCCTACTTTGATTTAATCCAATTAAATCAAGCCAAAATCACATATTATTACATATTTACAATTATCATAATATCCTCAAATGGTAGAGATAATTATGATTTTATAATTAAGCCATTGTGTAATTATTGAATTAATCCAATTAGGTCAAAGTAAATAATCAATGTCATCCAATAACACTTGATTATCTTAGTTGATAATTATAAATCGAATATTATCTTTTATCAAAATTAATCGGCTACCCAAGTGCTCAACGAGTACATTTCATATTGGGACTCTCTAAGTCCAGACATGTTCGTCATCTAAGCCTAACTAATATGTACGCAATTCGGCCACCTCCAAATTTGTGAAGAACACGAACGACCTTTCTGAACTATACAAGTCGAGGTCATCACATATGTTTAACAATCCTTCCGTCATAGGCTATCCGAGTTGTGCTTAGGAAACATAGAATACACCATCAAGTTTTCGAGGCGCATATCTCATGTCGACATGTCCATGATTCTTCATAACTGATGCGATCCACCCTAGGTGATCGACTTTGGCCAAAGCTTTAAGAATCATGACTTTACTAACATGGATACCTAAGCCCTTTATGGTACACATACGGGCCGACAGATCTTATCTTGCTTCGTGTTTGATTACTAAGTGCATCGATCCACATCCAACGAAAATCTAGAGGCGAGACCATGAAAGGTTTCTGACATAAATGGCATCAAAGTGTGAATGATGTCACATAAAATCAATGCTATCATATAGTCAAAGGATTACATATGCCGCTCGACTTGAGGAGATTCATATTGACGGTGGTGTGTACTTCTAACTATTAGGAATAACCTATGAGTCATTTAGTATTCGGTCCAACCAATACCCACACGTCTATACGAGTTTCCAAAACTCGTGGTACATCGGGTTAAACCATTGGAACTTCAATTCCAATATACGACATGTGCTAGTCTTCTAGGTTATAGGAATTCGACTGTATTCCAAAATCAACGACTAAGAATATTTACTTTAAGAATAGTTTATAATAGTAATATTTATCCCAATGTCGGACCATCTAATGTCCAGTATTACCACAAGACTATTCTAAGGTCGATGTCATACTTAGCATATCTATACATCAATTGAATACGCATAATGACAATACCATTAATAAGATATGAAAATTTAGTTATTTTATTAATAAATAATAAAATATACAATTCGGATTGGCACTCCAAGCACCAACTCCAACAGCTTATAGAACCTATTGTAGACTCGGATGAGCTTTTCGGAAATCTATGTTCTCTAATTTTGATATAAGTCAGATTGTCTGATTTTATCAAAGTATAGAGAATACATATGTGATCAAAAGGGTTAGTGGGAATGTACAAATTTCTTTCTAGTGTTATACATCATAACGACATTGTCATTATTAAGGTAATAATGAGATGTTTATGAGGTAAAAGTTTAACATAAGTCTTCTTTTCTCCTTGAAAGTAGTGGAAGTGGTCTATGTTATATTCGATATAAAGTTTTATAAATGATATAAAACTATGAGAATTGTGAGATACTCTCATTAGTCATGCATTAGATATGATCTAATAAAGGACATAACCATACTATCTGTGTGAGTTAGTATAACTGTTTGACAGTAGTGTGTCTCTTATATATAGTATATATCTTTCATAAATGATGATTCCTTAGTCGAAAAAGAAATTGATTAGAATGTCTAGTCAATCTTATGAATCATATGATGATGGCATAATGAATATTATATTATGTGTGATTAAAGATATCAATTTAAACATAATTGTTACGAGCTATTTTGATACCATGTAGACCATATGATCGGTCTTGAAACATGTTCTTTGTTATCTTTGATATATTGAGAACGAATTTCTTATTCATGGAGAATAAAATCTGCAACCATTAAGGTCATATTAGTTTTGAGCTAATTATGATATTAGACGGTCTATGTCATAAAGAGTTAGAAAAGATGCAGTGGGAGTGTCATAGATGACTTTTGTGTGTGACTGGAATTAGTTACAACTTATGAAGTATTGACTGATGAAGTTGCATAATGACCTTATATATTAGGAGTTCTGATATTAATATTGTGCATGTAGTTGTCAACATAGTATTATAGATTTGATCCTTAAATACTTAGACAACTCAGTAGCTGTAACACAATATTGATGTCACATCTGAGTCATATTGATGCAGAACTTAATTTCTACAAAATATGAATGATGTTGGCTAAGGGAAACGATTGGGTTTGTTGGAAAAACTCAATATGTTATAGTGGACCTACTTGTTGTTGTCTACCTCTTGAGTGCTAGGTGAGCTCTTGAAGGCCATGTGTATGTGATACATATTTAGATGTGTATATGATACCGTGGATTGGAACTAGAGCAAGTGGGAGAAATTGTTAGTTGTTTCTCGAAGAGCCAATCCAGATCGTATTTATGTCTGTTTCATGAATACGAACAATATATTTTTCCATAATATTACTTATATATGGTTGCACCTCTTGTTTTTATATACGTATTCGACCTAATAACGATTAGATTGAAACTAAATCTGATTTAGTGATATGTATATATTAGACAAAGACCCTAGGATTTATAACGCAGTGCGCAGTTACAACGTAGTTTATAATTGACATGAGTCTCGGGAGACTCGTATTGACGTAGATGTGTTTATTTGATAAATACTGAACGACTCACCGAAAATTTTCTAATAGATGGTACAGTAATTTCAATAGGAATCTTCTCGAGTCGATTAGCATAGTGGTCATTCGACTTAAGATACCATTGTGGGTATATGAGACATCTTCCACACTTTGATGGCAGTCACGTCACTGATCTATTTAGATCAGACCTCCACTTGCACGTTGGGTGTGGACCCATTCTCATGAAATCCCGTGAGTATCAGATAGAATTCGTCAGTCCTGTATACAAGGTATATATATCGTGTACGTGTTTGCGATCTAGTAAATCCATGACCGTGGTACACTGCGAAATCGAGTTCTGAGTGTTATTTAGAGATAGTAAATTTATAAGTCAACTATATTATAACTTAGGAATTTGACGTTCCTATCTATATCCCCGGTATAATATCGATAGCCTGTGATGAAGAGATTATACATATGCAATGATCTCGACTTGCATAATTTAGAGAGATTATATGTGGTCGTCATAATTTACGAGTAGGTGAATTATGGACATGAAATTTGATTTTGTGTCGGATAAATCTAAACTTAGAGAGTCCAACTATATGAAGTGTACTCGTTGAGCACTTAGACAACACGTTATAAATAATACAAATTATTTATAATACTTTATCGGATTAAATAAGTTAATTCGAATCGTTTAATGGTTAAACAAAAAGATAAATACATAGGGACCTTTCGGTCATTTCCTAATAAATATGTATTTGTATTTAATATATGAATTCATTAAATACACATTAATTAATTTTCAAATAAGATATTTGACATCTATCATAAATATATGTATTTTGATTATTAAAAGTAAATATGATACATATAGTTAGATATTTATATTTAAGTAATTATTTAATTATTAATAAATTAAAGTAATTGAAATACAAGTATCTAAAGTGATATTTATACTTGAAAATGATTAAAGTGTAAAATTATGATTTTTTTATATTTAGGAAAAAGGTCTTAATATGGTATTTTACTTCCTTTTAATTTGATTTAAAATAAAATATCCTTTTCCTTTTATTACCCCAAATTTCGCCCAAGCTTGAATATATAAGGGAAATGTTTTTTCCTTTGCTTGGTGAATAAAAACCTAGCCATCTTCAACATTAGAAAAACACCAAAGAGAGTAGACAAAAAAGAATCAAAGACAGAGCAAAAGCTTGAAGAAAGTTTGGAGATTAAAGGTAATCTTTAATATTCTTCAACTTAGAAAAATCTTTTTATTTTTCTAGTATGTTACAAATGTTGTAGAGATTCTTTTTCACTCTAAAATTTGGGGGTTTTTGATTTGGTTGATGGATTGGAGGCTAGATGCATATGTGAAGATATATTGAGTAATATTAGTGTAATATTAATTCAATTTTATCATATGATGACTTGTTGCCATTCTAGAGTGTTATGGCCACTTTTGTAATACCTAGAATTGTTCTTGAGTTCTTCATTTGTGGTGGCTTGAATTGATGTAAATATTAATATGATTAATGTTAAGAAAATTGGATTTAAAGCATGAAAAATGAATATTTTTAAATCCATATCAGATTTGGAAATTCTGGAAATTTGGTGATGAAAAATATATTATCTAAATATATTGGATGTGTATTGGGCATTGGAATAATTACCGGAAATTATTTCGGAGTGAAAATATATGAAAAGCAGTGAAAAACAGCGTTACCAGGAGAGTTTCGGACTTACCGTATAACCGCTACCCAAACAATAAATTAGTCATTGTTTGGGCAGCCCACGAACTGCCCAAGTATTATTAGTGCTGACCTAGACAGCCCACGTGTGTATTGGTTGGTCGGTTCGGTCAAAAACGTATTTTGTACTTTTTTAAGGAAAAATGTTTTCGTAAAAGTTTCGCGATAGTTTCTAAATTAATTTTGTCGTTATTTGATATCGAATAATATGTTTATGTGAAATATGAATGAATTATTAATATTGGATATTGAATAATTTATTCGGTAAATTTAAAAATTTTAAAGTTACGGTTTCACCCGAACCGCGCTCTTCCGCCGCGCCTGACCCCAACATTTATATAATTTGAATTATTTATGATGTGAGAAAATATTAGGTTTTAACTGTTTTCCGACTAATTGCTAGGCGCCCTAGGTACTAGCGTTGGGTCGCCATCCGACTAGCACCTAGAGCCTTTTAGAACACTGTTTGAATTATTTTGCATATTATATAAGATTTAGTATATTTCATTGAAACTATTTCTGTTAAATTGTAGTTTCATGGTGTCGTACATATCGACACCATACACCTAACTTGCTAAAAATGATAAAAATGATACTTTCATTAACCACTAGTTCATCCGAGTGCGAACGAAATTGGAGCACTTTTGAGTGGGTAAATATTTAACATTAGTTAAATATTTGATTTTTGATTTTTATTTTTTAATTATTAATATTAATTGATTTATTTAAATTATTTATGTAGTTTCACACGAAGAAAAGGAATAGACTAGATGTGAATCGATTAAACAATCTAGTCTTTGTTTCCTCTAATGTCAAGTTGTAAAAAAAGCACAAAAGGGAGCAAGATATGAAATTGGATGTATTACTCGCAAAAGATGCTACTAGTGCACAAGGATGGATTGTTGAGGGTGGTGAATCTGGTGATGATGAAGAAGTAGAGCCCGGTTCGAGGGTTACTTGGAGGATGGTTGGAGAAACATCTTTGGCAGATGAAATGTTACAACCTCGGAAAAGCGCTAGAAATGCTGAATACAAAGAACTTGATGAAAAAGAGTTTGATTCTGATGAAGAACCTAAGGATAATGAGTTTGAAGTCGAAAAAGAAGAAATATAGATTTAGTTAAATTTAACTTTAAATGATTATGAGCATGAACTTTAACTTTAACTCTAACTCTAATTTTGCACTTAATTAAAAGATATTTCATGGATTGACCAAAGATTCTGATATTTCATATAGTTGATTGAGTTTGATTTTATATTTTATTACATCTTGATTGAATTTATATGATTTGGATTATTTATGATGTTGGAAAATATTAGGTTTCAACTGTTTGTCGAATAATTACCTAAACCTCGCCTAGGAGCCCTAGGCGTTAGACGTTGGATTATCGGCCGATTAATTCCTAGCACGTTTTAGAATATTGACCGAAACTGCTTGTTATATGTTTTTTAGTAGGTTTAAGTGGCAGCCAAATGTCCAATTTTCATTATTAGCTGTATCGGGGTATTGATCCCAATATTTACATTTGCGGTTGAAATGATTTGCTTTCAGTTTAAAATTTTATGATGTAGTTTGTGAATAGATAATTTTCATTATCAAATGTGTGTGTGTATATATATATATATATTATTTATTAAACAAATCAAATATTATTTTTTTTCACAATTCGATTAGCCATCCTAAAAAAACTTTGTTGTGTTACACTTATTACCAATGATTTAAAACATTGACCGGCCCGGCCGATCAAATCAGTTGACTCATGGATCGATCCTCTGGCCGATCGAGTGATGACATTGAATTTTATAGACGTTGATCTGGTCAATGACTCGACAATTGACCGGCATTGTTAAAAAAAACGGTTGAGGCGGCCGCCTCGAGGCGCCGCCTCGCCGCCTCGCGGCGAAGGCGCCTCGAGGCGGCCGCATATTGCGGGTTTTTTGGAGGCGGTCGCCTCACTTCGACTGAGGCGGCCGCCTCAGTCGAAGTGTTTTTTTTTTAAATTTTTTTAGACCAAACGACGACGTTTTGGGTCCAAAACGTCGTCGTTTGGTTGCAGCTTATTAAAAGAAAGGGCAGATTAGGTCTCTCTCACTCTCTTCGACTCTCTCGGTCTCCATTGCTTCTCTCTCACTGTCGGCACCCATTTCTGTCACTGTCGGCACTGCTTCTCTCACTCTCTTCAACTCTCTCGGTCTCCACTGCTTCTCTCTCACTGTCCGCACCCATTTCTGTCTCACTGGCGGCGACTGCAACAATTAAATTCACTATTCTGTTGGTAACTCTTCATCTCTCATTGTCGATTTCTTCAACTAGTGTTCTGTTGTTTGTATAAAAAATGTGCCAGCCTTAACACACCCCTCTACATTCGGGAAGTTGATAGCCTTAGATTTGAGCTATCCATGAACCGATGCAGTGACAGATTGTCAAGACTGGCACATGACGTTCTTGAAAGTCATCTTTTTGCTATTTATGTCTGACTAATATTTATCTTTCAGTGATTAGCTTGTATTGTGTTACTGACTTACTACAGAATCTTGAGGTTAATTGTTACTCAAAATTAGTGCACATGAAAATTGTATGAATTCTTAGTTAATACTAAATTAAAGAAACAGGTAGTTAAAGCATCAGAAATCATGTAATTGCTTGATGATATCTTTTGGCAACATACTGACTTTATTTCATACTGACTTTAAGTATGAACATGTTTTTATTATTATGATATTACTATTTTGATTATTATTCTGATGTTTTGGATCAAGTTCTGATGTTTTGGATCGAGGCGCCCGCCTCGCGCCTCAATGGCCGGCCACCTCGAGGCGCCGCCACCACGTATTTTTAAACATTGTTGACCGGTGCGTAATCACACGCGTATAACGCAAGCGCACGTATAGTTCAAGTAGTATAAAAAATATCGATCCCACGATGACTTAATACCTAATCTATTAATTTAATGAGGTCAAATGATTACTAGTATCTAAAAGGTTGATTGATTTATTTGAAATGGTGATGATTTTAAATTTTAAAAAAAAACAAGTAAATAAAATTGCACGAAAGTAGGTCTAAGAAAATTCAATATTAGGAAACTATGTAGGGTTGTGAATCTTTCTAATATCTTTTAAAAGATGAAGTAGTTATTTCATGTTTGTGCAATAAATTGGTTTACTAACCTGGAACACGAAATTATGCAAAAGCCTCTGTCGATGGTCAGACGCAAATACTCAGTTTAACCCAATTGATCCATATGTCTATGTCAACCAAATTATCTGGATTCATTAAGTTCCAATTATGGCTACCCCCACCCGACAGGTATATGTCTATCATGTCAACCAAATTATCTGTATTCATTAAGTTTAAGTTCCAATTATGGCTACCCCCACCCGACAGGTATATGTCTATCATGTAAGGAAATCTATTAAAGGGTTATATATCCTTAAGGAAGATCGTGGGCTATTAAGTCTAAGGCTGAAACCTAAAATTCTTTTGTCAAGTTTATTTTAATTTACCAGATCAATCTTATTAGTGGCCAATTAACAAGACACATTAAGCTTAAGACTTAATAATTAAACCTTTAAATTACCCAAACTATAAAATAACACATTATAAATCGGTGATATTAGAATTCATCACAACCCCAGATAACTAACTTAGTTACGACACATAACTAGGGCTAGTAAAAACTTAAAAGTAAAAGACATAAAGTAAAAATGTGAAAAGTAATTGCGGTAAAGTAAAAGGTGAAAAGTAAATTACAATAAAATAAAATGCTAAGGTAAAAGGATCAACTTTTACTACTACTAATTTATATATCTCCTTTAATATAATATATTAACTTGTGATTATTTTACCAACCAGTCATATAGGCGGTAACCTGATTAAGTCAAATTAAGTCCGACCAGCCATATATGCGGTATCAAAATTTGTCAATAAACCTGCCATATAGGCGGTAAGAAAGTTTAATTACCAATTACCAATCTGACGGTATCCTCGCTTAGTCAGATTAAAACCAGTTTATAAATGATTACCAACCGACCAATATAGTAGTATCCTCATTAAGTCAAATTTTAAATAGTGAATATATTATATTTGTAACATCCCGCCTAAGCCAGGATGCTACCGGCAGGAGACGGGCAAATCCTGACTCCATAAGCCTCTGACTCTGCCGAAATTTCAGCATGACCTCTGCTAAAAGTCATGCAGCCTGGATCAAAGTCCAGTATCTCAATACAACCTATAGGGCCCAACACACAGTCTAACACTAAATAATCAACTCCAGACAAATTCAACTGGGCTCCATACCCAAAAATGCGTATAAATAAAAACTTTTACAGTTAACTTATACAACACAAATTCTTTTACAATTACACTTATACAACTCGACTCTAATACTCCCAAGACCTGGTGACTGGCTGACTGCAATGCTGCTACTCGGCTTCTCAAGCTTTGAAATCCGTGGTCGACCGATCAGGTCACCAACCTCCAAAACTCAAAACACTGTTGGGATGTGAGTCATAAGACTCAGTAAGTAACTATGCTCATTCCTTGAGCGTCAAACACACGCAAAGTCTGAATTCTATTTCTGTATTAACTTGGCTGTCTATACGACCATGCAAATGTTTACTGGGTCTGAACTAAATATCTATTTCTTAATCATTTCACAAACATATTACCTTTGTTACCAGTACCTTTAACCGATCACACACATACTTTAAATCATGTTTGCTATTTATATTTTCATACATTTAAAATATACTCATCACGTTACTATATCTCTATCTATTAAGTCAATTTCCATCACATTTCTGTTGCGCTACTCTGGTATCTTTCTACTTTCTTATAAACTCTTTACTAATCTAGTTCAGATAATTATTATAACTTCCTTTCTTCCTTTATTTTGAAATATCATCAAATCGGTTATTATTAAACATTCTTTCTATCTCAAACGCTCAATACACTATCAAATCATCATACACTAGTGTTTCACAAGTTGATCCTCCTATGTACACATACCACACACACAAATACTAATCATATATATATATCGATGCAAACATGCCATTATGCATTAATGCCAACTACATGCTCTTCAAATGATATCCAGAATCCAGAATATTTTCTTTTTATGCAAAATTAGAAAATTATACTTTATTTATCATGCAATGCTTTTATAAAATACTTCTTGAAAATCTTTTCTGAAATGCTGTTTTCAGAAAACTCTTTTAGAAAACTCTGTTTGAAAATCTTTTTATAAAACTTATGTCTGAAATCATGCTTTGAAAATTGATGGTACTCGAATCTAGTTTCTGAAGACTATTTACTGAAAACTGTTTACTAAAAACTGAGTTCTGAAATCTGAATACAGAAAATCTGAAAACTATGTACTGAGAGTCTGAAAACTGAAAACTGCTCTACGTCCAGGACCATAACTCAACTGGACATCTCTCTACACCCAGGACCATAACTCAACTGGGTGTACTCGATGCCCAGGACCATAACTCAACTGGGCATCTCTGAAAATCAGGATTTCGGGACCCTGTAACCCCTAGTCCTGCCCGAGGATCTGAGAGCGTCCCCTCAGTCCTCCACATGTGCACATGCGTCTATATCCGTCAATTCCGAACTGTATCTCAAGTTACATACTGGGGTGAGTTTTTACGTCATGCCCCGGAAACTATAAAACTCATGCCTCAAAAACCTCAAAACTGTAAGAAATATTTTCTGAAATACATTTCTTTCAATAGCATTCAAAAACTTTTCTTTAAAACGTTTTGAATTTGGAAACATATGATGTGAACCACCGAGCTATCTCATTTCCTTTATGGACTTCTGGTACATATATAAAACAAGAAAACACATTAAGTTTGTTTCACTTTCCTTCTAACAAACAGCCAGGAAAGCTTCTCTTAGTAAATGAGATCTTCTAAAGATATGAGTCCCGAAATCCCATCATATAAGTATTTCCATCCTAACAGGGAACCAATAATTTTTATGTTCAAATGACAGCGTTAACATAATTCTTGTGATATGGTTTAAATTACTTATGCCATGTCAAAAAGTGCCCAGAACTTAACTTTGTAAAATTTCTTGCAAACAATTGTAGATCCTATACTATAAATAGCTAAATGTAATCAGAATAAAATAATAAACCAATTGCCCATATGTTACCAATAAAGCAACCATCAAATAACAATTTTAAAGCAATCCATAGGGATATAAACTAATAAGCTCAAAAGGCTGAACTTGTTAACTTTTCAAGGCATAACCTGGCATTCATAACTTGTCTCTATTACCAGACTTATTATTATTATTATTATTATTATTATTATTATTAAATATCTATATTGTCAGCAATACTTGAAATATGCCCACAAAATTATAGTACTAATAAGAACTAAAATTCCAATTTAAACTAAAAAGTAAAATACCAATTCTGAGAATATAGTACGAGTTCTAAAATATCATAAATTGTACTTCATAAAGTAACAAGTAGGCTCAATTTTTTTAAAGTGCATATTAATTAATAAGCTACAATATGTAAATTTTTTTTTTCCATCACTTGAATAGCCAAATATTCATTATCCTATTTTCTTTTCCATTCCATCATTTTCCCAGCAGACAAACACAAAAATGAAAAAAAATAAAATAAAATAAAATAAACAAAAAGCAAAAACAAAGCAAACCTTCTTTAGAAGAATTCACGAAGTTTATATGTCCTTGAGCCTGTTACCATTCAAACAACCTCTAAATCTTATTTATATTTGCAAAAACACCCACTGTACACCCTTCAATAAACTAAACAGCCCATTCCCCTCACTGTCACTCACTATCCTTGCCTAACGCCACACCACATCATTCAAGTGCAATGAAATAAAAATAATATGCCATTAGTTTACTCAATCCTACACTAATTTCCAAATTCATAATATATCTCAGCAAAATTCGCACCCCTTTATAGTACAAATAACATCTAGATAATCAATCTATACCTTGTACAATCAAGGCAATTTTGATTCCTAAGCCAATTAGTTCAAAAGGAAACAAGAAAATAAAGATTCTTACCTCGATTTCTTAAAAATTCTGAAACCCCCAAGCCATTCTCAAGAATCGATCATGGAAGTATGAGTTAGGGTTCTCATTTCCTACATTCCCCCAGCACAAATGGGGTTTAATATCTTCTTAGGATGATGAATGCTTGAACTTGTTAAGTGGAGAGAGACGAGATTTGTCTCGAGAGATCCTAAGAACTATTATTAGAGAACGTTATGAAATTAGAAAAAAAAAAGGAGGCAATTCTTGAAGATAAGAGAAAGAAAGAGAGACAGAGTGCTTTATATGTGATGGAGAAATGTCTAGAAGGATAAAAAAAAAAATTGAAATAAATTAATGGAAATATCTAGATTTATTAATACTAATGTAATTAATTTCAAGTTAACCCTTCAAGTTTAATTTAATAAAAACTCAGATTTAATTTCATGAAAAGTTCCCAATTTACTGAAAAATGAATCTCGCGTTCGGACGCGGCCCCACGCGCTAAAATATAGTTAATACAACATGCTAAAATAAGCGGGATGTTACAATATTTAAGGGAGATTAATCTAAATAGCAATAGTAAACGAATTATCTTTCACCCTAGCAGTGGAAAGTTACATCCTCATGGTTGAATAGTAAAAAATGTAAAAGTAAGAAAGTAAATTACTATTACTATTACAGAACGTAATTAAAATTAATTACAAAACTGAAATTAAAATAAACTAGATAGAAAACTCCCTATTTACATCAGAGAATTCAGAGAGGAAGGTACATCTGAAACTGAAATTTCGAGCTCTATTTATAGGCGTCAATAGGTGCCACGCGTCACGACGCGCACGTTTCTTCTTGCGTCGCGATGCGCTGACTTGGCGGCTCGTGATTGGTCGGCTCAGATTTTTATCTGACATGTGGCAATTGCAGATAAGGTGATAAGGTGACATATGGTAAGGCGGCTGGCAACTCAATGATTATGCTGACGTGGCGATGATGTAGCGACACATGGCGAAAGTGATTGTCGGCACCGTATGAATGCGACACGTGTCACGCTGTGATTGGCTTATGATGACATAGCGCTGACGTGGCGAGTTTACTTGGTCTACTGCTGATGTGGACGATGACGTGGCTGACACGCGGGATGACATGTGGCGACACGTGGCATTGGTGATTGTCGGCACCATAGGATGATGACACGTGGCACGACGCATGTTAGCAAATCGGATGTGATGGTGACATGTGGCACGACACACGTTAGCAAAGTCAAACTTCTCAGATTCTGACATGTGGACCTGGCGCACGTTAGGCGTCACGACGCAGCCTACGCGTCGCGACGCGCCCAATGACCAAAATACCCTTTTGTGTTCTTTTTCACTGTTTTGGCCCCAAATCACCTACAGAATATCCTGAAACTTTATTTATCTACAAAATAACACAAAACACATCCAAATATTCACAAAACTCAAGAAACTATACAAAATATTAGGTCAAATTAGTAAAACACAGAAGGGCAAAACAAGCCTTTAAACCCATAGGTGTCCCTAGTTGACGAGTTGTAGTCTAAGCCAGGGTTTACAACAATGATACCCACAAACATTTTACAAAAGTAAAAAGGTAGTGAAATCAATGCACACAAAAGTAAAAAGACAAGAGAAAAGAGAATAAAGAAGTTAGTGACTAATCAGGTGAAACTTATACTCCAAGTTACTAGTTGTTTTATTTCTTTCTAAATTACCGAATAAGTAAATTCTCCGATTATATTTACCATTCTCCATATGCATAGCCAACAAAATATTAATCAACTTATTTTTGCCCACAACAGTTATAAGTACAGTTGATAAGAGAGTAATATTTTTGTCCTAAAGTTTTATCAGAATTCACACTTTTTCGCAGCAATGGAATAATTTTTCTCATTTTTCTGATATTTTTCTTTGATATTTTTTTTTATATACAATATCTTCCATCTATGTAGCGAGTGTTGGGTCGGTGGCTCCCAAACCAGTTGGCTTTAGGGCACCGGGTGTTAAGACACCCTTACGGACTTAATTACTCAGACTTCAGATATATATATTTTTGCAACATCCTTGATCCATGTAGCGAGATTTGGGCCAGTGACTCCCAAACCAGTTGGTTTTAGGGCACTAAGTGTTAAAACACCCCTACAGACTTAATAACTCAGATCTAAGACGTGTTTTTCTTTTTACTCCATTGCTTTTTGAGATGCTTCGTCCAATTAAACTAGAGCACTAAATATTACAAACTTTTCAATTACAGCTTATGTCAGTATGTTACCATGGATGTTGATAATACCTGCCAACTGAGCATATGAAGATCCTTTTTAGTCAGTATTATGGAGAATTCACAAATTAAATAATTCAAAAGGAAGTAAACAAAAATTAACTTGTTCCGAAATAGGTTTGAGATACGTCTCAGAAATGAGATTTCCTTACACAGCTATCTCTTACACTAATTTCACCCGATTAATCAAATTAAAAACGTAAAATATTTTTGTAATTTTTGAAAAATTTTCATTTTTTTTGTATTTTCGAAAAAAATTTGGACTAAAAATTGGACTAAAAATAAAAACAACACACAACTAAAAAAATAAGATACTGATCAACTAATTCCCTCCCCTAAACCTAAATGAGACATTGTCATCAATGTCTTAAACAGTAGAAGAAGAGTTTAGAAGATAATACCTGGTTAACTGAAATTCTACACAAAAAGTTAAAGGTTAAGATCCAGATTAATACGACGCATTTTAACACGATCGTCCTCGAACCAATTTATCGTTGAAATGATGGTCAATTTGTGGTTCATAAGTTAAGATTTGGTCAATTAGATCTGGAGCAGTTTTGGCAGTGGAGAGGAGTTCTTTTAAAGGTTTTGACACGAACCCATTTCTCCGGGCATCATCAAGAAACACACAAAGAAAATCATAAAATCCTTCAACGTTATACAGTTTAAGCGGTTTCTGGTATATGTTTAGGTTCGCCCAAGATAACACTGTAAAAATTTCCTCCAATGTACCCAAGCCACCTGGCAAAGCAATAAAAGCATCAGCACGGTTAATCATTTCTACCAGACGTTCAGACATACCTGGCACGATTAGTTCTTCTCCGTTTGATGGTCCAATAAGACTTGCTTCTGCCAAGGGTTTTGGGATGATTCCCAAAACGTGACTGCCTCCTTCCTGTACAGGCTTTGAAACGATCCCCATTAGTCCAAGATTGCCTCCGCCATATACTAAGTGCATATTCCTTGCAGCTAAGACTCGACCAAATTCTTGTGCTACTTCTACGTATTGTGGCTTAACACCAACACTAGTACCGCAAAACACACAGATATTTTCAACTTGCCTTCTTGAAGTGGCTTCCATGTTTTACTCTGGATGTCTTCAAAAGTGAAATGATGAGTTGAATTTATAACACCTGAAAATGGTGAGTAAAATAATAGCACTAGTACCTGCCAAATGACAATTATTAGTTAACAGTAAAATAAATCGTGATAGTCAAAAAGGTCTGGATCATGTCGGAGAAAATAAAAGAAAACAACAAAATAAATTACAATTATTAGGAAAAGACAAAGAGATATAATATGTACAAGAAAAGTAGCGGCTTGGTTGACGTCTATGCGTCAGGGACAAGCTTCCCATCCAATTTTCTTATAAATTGGCAAACAATGTCATTTTGAGTCAGATTCCTAAGACTTAACTGTTGTCTTTCTTTTTGGAATTGTGTATGTAATTTGCGAATGGCTATATGAACATATCCACTGGGATGCGTCTCAAGAGTTGAAGATATATCATCTAAAGACTCCTTACTCAAGCCATCCCTAATGAATTTAATTTTTTCTTCACGATTATCAGACACCATTCCTAAAGAACGAAACGAGTATTGCAATTCCAGCATGCACATTTGTAACAAACACTCATTTGCTTAGCTCTACGTTTCTTTGCATAAGTGCTTCTTCCAAAACCAGGCAGATGTGAAATAAAAGAGTCAGAAGACTCACCTGTCAATCGGACCCGTGCTTCAATTACCCAACGAATGTCATTAGGAACATCATGGATCGTTAGTAATCTCATTCGTTCCAAGCGAGCTTTGTAAACTTTCATCAGAGATTTTTGAGGGAGAGAAGGAAATTGCTTGCGAAGATTTGTGAGAGCTTCTTCCATCGTGAAATGACTTTACCTGGAAAAATTAAACACACAAAAATAAAATACACCAGATCACAATATATACACAAATTGCATGGGTTACCTCCCTGCGAGCGCTAAGTTTAACATCGTCAGCTAGACGTGACTTCCCGAACGTTAGACTGGATTTGAAAGTGTGACACTTTTTTTTTGCTCAAATGATTCTCCCCAGTAGTGCTTAACACACTTATTTTTAACCTTGAATGTTTTGTTGGAGTCGGGATCATGTATCTCAACGGCTCTGTCTGGTAAAACCTCGGTGATCACAAATGGACCTGACCACCGTGATTTTGGCTTCAATGAGAAGAATTTCACCCTTGATTTATTTAACAGTACCTTCTGTCCTGGTTCCAGTTGTATGCGTACTAACTTCTCATCATGTCTCTTCTTGGCTTTTCTTTGTACAATTTGGCATTCTCAAAAGGCTGATTGTGAAATTCCTTCAATTCGTTGAGCTGGTGGAACTTTTTCTCTTCTGTTTCTTGTAGTGCAAGAATTGGCTTTTTCAGTGTAAAAGACACTTTATATTCAGGCTCCACAAGCAATTGACATGTTTTAAGTTTGTCAATAGAACTTTGCATTGCATTGGAGTTCTGAATGGTACTGTGTATCACATCAAGTCTGAAACATTCCTCATTCTTTTCATCATCTGGGAAATTCATGGCCTTGAAAATATTGAATGTTACTTCTTGGTCATGTACCCTCATGGTTAATTCTCCTTTTTGTACATCAATAATGGTTTGACTTGTAGCTAAGAACGGTCTCCCAATGATGATTGGCACATCTGCGTCTTCCTCCATATCAAGGACAATAAAATCTGCTGGGAAAATGAATTTGTCAACCTTGACCAGCACATCCTCAACTACACCTCTCGGAAATACGAGCGTTCTATCAGCAAGTTGTAGAGAGACTGAAGTTGGCATTGTTTCTCCAATCTGTAATTTTCTGAAATAGAAAAAGGCATCAAGTTAACACTTGCACCTAAATCACATAAAGCCCTACCAAAGTTATGTTCTCCTATGATGCAAGCAATGGTGAAACTGCCAGGATCTTTCAACTTTGGGGGAAGCTTCCTCTGAATGATGGCGCTGCATTCTTCTGTCAATGTTACTGTCTCGTAATCTCCCAATCTCCATTTTCGTGAAAGAATGTCTTTCATGAATTTGACATAGCTGGGCATTTGTTCCAACGCTTCTACAAATGGAATGTTGATGTGCATCTTTTTGAACACCTCCAGGAAACGAGCAAACTGCTTGTCCAGTTTGTTTTTCGGAAGACGCTGAGGAAAAGGTGGAGGTGGAGTGATCTGTTCTTTTTCCTTTGCTTTTTTTTCCTCCATATGTTGCTTTGTTTCTTTTGGAATTTTTTCAGCAGTTGTTTTGGCTCCAACATCTTTGTTTATTTGAGTACCGTTTTTTAACATGATGGCATGACACTGCTCCTTTCCCATATTCCTTGGATTTGGTTCTGTGTTGCTGGGAAGATTATCTGGCGGTCTGTAACTTTGAGCATTGGCCAGTTGTCCAATTTGATTCTCCAGTGCTTTGATAGAAGCTAAATGACTTTGATTCAATGCCACTTGATTTTGAACCATAGCTGTTAAAGCATCGTATTTTGCTTCTTGCTTTTTTAACTGTGCCAGCACTTCTATTAATCCTGGTTCTTTGTCATACTCCTGGCCTCTGTTTTGCTGCTGGAATTCGGGTGGTGGGTTGTTCATTTGCCCTGAATTGTTGCTCCATGAAAAATTGGGATGATTCCTCCACCCTGGGTTGTAGGTGTTGGAATATGGATTATTCTCCTGTCTGTTGAAATTGTTGACGTAGTTCACCGTTTCTTTATGTTGAATTGGTTCTGGTGCTCCTCCATATGGTGAACTTGTGGTTCCATCGATGTTCACAACTTGCGTGCTAAGTGTTTCTAGACATTTGCATATCTGATCCAGCCTGGTATTCATTGATGTGTTTGCTCCAACTTCATAAATTCCTGCAATTCTTTGAATCATGCTCCTATCTGTTGGCCACAATGAATTGTTGTTAGCCATTTCCTCGATTAATTCCCAGGTTTGATCTTCTCCTTTTGCCATTAAAGCTCCTCTAGAAGCAGCATCAATTGTGGTTCTCATTAGTCCAGAAAGTCCATTGTAGAAGGTTTGGACTTGTAGCCACTTTGCGATCTCATGATGAGGACATTTCCGGAGTAAATCTTTGAATCTTTCCCAAGATTCGCAAAGGGATTCTAAATCTTGTTGCACGAATGATGTGATGTCATTCCTCAACTTTGCAGTTCTGGCTGGTGGAAAGTATTTTGCAAGGAATTTGGTGGCTAAAGTGTTCCAAGTTGTGATGGAACCTGCTGGTAATGAATGTAGCCAAGCTTTAGCTCTGTCTTTCAGGGAATATGGAAAAACTCGCAGTCTCATTGCTTCTTCAGCTGCTCGGTTGTAATTGAAAGTACCGCAGACTTCCAGGAAGTTGCTGATGTGGGCATTAGGATTTTCAGTTGAATTTCCCCCAAACTGTACTGACTGCTGAATCATCTGGATGCATGTTTTGATATCACAAGCATTTGGTGGTAAATGAGGAAGTAAAATACAAGAAATGAAGTTGTCGACCATCGGAATGGTTCTGTCTCGAATGGGTATTGGTGGTGCAACTTCCAAAGGTTCAGGTTCCATATTGATTAAAGCTTCTTGGCCTTCTCGTCTTTCATTTCTCAACTTTCTAATGGTTCTTTCAATTTCTGGGTCAAGCGGTCGGAGTTCAAAGCTTCTGGTTTGTCTCATGTAGTTTCTGAGAACCTGAAACACAAGAAAATCAAAACAATAAGTAAAAAGAAATTAGATACAAGTAATATATCTAACCCCAAAACTAATAGTGAAAGATAAATAAGTCACCGACAACGACGCCAAAAACTTGACAGGTGTGTAATCACACACGTATAATGCAAGCGCACGTATCGTTCAAGTAGTATAAAAAGTATCGATCCCACGAGGACTTAATACCTAATCTATTAATTTAATGAGGTCAAATGATTACTAGTATCTAACAGGTTGATTGATTGATTTGAAATGGTGATGATTTTAAATTTAAAAAAAAAACAAGTAAATAAAATTGCACGAAAGTAGGTTTAAGAAAATTCAATATTAGGAAACTATCTAAGGTTGTGAATCTTTCTAATATCTTTTAAAAGATGAAATGGTTATTTCATGTTTGTGTAATAAATTTGTTTACTAACCTGGAACACGAAATTATGTGAAAGCCTCTGTCGATGGTCAGACGCAAATACCCAGTTTAACCCGATTGAACCATATGTCTGTTGGGGTTGGTGCTCACAGCGCCAATTCCCGGTTGTATTCCTTTATTAATACTTCTGTCAAACATTATTATTTTGAATAATATATGCAGTTTCTATAATATAATGTATCTTTTAATATGGTAAAGACGTAATAACCTTAGAATGACTAGTCATGGTACAGTTGCAAAAGCGTCGCAACTGACATTGAGTTGTATCATGACGTTGTCATTCTCAGACAGTTCTTGGTCAAGGTTTACACTACTTGGTCAGTATAGTAAACCCGTTGAGACCGGTACATGTCGTATACTGGAATATATGATTCCAATGGTTTCTCAATGAACCATAAGTCTTGGAGACTAGTATAGACATGTAGGTGTTTATAGCGGATAAACACTGAACGACTCACCGAAGATTCTTAATGGATGGTACACCAACGTCAATAAGAATCTTGTCGGGTTGAGTAGCACTTGTGATTCTTAGACTTGAGATGCCACTATGGGCACATGAGACATCTTCTACACTTAGATGGCAGTCACGTCACCGATCTATTAAGATAAGACCTCCGCCTGTTCGTTGGGTGTAGATAGATCCTCAGGGTGTCCTGTGCGTATCAAGATAGGATCCGTCAGTTCTATGTAACAGAGCATAGGTAGTCCATATGATTAACAATCAGATAAAACCATGGGCCCGTGGTACAGTTTAGAAGCCATTTCTAAACATTCTTTTTGAGATTGCTAATAGAATAGTCGACTGGATAATCCCCATAGAGATTTGACGTTTACATCTATATCTCTGGGATATATCCGGATACCTGTGACGGAGGAATTATACATTTGCCATGACCTCGACCTGTATGATTCAACGAGTTTATCTGTGATCGTCATAATTTACGGGTGGATAAATTATGGACACGAAATTGGATTTCGTGACGGATATGTCTGAATCTAGAGAGTCTCAATAATGAAATATACTCGTAGAGTACTAGAGCAACATTTATAAATAATATTGATTATTTATAAATTCGTTTAAAGGTTAAACGCAAAATACATGTTTAAGGACCCGATAGTCATTTCCTTAATTTTTGTGTATTTATATTTAATACTTGATTAATTTAAATACACATTAATTAATTGTCAAATTGAGATATTTGACTAATATCATAAATGAATATATGTATTTAATATTTAATGTAAATATAATACATATATTTAATATATTTGTATTTAATTAATTAATTAATTATTTAATTGTTAAATGATTAAATTAATTAAAATATAAATATCTTAAAATTTAGATATTTGTTTTAATGGCTAAGTTGCCATTGTTGACTTTGTTAGAAATATCTTTAAAGTGTAAATGATATTTTATCAACTTGACAACTTGAAATTGAAATGAAATTAAAACAAAATTTACTTGTTAATTTCCTTTGGTATTTTCGGCCAAGGCCATTTTTATCAAGTATAAATTATTTTGGTTTTTCATTTTGGAAAATAACCTAATACACTTTATCAAAATCAATTAAAAAGAAAGAAAAGAAGCTAGAGCGAAAGAAAAGGAAAAATCAAAGAAAGCTTGGATTTATGTAAGTATTTCCAACTTGCTATTAGAGAGAAAATTGTTCCTCTTGTTCTTGGCAACATCTTGTGATGTTCTTAAGTTTTTCCATTCTTTATTCTTTGTACTATTGATGGATGAAAGTTTGATGAAGGTGTAATGCATGTATGATGTTGGAAGATTGTTACTAGTGTAGTAATAAGCATCCTTTTATGGTTTTAGAACCTTGTTGCTAATCTAGAGTTGTTGACCCACTCTTAAATGACCTAGATTTGATCTATAGTTATTTCATTGTGTTGAGACTTGATTTGGATGGAAGAAACATGATTGAAGTATTGGATTTAACCAATTTGGTCTAATTTGTCTAATTTGAAGAAATTAAAAAATTAGGGTTTACGACCACTTCCAAATTTGGGGCTTTTCATTTATATGGTGTATTTGGATGTTTGTATGATGCATGTAAAGTATTGGGTTGATTGGATTTTTCCTTGATGTGTTTTGAACCATGAAAGTGCAAAATGCACAACCCCCCCCCCCCCCCCCCCCCTTTTAGGAGGCTCTCGGCCAAGGAAGCAAAAATTGGGATTTTTGTTGCTTTTGGTGTTTTGACATTTGAGACATGTTAAATTCATCTTAGAAATGATTTAGAATCATCCAAAATTGATTTGAACAATTTCGGACTAAAATGAAAAAATGCCAAGTGTAAGGGCAATTCGGTAAATTCACATAAATTTGATTTATTGAATTTTATTTCATAATTTTATTATTGGGTAAATAAATAAATATGTTTATTTAATTAATCCGAGAAAAAGTTTTGAAATTGGAAAATTTGATTTTCCCGTGTTTCCGCTGCGTTACCGGATTCTGCCCCTAAAACCCCCTACAATGTCTATGTCAACCAAATTATCTGGATTCATTATGTGTTAAGTTCCAATTATGGCTACCCCCACCCAACAGGTATATATCTATCCGGTAAGGAAATCTATTAAAGGGTTATCTATCCTCAAGGAAGATCGTGGGCTATTAAGTCGAAACCTAAAATTCTTTTGTCAAGTTTATTTTAGATTTACCAGATCAAACTTATTAGTGGCCAATTAACAAAACGCATTAAGCTTAAGACTTAATAAGTAAACCTTTAAATTACCCAAACTATAAAATAACCCCTTATAAACCGGTGATATTAGAATTCATCACAACCCCAGATAATTAACTTAGTTACGACAAATAAATAGGGCTAGTAAAAACTTAAAAGTAAAAGACATAAAGTAAAAATGCTGAAAAGTAATTGCGGTAAAGTAAAAGCTGAAAAGTAAATTACAATAAAATAAAATGCTAAGGTAAAATGATCAACTTTTACTACTACTAATTTATATATATCCGTTAATATAATATATTAATTTGTGAATATTTTACCAACCAGCCATATAGGGGGTAACCTGATTAAGTCAAATTAAGTCCGACCAGCCATATAGGCGGTATCAAAATTTGTCCATAAACCTGCCATATAGGCGGTAAGAAAGTGTACTTACCAACCGACCAATCTGGCAGTAGTTTTTGCTTAGTCAGATTAAACCAGTTTATAAATGATTACTAACAGGCCAATATAGCGGTATCCTCATTAAGTGAAATTTTAAATAGTGAATATATTATATTTAAGGGAGATTAATCTAAATAGCAATAGTAAAAGAATTACCTTTCACCATAGCAGGGGGAAGTTACCTCCTCATGGTTGAAAAGTAAAAACTGTAAAAGTAAGAAAGTAAATTACTATTACTATTACAGAACGTAATTAAAATTAATTACAAAACTGAAATTAAAATAAACTAGATAGAAAACTCTCTATCTACATAAGAGAATTCAGAGAGGAAGGTACATCTGAAACTGAAATTTCGAGCTCTATTTATAGGCGTCAATAGGTGCCACGCGTCGCGACGCGCACGTTTGACGTGGCGGCTCGTGATTGGTCGGCTCAGATTCTTATCTGACACGTGGCAACTGCGGCTAAAGTGATAAGGTGACACATGGCAAGGCGGTTGGCAACTCAATGATTATGCTGACATGACACTGATGTGGCGACACGTGGCGAAAGTGATTGTCGGCAACGTAGGAATGCGACACGTATCACGCTGTGATTGGCTGATGATGACATGACGCTAACGTGGCGAGTTGACTTGGTCTACTGTTGATGTGGACGATGACGTTGCTGACACATGGGATGACACGTGGCAACACGTGGCGATGGTGATTGTCGGCACCGTAGGATGATGACATGTGGCACGACGCATGTTAGCAGATCGGCTGTGATGGTGACACGTGGCACGACGCACGTTAGCAAAGTCAAACTTCTCAGATTCTGACATGTGGACCTGGCGCACGTTAGGCGTCGCGGTGCGCCCACTGACCAAAATGCCATTTTGTGTTATTTTTCACTGTTTTGGCCCAAAATCACCTTCAGAATGTCCTAAACCTTTATTTATCTACAAAATAACACAAAACACATCAAAATATTTACAAAACTCAAGAAACTATACAAAATATTAGGTCAAATGAGAGGAAAATAGTGATACATTTACCACTCATCAGCGATCTAGCCAGTTGAACCATGACCGAATCAGTCACTGGTTGGACGGGTTTCTAATCTTTTTCTTTTAAAAAAAATATTCAAATTAAAATTGTAAATTAATTTATTACTATATTTTTATTATAATTTTGATTAAAAAAATTTATAAACATATTAAAATTAGTGTTTGTTGGTGGTATTTCCAGGTCCTATGATATTTAAACAATACGGCAGGGGTAAAAAGGGTAAACTCCCTTGTTGATTGAGATCATTAATACTGACCCGACCACATGAGTTGGGGATCGAGCACTTATGATCTGTAACCCGACCATATAAGATCGGATGACCGGGCATTATCAGATCGACAGCAGCATTCTTAGTTCAAAAGACCATTGTGACCGACCTCATGGAGACCGAGCATATGGCGAGATATGCTCCAGAAGATAAGACATCTTATTTTTACGGATAAGATGATAAATTATCCTACTTTCATGGGGAAAAATTGATAAGTTAGTGTCCTAATAGGATAAAGGAAGTGAAGGTAGTTTCAACTAGGAATCCTTATGGGAAAAGGAAAACTGTTTCTTTGCTATTATAAATAGGAGGGGAAAGCGTGCTTGTAAGGCAGAGTTGAGAGTTGAGAGTTGAGAGTTGAAAGTTGAAAGTTGGGAGTTGAGAAGAGAACAAGAGAGAATTAGACTTGTAAACACAAAACAGATCAGAGAAACATATTTCGGTAATAAAACATCATCCATTATGTGCCCGTGGATGTAGGTTGGATCCAATCCGCCGAACCACATTAAATCTCTTTGTCGATTGGTGTATTTATCTGTCTTTTGCCAAATTTTCTTTTGGTTTCCCATAAACAAAACAAATTCACAGTTGGGGGAGGATTATCTCGGGAGTAAAAAACCTTTTATTGCCCCTGAGACCGAAATCTGCCATCAACAGTTGGCACCGTCTGTGGGGAGTCAACAAAAAGCAGCTCGCGTGATAAGACGATGGCAGAAGGTGGAAATCACCGGTCGTCGGGGAGTTCAACAGCGGAATGGATGGAGAAGATAGAGGAAAATATGAGGAAAGATAGGGAGGAAAATCAAATCCTTTTGAAATCCATGATGAACAGACTGGAGAGGATGGAAGAGACGAATAATGAGAGACTTGAAAGCCGTACTCAGTATTTCGGGGATATACTTGACGCGAAGGGATGATCTGGGATCAGGAAAGACACTAAACCCGTGACACACCAATCACAAGTGCTACCATAAAAACCCCGGGCAGAAGTGCTCCGACCTAACTCATTTCATTTTTGAGGATCAGGACTGCATCAAGGGATGAAACGCATGAGGGAGCCCGTGAGCCTTTCGTAGTAGAGTCAAACCTCCGAAGCTGGAGCAGAACTACCCTATGAATTGTATTAATAAGGGATATTTCGAGATGATAATCGCGGGGAGGGAGTGCCCCCGTAAGATGGTCGGCCTGCCCGGTTTGGGAAATAAAGCTACGGGGAAAATATCCCCATACGTTTTTTCTGACCAACGGATCCGTGAGAAGCATAGCACGAGGAGGGATTATGCCCCTCGTGGCGTTTGCTTGCTCCAATGTCACCAAACATAAGGAGGAACATGCCCTTAATGCTTCGGACACTCTTTGATCCATACTTATTTGGTCATTCGGATCCGTGAGAAGCATAGCACGAGGAGGGATTATGCCCTCGTGGCGTTTGCTTGCTCCAGTGTTACCGAGCATAAGGAGGAACATTCCTTTAATGCTTCAGACACTCTTTGATCCCTACCTATTTGGTCATTCGGATCCGTGAGAAGCATAGCATGATGAAGGATTATGCCCTCGTGGCGTTTGCTTGCTCCAGTGTTACCGAGCATAAGAAGGAACATTCTCTTAATGCTTCGGACACTCTTTGATCCCTACCTATTTGGTCATTTGGATAAGTGAGATGCATAGCACGAGGAGGGATGATACCCTCGTGGCGTTTGCTTGCTCCAGTGTTACCGAGCATAAGGAGAAGCATTCTCTTAATGCTTTGGACACTCTTTGATCCCTACCAATTTCTTCGATCATTCGGATCCGTGAGAAACATAGCACGAGGAGGGATCATTCCCTCGTAGCGATTGCTTACTCCAGTGTTACCGAACATAAGAAGGAACATGCCCTTAATGTTTCGGACACTCTTTGATCCCTATTTTGATCGTTCGGATTCGTGAGAAGTATAGCACAGGGAGGGATCGTGCCCTCGTAGCGTATGCTTGCTCCAGCGTTGTAAAGAGGAGCCCTCAAACAATACACATGCTCCATAGATACCTGAAGTATAGAGGATGTGCCCTTACCATTCTAAACGCTCTTTGATCCAAATCCTGGTTCGCCAGGACTCTGAATTGAAAGATTCAGAATTTTATTTTGGAGACCTCGGACGGGACGCTGTTTTGAGGCATCCGTGCTATTGCTTTGGGATAAGTGTTAAGTCACCCCCGTTATTTTATTTTATTTTCTAAAAGTTTTGTTTTTGTTTTTTGCTGGTCTGGCAAGGGGACGCTCATGCCAAATCCGATAGGGCTTCAAAGGTTGATTCACTTCCCTTCTGAATAAGTCCCAAGGATTAATCGGTTCGGGGCTGGATTCGTTCCGCCGAGGCCACTTGGTTATTCGGCTCGGGGTTGGATTTCATTCCGCTGAGGCCACTTGGTTATTTGGCTCGGGGTTGGATTTCGTTCCACCGATGCCACTTGGTTATTCGGCTCGGGGTTGGATTTTGTTCCACCAAGGAGGCCATTATGGTTTCTATCAGCTCGGGGTCGGGTTGTGTCCCTCCGAGTCTGCCTCTTTGGACTTGGGACGTGACATTCCTCGAGAGCCCAGTGTTTCTCTCAGCTCGGGGCCGGGTTACGTCCCACCGAGTCTGTCTCTTTGGACTGGGGATGTGACATTCCTCCAGAGCCAAGTGTTTCTCTCAGCTCGGGGTCAGGTTACGTCCCACCGAGTCTGTCTCTTTGGACTGGGGACGTGACATTCCTCCAGAGCCAAGTGTTTCTCTCAGATCGGGGTCGGGTTACGTCCCACCGAGTTTGTCTCTCTGGACTGGGGACGTGACATTCCTCCAGAGCCAAGTGTTTCTCTCAACTCGGGGTCGGGTTACGTCCCACCGAGTCTGTCTCTTTGGACTGGGGACGTGACATTCCTCCATAGCCAAGTGTTTCTCTCAGCTCGGGGTCGGGTTACGTCCCACCGAGTCTGTCTCTTTGGACTGGGGATGTAACATTCCCCTAGAGCCAAGTGTTTCTCTCAGCTCGGGGTCGGGTTACGTCCCACCGAGTCTGTCTCTTTGGACTGGGGACATAACATTCCCCCAGAGCCAAGTGTTTCTCCCAGCTCGGGGTCGGGTTACGTCCCACCGCATGATCTAATTTCCGGCTCGGGTTGCCCCCTCATGGCCGGGCCTCGAGATATCGTTTGCAGGAGATTATTCGGAACAGATTATGAAAGATAAAAAGTGGAATAGAAATATGTCAAAAAAAAAAGATAGGCCGAACACCTGAGTCAGACCGAAGATGAGATAAGTGTAGGCCAACGAATTTTCTCTTTCAAAGATTGGCCACCAGTTCACCAGCAAATACCACTCTTTATATATAGTTCCCGGCACCAACTCGTGCACTTGTTGGAACCGAGAACTAGGGGACAGATGTTGGTGGTATTTTCAGGTCCTATGATATTTAAGCAATACCGCAGGGGTAAAAAGGGTAAACTCCCTTATTGACCGAGATCATTAATACCGACCCGACCACATGAGTTGGGGACCGAGCACTTATGATCTGTAACCCGACCACATAAGATCAGATGATCGGGCATTATCAGATCGACATAAGCATTGTTAGTTCAAAAGACCATTGTGACCGACCTCATGGAGACCGAGCATTTGGCGAGATATGCTCCAAAAGATAAGACATCTTATTTTTACGGATAAGATGATAAGTTATCATACTTTCATGTGGAAAAATTGATAAGTCAGTGTCCTAATAGGATAAAGGAAGTGAAGGTAGTTTAAACTAGGAATCCTTATGGGAAAAGAAAAACTGTTTCTTTGCTATTATAAATAGGAGGGGAAATCGTGCTTGTAAGGCAGAGTTGAGAGTTGAGAGTTGAGAAGAGAACAAGAGAGAATTAGACTTGTAAATACAAAACAGATCAGAGAAACATATTTCGGTAATAAAACACCGTCCGTTCTGTGCCCGTGGATGTAGGTTGGATTCGATCCGCCGAACCACGTTAAATCTCTTTGTCGATTGATGTATTTATCTGTCTTTTGCCAAATTTGTTTTTAGTTTCCCATAAACAAAACAAATTCACAGTTGGGGGAGAATTGTCTCGGGAGTAAAAAACTATTATTGCCCCTGAGACCAAAATCCGCTGTTGGTGTTAATTATAATTTTTTTTAATTTTTTAATTTTTATTATATAAATATATAATAAAATAATAATTTATTATCGATTTTGAATTGAGCTCAATTCATCTCGATCCAACCTTTAACCCGTGACCTGACTCTCGCCATCCCAAATAGATGGACCGAGTTGGATTTTGAAATACAAATTATTACAGAACCAGAGACAATGTAATAAATGGCTGAATCTCTCTTTCTCTCTCTGCGGTGATAATAAAAAGATAAGATAATGTAAGCCACAGAAAATCATCCACTTGGCAGATAGAATTCCCACTTAATCCCATCTCTTTTAATAGCCACACTCTCTCCACAAGCCACCCTATTATCATCAACACAGCCCCGCTTTAGCTTTCAAATATTCAAAACCAAGATCCACACAACTTTCTCTTCTCGAGCAAAAGCAACAACAATGGCCACCCTCTCAAGCGCCATGGTGAGCACATCATTCATCAGAAACAAACCTACTGTGACCAGCCTCAAGTCCATGCCCAACAACATGGGTCAGGCTCTATTTGGCCTGAAGGCCAACAGAGGTGGCCGTGTTGTAGCCATGGCTACATACAAAGTAAAGCTCATTACCCCAGAGGGAGAGAAAGAAGTTGAGTGTCCAGATGATACTTACATTCTTGATGCTGCTGAGGAAGCTGGAATCGATCTGCCATACTCATGCAGGGCTGGTTCTTGCTCTTCTTGTGCTGGAAATTGTGTGGAAGTGTTGATCAGTCAGATGGAAACTTTCTCGACGATGAACAACTGGATGCAGGTTTTGTTCTGACTTGTGTTGCTTATCCTACAAGCGATGTTACTGTTGAGACTCACAAGGAAGAAGATATGGCTTAATGTTGTGGTTTTAATTAAATATTACAATGTTTCGAATGTGTGTCTGGCTGGTAATTTAGTGTGTTACAGTGCAAGAGGGATATTGATTATTCTTGAATGAGTAATTTGAAAAAAAAAGGTTTTTGTAATGTACTTCACAAATGAAGACGTTGTAGCATTTATAATAACATATCATCACTTTTGCTGGGAAGCAGCTTGTATACTCTATTGTTTTGTAGGATTTTCATTTATTTGTAGTTGCCGGCCGTCTAGATTGCACAGACATGTTAACCGGAAACCCGATGTTTGGTCGATTGAGAAACCGACTTATAAACTACCAAATTCTCCCTCAATCGCTACACACACACACATGAAACTAAAAATTGAAACACTATTCTTTTTTTAAAAATATTATGACACAAAAAGCTAGAAAATATTAAATAAAATAATATTTTCATATATTTAATGATATAAAATTTTAAAAATTATAACAAAAACATATATAATTTATAGAAATCGAAAGAAAAGCTAATTTTGTAGGAGAAATATTTTTTAGCCCGAAATGAAAAAAGCTATTTCCATCAAGTCCAAGCGCAAATGAGGTATGTATTCGGTCTACCTATTGTAAAATGATATAAACATACATAACAAAATACAATAATTTTACAAATGTGCCATTGATAAGCTTACTTAAAAAAGCGCACAACTTGGGTTAAGTTCAATATATATATATATATATATATATATATATAATTGCAAAGCTTTTTCTCAGCTGCTTTATCATGAGCTCTCTCAAAGCTCCTCATTATTTCATTTCTTGTTTGGTGGATATCAAATGTTTGTTTGTTTGTTTTTTTTTTTTGAAAATTGCTGAGCGACCAATATGTATATATTTTCCCGCCCCTCTAACTTGATGTTCTATGAGTTATCTCGAGTTTTATGAGCGCTTTGATGTATTTTGAGGTTTATTTTACAAGTTAGAATGATATCGAGACTCAATGAAATCAATAAAGGATAAAATCGCTAAAATACGGAGTAAATTTGGGCAAATTCGGAGTCAAAATTTACATACCGACGCTGGATGGCGCGTCGAGACTATACATGCTAGAAATATTCAATAGCACACGATCTCTTCTTATGGATTTCCCTACATGCTAGAAATATACATGCAGGGTGGGTGTAGCGATAATTGGAACCTGATCTTAATGAATTTGAGGTTAATTAGTTGATATAGAAATATAGTTAAATAATTTACTTTGAATATTTGTAAATGAACATCGAAAAGAGGCTTGTGAATATCCTTGTGTTCCAGGTTAATAAGTCATTTTATTACACGAGTATAGGAAAACCAATTCATCTTTAGAATAATACTGTGGATTCACAACCTAGGATGTCTTCTTCTCATTAATTGCCTTTGAAAGTTACCATAGTTAAATTTAATTTCTTTAGCTTTTGTTTAAATTCAATTTAAAACCATATTTAATTTCAATAAAATATTCGTATGTAGTTAGTCTTAATAATTTGTAACGTAGATGATAAGTTCTCATGGGATCGATAATTTTTATACTACTTGAATGATACGTGCGCTTACGTAACGTGTGAAAATCGCGATCAGAAATCCCTGCGGCCAAACCACCTGACATGAGTTTAAACGGAGCAGGTAAAACCTCCAACTGCCTCGGACTCTTATAAGAAATGCACCTCTGGGTTCAAACTAAAGATTTGGATGCCAAATCATTAACTTTACACTACCAAACCATGTCTTTTGGTGTAACGATCGGTAGTTCAGTTAATATTACGTTGTAGTACTATGGTATTGTTGGACGAAGATAATATAAAATAAATTATGTTGAGACTCATATATGCTCATGAGATGACTTTGGGGACAATCAGTAAATTTCTCGAAGTCCCGGGACGAGACTGTACCGTGTTTCCTTTGGACTGCCCATGGTATTTGGGGCGTCAATTTTGTTTGACAATTATGACCCATAGTATCACTATTTGTAAATGACATTGTGGTTTTTGTACAAATTAACTATGTGACAAAGAAAATTGCTATTTTATCATTTTGTAATTGGATACTTATGCAAGTGTGATAGAAGGTTCTGTTAGCCGTTGGACTAGGAACAGCTTCACTCTGGATAGACCCCTCAGAATCCCATTGGTAGTATAAATATGTGTTTATGGGAATCCGCATCAGGGTAGGTGTATGTGGTCTTAGCCTGAGACTTGCATCGCTAATATTTGCGACAATCAGTACGCTTTGGTTTTGGTCGTCCAGGGCTTTAACAGGTTCTGTGTACGCCTCTTTTGGGTTTACTGAGAATCGTAGTGTATTGGGTGTGATGTCAAGATGGAAGTTTCACTTTAGTCATATGGAGAAGATGATCACGCAGTGATACAGAACTAGTACTCTATTATGATGCAGCTATCGGGATAGTATGACTAGGTCATGATTATCTGATTAAATAGACTAGTTGCCAGTGATCCGATATATACTTTGTACAGGGCAGACACAATTCCAACCTCAAGCCTAGCATATGACATCAGATACTGGATCGTAATATGCAATACATAGTATATTATACCTGATATAGATTATATATTCTTCGTTGAATATTTCTGGAGAATTGGGTAGGTATGATGCTTTGCTAGAAGCCAACCATGTCTTGTAAATTGGTAAGAACGTGGTACGAGGTATACACGTGTTCAGATAGTCCGACAACTGGATTTACTGCCAACATATCCAGGGATCTCTTGGGTCACTTCCCAAAGATTCACCGATTATATTTGTCTCGAACACAATTAATCTAGGATTAATTATAAGAGAGAGAAAATTAATATGGGATTAATTGCGGTAAGAATTTATCTGGGATATAATTCTAATATAAGAGAGAACGTGATTATTTGGAATTAATCGATTAAATAATATATTGGATATATGAATTGAAATTGGATTTCAAAGCGGAATTAAAATTGGATTTTAATTCGGCTGAACTAATTAATTTGGAATTAATTCGCAAACGACTTTCGTAAAAATTTTGTTAGGCATCATTTTTCAATTAAATTGGATTTAATTACGTCGCGACGGAAAATTCGTTTAATCGGATTAAACGAATCCGGGCCCAAAGTATGTTCAGCAAGCCACTTGAATTTTGAATTTTAGAGGTGAGGTCCACCAACTTACATCACTAGTCACTTTTTGGTAATGGAAGTGGTTGATGGCATTTAATACCATTTTCCCTCCACCACTTTTGCTTTTGCTTTTGGTAAAACATATACACAATTTGTGTGAGTTGACTTTGTGAATAGGTTTTGGAAACAAATACACAAAAACACAAACTCTCACCTCTCCCTTGCAATTGCCGTGAACCACCTCTCCCCTTTGGAATTTTTGTTGTAAAAATTCAAGCTTTGCTAGCACATCAAGAGTTGATTAAGGTGATAGGGAAATTCATCCTTGGGTTGTAAAGATTCAACAAAGCTTGGAGTTTCTTCTACATCAAAGATTTTTGAAATCTCAAAATCGATCAATGTAAGTTATTTTTCCGCAAACTTATTTTTTGATTATTCACACAATATCATGTCTTAGAGATCCTTGGCATGTCTAGGACACTAACAACTTTTTCATAAAATCTCCGATTTTCATGAATTTTATATCATCGGAAAGCTGAGATCGAGACCTACAACTTTCATGTTGAATATTTTTCCAAATTCGGACAAAAAAATCGGTCAAAAACGCTAGTCAAAATTTGGATGAATAGTGATTTCGGGGTCAAATGTAAAAATCTCAAACTTTCTAGAATTTTCTTCACTTTTCCATAAATTTCCAAATATCAAATAATCCCACTATATAAAGGGTTTACTATTCATTAATTCTCAAATAAATGAAGAAAATAAAAAGAAAAGAAAGGAGAAGCACCGTGAGGAAGATGAGGGAAATAAAGAAGAATAATGAGAAAAAAAGAAGAAGAATGAAAGAAAGAGAGAAAGAAGGAGGATGAAGCCAAGTGAATCATGGCAACCATTGGAAGCTTGTAGGGTGAAGGAATCAAGCATGGAAGAGGTAAGAAACCCAAAACCCAAATTTTAAACAATTTGCAATTTTGATTGTTAAGAGATTGTGGTGAGTTGGTGACTTGAAATAATGGAGTTTAGGTAGTTTTGGGTGTTTGGTAGTTTTAGATTTGTTATTCAAGTTGTTGATTTGGTTAGGATGATGAGATTTGATGGTGTTGAGATGTTAGAAGTATGATTTACTGATAAATTGGATATTATATTTGCTTGTGGATGTATTGGAGAGGTAGAGTTTGATTGAGAGTTGTGTGGGATTGGATTTGTGGTCAGCTATGGAGAGGCAGAATCTGCCCAGAAAATCGAAGGCGCGTCATGACACGATCTAACCCCCACCCCAGTTTTTGTATCTTGCAGGTTTCTCGGAGGACGAACTCAAGAGGACGGATACTGATGCAGTCACTAGGGATGGAGTCCACCAGCACAGAGTCAGAAAGCATAAGAGTTCAGTCAGAGTCAAAGTAAAGTTGCATGTATACACAAGTGTAGTATAAGTAATTTAAGTGTCTGTTAATGTTTGTAAAGAAAAATATATTTGAGTATCCAGTTATGAGAAACAAAAGTATTTTATATTGTTAAGTTGGGCTATGGTCTCCGTGCATGACATTGCATTTGGATGACTTAGAATACAGTCAGGAAGTCAGAGGCTAATGGGGTTAGTACTGCTATCCCCTGCCGGTAACATCTCCCAGATTCGGGGATGTTACAAAGATGGTATCAGAGCATGGTCTAGGGAGTCAGCGACTGTAGTGGGCAGAATGTTGGAGTCTTGTATACACAATATGTCCGAGATACCCGTATATGAGGCATTACCTCTCCAGTATCCGATCCTCGAGTACGTCCTCAAAGTTCCATAGACAGGTTAGCAAGCTTTTCTAGATCATTCGAATAGCATTCCTTATGAGAATAATGGTATTCTATATATAAGTTAAGAAATCCTCTTGAAGTTATACCGAACTAATACCCGAATAATAAATGAGCTAAGGAACCAGACAATAGGATTTCAAGAAAAGTTATCGAGAGAGTGAGGAAGGAAAGCTATAAGAAAGTAAAGAATTATGAATGTGAGTATAAGAAGTCAGAGATAAAGAATAGTAAAGAGATGAAATAAGTTAGTGAAATTTGAAAGATATCTACTCTGAATAATAGAAAGAGAATAGAAAGGCCCGAATGAGTAATAGAAAGCCTAGAAAATGTAAAATCCCTTCCCTCCTTAGAACATTCCTTCAAGCCGATTTAATAGTCTCCAAGTATTTCCTATAGGTAGTAAGTCCCCTGAGCACCCACCCAAAAATATAGGAAAGGAAAGAGAAAAATAGAAAAGGAAAAATAAGAAATGTATCTAGATGACAAAATAACCAGAGATAGAAAAAGAGAAAATATACAAAAGTAGATGATGAAGAGAAAAACTAGAAAGAAAAGAAATGAGAGATTTAAGGGGGAAAAGTAACCAAATATAAGAAGAAAACAAGATGCATAATCAGATTGATAAGCAAGTAAACAGAAATAGAGGAATAGAAACAGATAAGAAAATACCAAAATCGATAGTAGTAAGAACCAAAGAAACGGAGTTAAGTATGTTGGGTTTCTAGGTTAGTCCCAAGATCGATTTCAAGCAATGAAACATGTTCGAATACAAAAAAGAAGCATGGCAGAATCATACTTACATTGAACGGCTTTTGCGATGCGAGGAACAACAAAACTTTTGGCTCCAAGAAGCTCACGGCAATCACCAATTTTTGTGCTCCATTTTCGGTCCTTCAAGCTCCAAGCTTGGTGTGCATTCCATTCCCACGAGTGGGTTTCCCTATCACATTCGTAAGACTTCGGAAGTGTGCTATCACCTTGGAAATTTTTCCACAAAATTCCCTAATTTCTTCCTCTTCATTCTCGGCAATTGCAGTAATTTTGGGGAAGAAAAATGGCCCAAGGCCGTGAGAAGAGAAGAAAAGAATGAGTGAAGAAAGTCAAAAGTGTTGTGTCTAAAAATTGATTTCAAAAACCAATTAAAAATTTTATACCAAATATTTGGTATTTGTCATTTAATTTCTCACACAAATTGGAGTGTAAAACAAGTTATCATCATTGTCACCAAAACCCATCACCAAAAGTAACTAAATATGACAAGTGATGTGACAAGTGGGCCCCACTCGATTCAAAATGCGAGTGGGCTCGCAAACACTCCCGGGCTTGGGTTCACAATATACCCAGAAGAGGCGTACACAAAACCTGTTAAAGCCATGGATGACCAAAACCAAAGTATATTGATTGTCGCAAGTATCAGCGGTGCAAGTCTCGGGTTAAGACCAAATACACCTACCCTGATTCAGACTCCCATAGACACATAGTCATACTACCAATGGAATTCCGAGGGGTCTATCCAGAGCGAAGCTGTTTCCGTACCATCGGTAAATACAACCTCCTATTACACTTGCATGAGTATCTTATACCCAAATATATGAGAACTATGTCGTTACTCTCTCACAATGCGCACAAGTGTAATACTAGTCTTTTACGCATTATCGATGTCCAATCTCGATAATACTTTGACTAGGGATGTTTAATGATTAAACCTTCATGGATTGATACTGTCTCATATCATCTTAATCCGGAACTAATCATAAGGACCTTCTATCTTTTATACATCTAGGTAATCCAATTACAAATGATAAAAGGGCAATTTCCTTTGTCACATAGTTAATTTGTACAACAACACCATGATCTGTACAAATAATGATGCTATGGGCCATAATTGTCCAACAATCTCCCACTTGGCCTATAGCCAATCATTCAAGTGTCCTACACCTGAACTATGTACAGTTCGCTCAAACTTCTGCTGAGGAAAGGCTTTCGTAAGTGGATTTGCATGATTATCATCTGATGTGATTTATTCGATCATCACATCGCCACGATGTATGATCTGAACGAATCAGATGAATAATTGAAGTATGTATCTGGATCGTTGATGAGACCATTAATTCTTTAGCATGTGCTGTATCCTAGCTCAGCTACTAACAGAACTATTCCTAATCTAATTAGGATTATTATCGACCCAAATGGCTTCTATTGCTGCCTTAGCTGCAGCAATAACCCGCTTGTGTTGTTTATTCGGCAACAGTATCTTGCTTGGAAGATTTCCATCTCACTGTTCCGTTATTCAAACTGTATAATACCTTTTATTACGACTTATAGTCTTTATTATTGGTTTGGAAACTTGCAATAGTGAACCCAGTCACTTCAAGTTCTCCTTCTCCATAGTAGAAGACAGCATCCTTAGTTCATCTAAGATACTTAAGGATATTCTTAACATCAATCCAGTGACTATCACATGGATTGGCCCGATTGTGACTCCATATGCTCAAAGCATATGATACACCAGGTCACGTACATTTATTTCAATGTACGAGTTCTCGGAGAGTACCAATAACTTTTAGATCTATCCCAGTAGATCTTTATTCCTAGAATAAATGTTGTCTCTCCCAAGAATTCTACGGAGAATTTTTCATGAAAGCCAAGCTTTCACCGATTTTATTATGGGAATATCATTTCCAAGAAATGATATATCATCATTATATAGGACATTCACTGTCAGTACGCTCCCACTAACCTCCTTATATACACAAGAATCATTTTTCGTTTTGAATTAAATCATATACAATTATGATTACATCAAGACGATAATTCCAAGAACGCAATGCTTGCTTCAATCCATAAATGGATCGAATAATCTGCAAACTTTGTTTGCTAGTTTTGGTACAATAAAATCTTTAGGATGTTGTAAACATCATCCAAAAGGTTTCCGTTAAGGAAAGCGGTTTTGGCATTCAGCTGCCATATTTCATAAATGAAACATGCAACATAAGCAAGCATTATCCAAATGGATTCAACCATGGAAACAAATAAAAGGTTTCATCGTAATCGACACAATGTTGATAACGATACCTTTTTGCTACAAGTCTAGCTTAGTACGTTGGTATGTTGCCTTCCATGTATGTCTTTCTTGAAGACTTATATAGCACCAATAGGTACAACAACTAGTATCCAAACTTAGTTGGTATACATGGAATCCATTTCGGACTTCATGGAACTTTGCCATAATAGGGAGTCGATACCTTGTATCACTTCCTCATACATAGTCAGTTTGTGTTCCTCAATAAGATTGACATCTTTATGAGGTGAGATCAGAAACCCATACCTTCCAGGTTGTTTTCTGACTCTCTCCGACTTACGCGTTTCTTGTGTATTCGAAGATTATGGTATAGTTACATCTTTGATGAACTATTTGTGTTCCATTTAGGACTCGGTGCCTGGAACAGTATTACTCTGATTTTCATTTAGTTTTACTTTCCTCCCACTTACCACTGCATATAGGTATTCCTCTTAGGAAAATCGCATGGCGAGCAACAATTACATTGTTCTCTTGTGAGATGTATAAGTACTATACTTTGGTTTCCCTAGGATAACCTACAACTTAGGCACTTATCCGATTTGGGTTCTAGTTTGGTATCATCCAAACATGTGCCTTGCATACCCAAATCTTCAGGAATGAGAAAACCCAGTTTCTTTCCCGTTCATATCTAATATGAAGTCTGTCAAACTGATTATTATGGAACCTTATTCAAAATAAGTTTTGGCACTGTTTAATACATATCCTTTGAAGGAAATGGTAGCTCAAAGTGACTCATGATTAACCTTATCATGTCCAATAAAATTTGGTTTCTCTGTTCGGACACACCGTCAAATTGACGTGTTCCGGGAGGAGTCCTCATTGAAAGAATACTATACTCTTTCAAGTATATGAGAAACTTATTGCTTAAGTATTTTCCATCATGGTCTAACCGTGACGGTTTAATACTTTTGCCGATCTGTTTGTCTACTTCGTGTCGAAACTCTTTGAATTGATCAAAAGTTTCCGATTTGTGTTTCAATAGAAACATATAACCATAACGCGATGCCACATCTGTAAAGGTCACGAAATATTCATATCCACCTAAAGCCTAGCTAGATATGGGCCCACTTACGTCACTATGAACGAGGGCTAACAGATCGGTGGCACTTGAACTTTTACCAAGTAAAAGGTGTTTTAGGCACTTTGCCTAATAAACTAGATTCGTAGACATCATTTGAATAGAATCAAATTTGTCCTAGTATACACTCTTCAAAAGTGTGGATATACGAGTCTTGTTAATTGTGTCCCAGACAACAATGCCACTTGTAAGTCTCAACTGATTAAATCAATTTGAGCTATTTGTTTGTTATGTTATACGTTTGAGATTTATTTATATTCAAAATATAAATAATGTTATTCACATCTAATATGTTTATCTCAATATCATCTTTATAAAATAAAACACTTTAGTGTTCTAAAATATAAAGGTATACCCGCAACGGGTTAAACCCTGATATAAAGATAATGTTTCTAGTCAAACTAGTTACATTCTAACAGTTTCCTAAATTAAGTACACACCCGAAGGGTAGTTCCTAAACTTAGGTATCTACGGTTAAAACAGCGACTCTCGTCCCGTTTCCGACTCGCAGATAAATCTCAACTGAAGTCAGTATCCTGCTAATCAGCAGATTCTGCACACCAGTACATATATTTATGTACCAAATCCAATATTTAAAATCCAATTTTAATACTAGTAGTGAACATGTTTATGACAAACATTCTTGAAGTCAGAGCCTTGTCCGTCTTCAATTCCTTCATGTCTGCCTTGTCCATACGACAGTCACGCTTCAGTGACCCCGTTTGCCATAATTTAGGCCGACATCTTGGGATATGTCATTTTTCTTCCTAAAAGATTGTGATGATTATGCCTTTTTCCCTTTTCCACACCCCAGAAGCCTTTGGCCAAGCCTTGGCCTTCTAGAATGTCGAAAAAAGATGCGCCTTGCGCTCCTTGCCCTATTGCAAACTTTGGCTTTGTCTCATTGAGTATAGCCATTAACTCTCCAAGAGTTTTCTATTGCAATTTGTACTTCTAAGATCTAAGGATAGATCTATGAAGATCCTTCAATTTCATTATCATATATATAAGGATCTAATCCTTAGTTCTGACTAAGAAATTAAGGAGTCTATGCGGCAAGCATAATGGATTAAGCACTAAAGTTATCATCACATGAATATTCCAAATATCATGTTCTACAATTTTCTCAACTCCGGGCTTAGGTTTGAGACGTCACTCTATCAAATAAAGTAACTTCTCGGCTTTCAGGACTATCCTGAGGTATTATTCCCAATTTGAAAAATTAAAGCCGTTTAAATACATTTTCGCCCAGAATTATGTTTTAAACACTAATCTTTCAATTATCTTGATTCCAATAGTCAAACTATCGAATCAACGATTTATATGTACTATTTATTATAATGATTACTATAGTCTAACTATATAATCAACTATAATTTAATTGGTTAAATTCAATTATATTGATTACTATAATCCAATTATAAAATCAACTATTAATTGAAATTGTTTGAATACAGTCCAACTGTTTAATTAAAACAACGATTAAATATTAGTCCAACTAATATATAAATTATTTGACGAAAAATTGAAATGAGCGTGTATTGGCAAGTAACTAAACGATTATTGCAAATTTAATACTTGCATCCCACTATTTTTCGGCGAGCCTCTAACCCTCTGTGGAGTACTCGGGAAACCTTGTTTCCTAGTGGGCTAGGATCCCGTTAAATAACACACAATCTTGACTTTGGCCAACAAATTGTATGATAATTAACTAGGTAGATCTCTAAGATCAATTGGATCCCATCCAATTCCTAGATCCAGTAGGTGGACATCCAAGTCCGAAACATATATCTTATATATGCCAATATATCCAATATATTCCCTAACCATTTTACTCTGAATGAACTAAGCCTTGGCTTTGGCACAACAAACTTAGTGATCCCAGTTAAGCGGAACCCATTGACCATGGAAAGCTTCGTAATCAATGTCGATGGATAAGAAGTGATCTTGACTTTGGCCAACAAATCACAACTTGGACAAGACACTGATATGGAACAAAGCCTTCATGATTCAAACACATCCGCGACGGACAAAGGTCTTGACTTTGGCCAACAAACCAATGCCAGTCTTGGATCTTGAGTAAGAATCACTCAATGGAAGGAAAAAAATGAAGGTTTTTTCGCGTAATTGGCAACCAATTAATTATCTTTGTTAGGTCTCATCATCATACACCCTTAAACATGCATTCTAAAAACATAATAAGGCGCGTATAAATAAATATAATAATGATATGCATATGGATACTAAACACATTGTTCCTAGAACAGATCTCTCCCTTTCCTCTCTCCCGCTAACACAAGTATTACTTCTACCCAATTACATAACAATTCTAAAGAAACCTCATTTACATTGAGGGGAATAGGTGAGAAGAGAAATACACAGAGTCAAGAGGTAATAGGCTGGACACGCAAATCCAATTTAATAAATTCTAAATTTATTACAAAATTTCCAAAATTGCCCTCACCCATCTAATATCCATCCGATATACATTATTCATACATCGCATCCATGTATTCACACAAGCATGTTATCAATCAATCTAATCCAATTAATTAATCTGAATTTAATGACCATCCAATGTTCAAACAACGATTTGATTTTGCGCGAGTCAAACTCGTTTTGCGAATAAGTACTCAAAGTACGAATTCTTGAATTATATCAAACTACAACATTAAATCCAATTTAATTTGTATTTAATACTAATTCATTATTTAATTCCAAATTAAATATTACACTTTATTAAGGAGCCTTTACGACTTAGATTCTAAATTTAATCATTACAGATCTCAAAGCTTGATTAATATCCAATGTCAATTTAATTAAAGTCCAATGGGCTTTTAATTAATTTCTTAAGGTATGGACTTTTGGTCAATATGGGTCAAACCCAAATACCAAAGCTCATTTAAGGAATCACCCTTATTTGCCAAGAAACCAATTTAGGCCCATTAGGCCCAATTAAAATTAAAGGTCCATTAAGTCATATTTTGACTTTATGGATATGGTTTTGAGCCCAATTGGATCCAAACAATTAGCCTAAACCAAACTTGGCCCAACCAAGCCCATTAAGCCCAATTACAACTTTACAAGCCCAATTCCAAATTTGGCCCAATTAATTAAATTACCAAAATTCTAAATTTCATAATTTAATTAACCTAAAGTGTATGCCACAATTAATTAACTAAATTAATATTTCCAAAACATCAATTTACATAATTAATCATGCTAATTATCATCAAAACATGTCCAACACATTTGAATCGAAAAATCATATCATTTTATATGCTACATAGTCACGACATTTTAGGGGTTTTATTGTCCGATTCGGTTTCAATCCAATTAAATCCACAATCAACATTTCCCAAATGATTTCAACTCATCCAATGATCAAAATCAAAAAATACCATGACTTAGGGCAACATTACACATTCGGCCAAGCCATAATTTTGGGGAAAATTTGATCCAATCCAATTTTCACAAAATTAATCACAAATAACTCCAAGTCATTCATATACAAGCATGCTCAAACAAGTAATTTCACTCAAACATGCTCAAATCCAATTTACCCAAATTTTACCCTAATCAAATTTCATGCTAAAAATGGCTCTGATACCACTGTTGGGTTTCTAGGTTAGTCCCAAGATCGATTTCAAGCAATGTGCGAATACAACAAAGAAGCATGGTGGAATCATACTTACATTGAACGGCTTTTGCGATGCGAGGAACAACAAAAATTTTGGCTCTAAGAAGCTCACGACAATCACCAATTTTTGAGCTACATTTTCGGTCCTTCAAGCTCCAAGCTTTGTGTGCATTCCATGCCCACGGGTGGGTTTCCCTATCACCTTCGTAAGACTCCGGAAGTGTGCTAGCACCTTGGAAATTTTGCCACAAAATTCCCTAATTTCTTCCACTTCATTCTCGGCAATTGCAGTAATTTTGGGGAAGAAAAATGGCCCAAGGCCGTGAGAAGAGAAGAGAAGAATGAGAGAAGAAAGTCAAAAGTGTTGTGTCTAAAAATTGATTTCAAAAACCAATTAAAAATTTTATACCAAATATTTGGTATTTGTCATTTAATTTCTCACACAAATTGGAGTGTAAAACAAGTTATCATCATTGTCACCAAAACCCATCACCAAAAGCAACTAAATATGACAAGTGATGTGACAACTGATGTGACAAGTGGGCCCCACTCGATTCAAAATGCGAGTGGGCTCGCAAACACTCCCGGGCTCGGGTTCGCTAATTCCGAATTAACGAATTTTCCGTTGCGTCGTAATTAAATCAAATTTAATTAAATAATTTTGCCTAGAAAAATTACTATTCACATCGCTAGCGAATTAATTCTAAATTAACTCGTTTGCCCGAATTAGAATCTAACTTTAATTCCGCTTCGAAATCCAATTTCGTTTAATATATCGAATATATTAATTTTATCGATTAATTCCAAATTAATCGTTCTCTCTCTTTTAAATAACATTTTATCCCAGATAAAATATCTCCGTAATTAATCACAGATTAATTTTCTCTCTCTTATTAATTAATCCCAGATTAATAAAGTGCGAGTCATACGTCATCGGTGAATCTTCGGGAAGCGACCCATGAGATCCCCGGATATGTTGACAGTAAATCCGGTCGTCGGACTATCCGAACACGTACGTACCTAGTACTACGTTTTTACCGATTTACAAGGCATGATTGGCTTCTAGCAAAGTACCGTGCCTACCCAATTCTCCAGAAATATTCTCACTGGAATATGTGATCTATATCAAGCGTAGTATATGTAGTATTGCGTATTGCGATCCAGTATCAGATGTCACATGTTAGGCCTGGGGCTTGAATTGTGTCTGCCCCTTACAAAGCACATATCGGATCTCTGGTAACTAGTCTCTATAATCGGATAATCATGACCTAGTCATATTATCCCGATGATTGCAGTACATAAGAGCACCAGTTCCGTATCCTACGTGATCATCATCTCCACTATGACTGGAGTGATACTTCCATCTTGACATCACACCCAATACACTACGATTCTCAATATACCCAGAAGAGGCGTACACAGAACCTGTTAAAGCCTTGGACGACCAAAACCAAAATATATTGATTGTCGTAAGTATTAGCGGTGCAAGTCTCAGGTTAAGACCAAATACACCTACCCTGATTCGGACTTCCACAGACACATAGTCATACTACCAATGGAATTCCGAGGGGTCTATCCAGAGCGAAGCTGTTTCCGTACCATCGGTAAATACAACCTCCTATTACACTTGCATGAGTATCCTATACCCAAATATATGAGAACTATGCCGTTATGCTCTCACAACGCGCACAATGTTAGTGTTCCTAGAACATGCCAATGATCTAATAAGCATGAAAACAAGTGATTATGATCATTATAAGTTGCGGAAATACTTACAACGAACGAATTTGAGCTTTTAAAATTTGAGAAGAGAACTCCAAGTTCCAAGCTTAAAGTGTTGATTCCAACTCTTGAAGATGTTTCTCTATCACCTTTGTTGATCTTTGAAGTGCTAGCTTACTTGAGTTTGCCACAAAATCAATGAGAGAAAGAGATGGAGGCTCACGCCCAAGCCATAATGCTAGGGTTTTGTGTTTTGTGTAATGTGTTACAAAATGAGAGAGAGAGAGAGTTGGTTTTGGTAAAACAATTTTACCCTTTTCACCTAAAATTGGTAGTTGGGTAAATGGTTTTACCAAAACCATTACAAGGTGGTTGATTGGTAGGTGGCTAGGAATAAATGCCAACTACCACACATGTGAAGTGGGCCCCACATTTGAATTCAAAATTCAAATGTCTCTACGAACATTTGCCGCAGCTCGGTTCCGTTTAATCCAATTAAACGAACTTTCGTCGCTAAATAATTAAATCTAATTTAATTAAACAACGATGCCTCGCAAATATATTACGAACGTCGTTTACGAATTAATTCTAAAATAATTCATTCGTTCGTATTAAAGTCCGACTTTAATTTCGTAATGAAATCCAATTCATATTAATATATCCAATATATTAATTTTAGCCCATAAGAATAAATTAAAGAGGAAAATCAAATTTAACTATTAAATTTATTTTACCGATTAATTCCAAATTAATCGCGTTCTCTCTCTTCCGAACACATTTAATCCCAGATTAAATAAAGCCTCAATTAATCCCAGATTAATTTTCTTTCTCTAAATCAATCCCAGATTAATTCTAGTATAAGTCAACTGTCATCGGTGAATCTTTGGGAAGCGACCCAAGAGACCTCTGGATATGTTGGCAGTAAATCCGGTTATCGGACTATCCGATAAAGTGAGTACCTCGTACCACGTGCTTACCGATTTACAAGACATGGTTGGCTTCTAGCAAAGCTCCGTGCCTACCCAATTCTCCAGAAATATTCTTACTGGAATATACAATCTATGTCAGGCGTAGTATACGTCATATTGCGTATAGCGATCCAGTATCCGATGTCACGTGCAAGGCCTGGGGCTGGAATAGTGTCTTCCCCGTACAAAGCACATATCAGATATCAAACAACTAGTCTCTTTGAATCAGATAATCATGACCTTGTCATATTATCTCGATGGTTGCAACACTATAGAGAACTAGTTTTGAATCCCTGCGTGATCATCATCTCCATATATCTGAAGTGATACTTCCATCTTGACATCACATCCAATACACTACGATTCTCAATAAACCTAGAAGAGGCGCACACAGAACCTGTTAAAGCCCTGGACGACCAAAACCAAAGTTTACCGATTGTCGCAAGTACTAGCGATGCAAGTCTCAGGTTAAGACCAAATACACCTACCCTGAAGCGGACTCCCATAGACACATATACATACTACCAATGGGATTCCGCGGGGTCTATCCAGAGCGAAACTGTTTTCCATACCATCGGTAAAACACAACCTCCTATCGCACTTGCATAAGTATCCAATACTTAAACATATGAGAACTGTGCCGTTATGCCCTCACAACGCGCAAGCACAATACTAGTCTATTTCGCATTATCGATCTCCAGTCTCGATAATACTACGACTAGGGATATTTAATGATTAAACCTTTATGGATTGATACTGTCTCATATCATCTCAATCCAGAACTAATCATAAAGACTTCTACCATTTCTATATCAAAGTAAATAAATTACGAAACGGTAAAAGGCAATTTCATTACTACATAGTTAATTTTGTATAAAAACACAATGTCTTTTACAAATAGTGACGCTATGGGTCATAATTGACTAAAAATCTCCCACTTGGCCTATAGCCAGTCACTCAAGCATCTAACACCTGAACTATGTATATGTTTCTCAAACTTCTGCTGTGATATAGCTTTCGTCAGCGGATCTGCAATGTTGTCATATGATGCGACCTTCTCGATCTTCACATCGCCACGATATATGATCTCACGAATCAGATGGAAACGTAGAAGAACATGCTTGGATCGTTGATGAGACCGTGGTTCCTGAGCCTGCGCTATAGCCCCGTTATTGTCACAATACAATGGAACGGGGTCAGCTGCTAATGGAACTACTCCTAATCCAATTAGGAATTTTCGGATCCAAACTGCTTCCTTTGCTGCTTTGGCTGCAGTAATGTACTCCGCTTCTGTTGTTGAATCGGCAACAGTATCTTATTTGGAAGATTTCCAGCTCACTGCTCCGTTATTCAAACAAAATATGTACCTAGATTGCGACTTGTAGTCGTCTTTATCGGTTTGGAAACTTGCATCGGTATACCCAGTTACCTCAAGTTCTCCATCTCCATAAACTAAGAAAGCATCCTTAGTTCGTCTAAGATACTTAAGGATGTTCTTAACTGCCATCCAGTGACCATCACCCAGATCGGCCTGATAATTACTACACATGCTCAAAGCATACGAGACATCAGGTCGCGTACATATCATGGCATACATGATCGATCCGACTACCGAGGCGAACAGTATCCGACTCATGTTGTTTCTCTCATCTTGAGTTTTAGGACACGTGTCCTTAGATAGAGTGATGCCATGTGACACTGGTAACAGTCCCCTCTTGGACTGATCCATGTTGAATCTTTTCAACACTTTGTCAATGTACGTGCTCTGGGAGAGTCCAAGCAGCTTTCTAGATCTATCCCGGTAGATCTTTATTCCTAGAATATAGGCTGCTTCTCCCAGATCTTTCATGGAGAATTTTAATGAAAGCCAAGCCTTCACCGATGTTAACATGGGAATGTCATTGCCTATAAGCAATACATCATCAACATAAAGGACAATAAAAGTCAGTGCTCTCCCACTAACCTTCTTGTATACACAAGGATCATCTTCGTTTTGAATGAAATCATATTCTTTTATGATCTCATCAAAACATTGGTTCCATGATCGCGATGCTTGCTTCAGTCCATAAATGGACCGATTTAACTTACAAACCTTGTTTGCAAGTTTAGGCACGATAAAACCATCAGGCTGTTGCATATAAACATCCTCCAAAAAGTTTCCGTTAAGGAAAGCGGTTTTAACGTCCATCTGCCATATCTCGTAATCGAAATATGCAGTAATAGCAAGCATTATCCGAATGGATTTAATCATTGCAACGGGTGAGAAAGTTTCGTCGTAATCGACCCCATGTCGTTGACGATACCCCTTCGCTACAAGCCTAGCTTTGTACGTTTGTACGTTGCCATCCATGTCGGTCTTATTCTTGAAGACCCATTTGCATCCAATAGGCTTTACGCCTTCTGGTACATCAACCAGTGTCCAAACTTGGTTGCTGTACATGGAATCCATCTCAGACTTCATGGCTTCTTGCCATAAAGCGGAATCGATATCTTGTATCGCTTCCTCATACGTAGCCGGTTCTGTATCCTCAATGATATTAATATCTACATGAGGTGAGATCAGAAACCCATACCTCTCAGGTTGTATCCTGACTCTCTCCGACCTACGCGATCCTTGTGTAATAGAAGATTGTGGTACAGTCTCATCCCGGATGGACTGTTCTTGTTCTATTTAGGATTCTATGCCAGGAACAGTATCACTCCAATTTTCATCAAGTTCTACTTTCCTCCCACTAACCACTGCATTTAGGAATTTCTTCTCAAGGAAAACCGCATGTAGAGCAACAAATACTTTGTTCTCGTGGGTGATAGAAGTAATATCCTTTGGTTTCCCTAGGATATCCTACGAATAGGCATTTATCCGACTTGGGCTCAAGTTTGGTACCTTCCAAACGTTTGACGTATGCCAAGCATCCCCAAATCTTCAGGAATGAGAAACCCGGTTTCTTTCTTGTCCATATCTCATACGGAGTCTGTTGTACAGACTTTGACAGAACCTTATTCAAAATAAGAATTGCACTGTTTAATGCATATCCCCAGAAGGAAATAGGTAGCTCAGTGCGACTCATCATAGACCTTACCATGTCCAACAAAGTTCGGTTTCTCCATTCGGACACTCCGTTCAATTACGGTGTTCCAGGAGGAGTCCACTGTGAAAGAATACCATATTCTTTCAAGTAATATAGAAACTCATTGCTTAAGTATTCGCCACCACGGTCCAACCGTAATGTCTTTATACTCCTGCCGGTCTGTTTTTCAACTTCGTGTCGAAACTCTTTGAATTTCTCAAAAGTTTCTGACTTGTGTCTCATAAGATACACATAACCATAACGTGATGCATCATCCATAAAGGTTACGAAGTATTCATATCCACCTCTAGCCTGGCTAGACATGGGCCCACAAACGTCACTATGAACAAGGGCTAATAGTTCGGTGGCGCGTTCACCCTTACCGCTAAAAGTGATTTAGGCATTTTGCCTAATAAGCAAGATTCGCAGACGTCATATGAATTTGGATCAAATCCATCCAAGTACCCACTCTTCGAAAGTGTGGATATGCGAGTCTTGTTTATATGTCACAGACGACAATGCCACATATAAGTTTCATCTTTGTTACTCATTTTGAGCCTTTTGTTTGTTACATTATATGTTTGAGATTGATTTATATTCAAAATATAAAGACCATTATTAGCATCAGCAGAACATATCTCAAAATCATCTTTATAAACAAAACACGCAGTGTTTCGGAATACAAAAGTGTACCCGTATTGGGTCAAACAAGATACAGAGATAATATTCCTAGTCAAACTAGGTACATAATAAAAATCAGAAAGTTTAAGTACATGCCCCGAAGGCAGTTCCAAAACAAAAGTGCAAACGGCCAAAACGGCGACTGGTGCCCCATTTCCGATGCCTAAATCAATCACCCCTGAGGTCAGTCTCCTGCTAATCTGTAGATCCTACACATCAGTACATATATTAGTACCACAACCAGAATCAAAAATCCAATTTTTAAACTAGAAGTAGTCATGTTTATCTCAATAACAAACATACCTGAAGCCGGTGCCTTGCCCGCTTTAATCTCCTTTTGGAGCGCCTTGTACTCGTGGCAGTCACGCTTCCAGTGACCCCGCTTACCGCACTGGAGGCAAACGTCCTGAGATTTGTCCTTAGGCTTCCCAGAAGCCTTTGACGATTTGGCCTTGCCCTTTCCTTTATGCTTATTCTTCTTCACACCTCAAGTCGTCTTGAGCCCAGCCCTCGGTGTATGAGATGTCGAAGCAAAGTGCGCCTCGAGCTTGTTGCCCTTAAGCAGCTCTTTCTCGGCTTCCTTGAGAACCGATAATAAGTCTTCAAGAGTATCATCAGTGTTCATCAAATTATAGTTTATGATGAACTGTCTCCAAGTGTCGGGGAGAGATTACAAGACCATATCTATGGTAATCTCAGCCTCAAAGACTATCCCCATCTCAGCTAGCTCATCTATGTCAGCAATCATCTGTTCCACATGGGACTCAATAGACATGCCTTCTGACAAACGTGAACGAAAGAGCTTCTTTACTAACTCATATCTCCGTGACCTACGGTTAGATCGGTGAAGATCTTGCAACCTTGCCAACATGTTATAGGGATCCAAGTCCTTGTTCTATCGACGGAAATGCTGAGTCATAGAAGCAAGCATAATAGACTGAGCAGTATCACAATCATCGCTGTGAGTCTTCCAAAGCTCCATCTCAAGTAGCTCATCAGGTTTGGGCTTAGGCCCAAGAGGTCTCTGTATAGTATATAGTAGCCTCTCGGCTCCAAGGACTATCCTTAGATTCATTTCCTAATCGGCAAAGTTCGTGCCCTTGAAGACATTTTCGCCCATGATAATGTCTCGGACATTTTCCTTTCCAGTCATCTTGGCTACGATAGTCTAACTATCTAGTCAACGATATTTGGGTACAGTCTAACTGTTACAAGAAAAATAACATTGTATTAGTCCAACTAAAATAATTTTGACGAAATAATTTGAAAATGCGTAAAGCTAAGTATCTGAATGAAATTGTAAATTCAATACTAGCCTCCCACTATTTTTCGGTGAGTCTCTAACCCTTTGTCGAGTACTCGGGAAACCTAGTTTCCTAGTGGGCTAGGATCCCGTTAAATAACATACAACCTTGACTTTGGCCAACAAGCTGTATGATATTTAACTAGGTAGATCTCTAAGATCAATTGGATCTCATCCAATTCCTAGATCCGGTTGGTGGACCTCCAAGTCCGAAACATATATATAATATATATGCCAATATATCCAATATATTTTCCTAACATTTTTCCTCTGAATCAACTAAGGCTTGGCTTTGGCACAACAAGCTTAATGATTCCAGTTAAGCGGAACCCATTGACATGGAAAGCTTCGTAATCAATGTCGATGGACAAGAAGTGATCTTGACTTTGGCCAACAAATCACGACTTGGACAAGACACCGATATGGAAGAAAACTCTCATGATTCAAACACATCCGCAATTGACAAAGGTCTTGACTTTGGCCAACAAACCAATGCCAACTTTGGATCTTGAGTAAGAATCACTCAACGGAAGGAAAAACGCTTAATATGTTTTGAGGGTTTTTTCGCGTAAATTGGCAACCAATTTATTATCTTTGTTAAGGTCTCATCATACACCCTTAAGCATGCTTCTAAAACATTATAAAGCGCAAAAAGTAAATTAATAATGATATGCGGATGGATATATCACAAATTGTTCCTAGAACAAATCACTCCCTTTCCACTCCCCGGCTAGAACTATTCTAACTCCTACCCAATTACAAAATACAATAAAGAAACCTCATTTACATTGAGGGGAATAGGTGAGAAGAGAATTACAAAGAGTAAAGAGATAAAAGGCTGGACACGCAGGTTCAATTTAATAAATTCTAAATTTATTACAATTTCCGAAATTGCCCTCACCCTTCTAATATCCATCCGATATACATTATTCATACAACACATTCATGTAATCATACAAAACATGTTATTCAATCAATCTAATCCAATTAATTAATCTTTGAATTAATGATCATCCAATGTTCAAACAACGATTTGATTTGTGCGAGTCAAACTCGTTTAAGAATAAATACTCAAAGTAAGTATTCTTGAATTATTTTGAACTACAACTTTAAATCCAATTTATTTGTATTCAATACTTATTCCAATTTAATTCCAAATTAATTATTTACACTTATTTATTTGCCTTAAAGACTTGGATTCCAAATCCAATCTTAATGGGTCTCAAAGGCCAATAACATCCAATGTCCTTTTAATTAAAGTCCAATGGGCTTTTAATTGATTCTTAAGGCATGGGCTTTGGCCATAATGGATCAAACCAAAATGCCAAGGCCCAATAGGAATCACCCTATTGCCAACAAATCAATTTAGGCCCATTAGGCCCAATTAAATTCTTTAAAGTGTCAAGTGATGTATTTGGACTTTATGGAATTGGTTTTGGGCCCAATTGGATCCAATCCAAAAGTCCAAAACCAAACTTGGTCAAACCAAGCCTATTAAGCCCAAATACACACTTTTAGCCCAATAAACTTTAAAGGCCAATTATTACAATTTTAATATTCCAAATATTATAATTATTATAATTAAAGTGTATTGGCCATGATTAATTAATTAAACTCAATATTTCCAAAATACCAATTAACTTAATTAATCATGCTTAATCCAACAATTTATGCTCAACACAAATTGAAGCCAAAATTCATCATTTCATGCTCAACACAAATTGAATCCAATTTTTATCATTTCATGCTCAACATGCTCTTTGATTTTAACATAAACATTATTGACTTTGATTCTAATCCAATCAAACCAACAATCAACATTTAAACATGCATTTAAACACATCATTTTATGTTACAAAAAATCAAAAAATGCAGTCCACTGTACAGTTCATATTCGGCCACCCTAATAAATTTTTAATTTTTGATTCATTCAATTTATTTCAAATCTAATCATGCATAACTCTAAGTTATCATATTCTAAGCATGCTCAAAGCATCAATTTGAAAGAATCATGTTCAAAACATAAAAGCCCCAAATTTTAGGCTCAAGAACCCTAAAAATTTTCATGCTTAAAATTGGATCTGATACCATTGTTAGTGTTCCTAGAACATGCCAAGGATCTAATAAGCATGAAAACAAGTGATTAAGATCATTATAAGTTACGGAAATACTTACAACGAACAAATTTGAGCTTTTAAAATTTGAGAAGAGAACTCCAAGTTCCAAGCTTAAAGTATTGATTCCAACTCTTGAAGATGTTTCACTATCACCTTTGTTGATCTTTGAAGTGCTAGCTTACTTGAGTTTTCCACAAAATCAATGAGAGAAAGAGATGGAGGCTCACGCCCAAGCCATAGTGCTAGGGTTTTGTGTTTTGTGTAATGTGTTACAAAATGAGAGAGAGAGTTGGTTTTGGTAAAACACTTTTACCCTTTTCACCTAAACTTGGTAGTTGGGTAAATGGTTTTACCAAAACCATTACAAGGTGGTTGAGTGGTAGGTGGCTAGGAATAAATGCCAACTACCACACATGTGAAGTGGGCCCCATATTTGAATTCAAAATTCAAATGTCTCTACGAACATTTGCCGCGGCTCAGTTCCGTTTAATCCAATTAAATGAACTTTCGTCGCTAAATAATTAAATCTAATTTAATTAAGCAACGATGCCTCGCAAATATATTACGAACGTCGTTTACGAATTAATTCTAAAATAATTCGTTCGTTCGTATTAAAGTCCGACTTTAATTTCGTAATGAAATCCAATTCATATTAATATATCCGATATATTAATTTTAGCCCATAGAAATAAATTAAATAGGAAAATCAAATTTAACTATTAAATTTATTTTACCAATTAATTCCAAATTAATCGCGTTCTCTCTCTTCCGAACACATTTTATCCCAGATTAAATAAAGCCTCAATTAATCCCATATTAATTTTCTTTCTCTAAATTAATCCCAGATTAATTCTAGTGGTCAACTGTCATCGGTGAATCTTTGGGAAGCGACCCAAGAGACCTCTGGATATGTTGGCAGTAAATCCGGTTATCGGACTATCCGATAAAGTGAGTACCTCGTACCACGTGCTTACTGATTTACAAGACATGGTTGGCTTCTAGCAAAGCACCGTGTCTACCCAATTCTCCAGAAATATTCTTACTGAAATATACAATCTATGTCAGACATAGTATACGTCGTATTGCGTATAGCGATCCAGTATCAGATGTCACGTGTAAGGCCTGGGGCTGGAATAGTGTCTGCCCCGTACGAAGCACATATCGAATATCAAGTAACTAGTCTCTTTGAATCGGATAATCATGACCTTGTCATATTATCTCGATGGTTGCAACACTATAGAGAACTAGTTCTGAATCCCCGCGTGATCATCATCTCCATATGTCTGAAGTGATACTTCCATCTTGACATCACATCCAATACACTACGATTCTCAATAAACCTAGAAGAGGCGCACACAGAACCTGTTAAAGCCCTGGACGACCAAAACCAAAGTTTACCGATTGTCGCAAGTACTAGCGATGCAAGTCTCAGGTTATGACCAAATACACCTACCATGAAGCGGACTCCCATAGACACATAAACATACTATCAATAGGATTCCGCGGGGTCTATCCAGAGCGAAGCTGTTTTCCGTACCATCGGTAAAACACAACCTCCTATCGCACTTGCATAAGTATCCAATACTTAAACATATGAGAACTGTGCCGTTATGCCCTCACAACGCGCACAAGCACAATACTAGTCTATTTCGCATTATCGATGTCCAGTCTCGATAATACTACGACTAGGGATATTTAATGATTAAACCTTTATGGATTGATACTGTCTCATATCATCTTAATCCGGAACTAATCATAAGGACTTCTACCATTTCTATATCAAAGTAAATAAATTACGAAACGGTAAAAGGCAATTTCATTACTACATAGTTAATTTTGTATAAAAACACAATGTCTTTTACAAATAGTGACGCTATGGGTCATAATTGTCTAACACACAAGTGTAATACTAGTCTTTTACGCATTATCGATGTCCAATCTTGATAATACTCTGACTAGGGATGTTTAATGATTAAACCTTCGTGGATTGATACTGCCTCATATCATCTCAATCCGGAACTAATCATAAGGACCTTCTATCATTTATACATCTAGGTAATCCAATTACAAATGATAAAAGGGAAATTTCCTTTGTCACATAGTTAATTTGTACAACAACACCATGATCTGTACAAATAGTGATGCTATGGGCCATAATTGTCCAACAAAGTAGTAAAGGATAATACCAGAACTAGTAGTAAAGAAGAGTATAGCAAGACTAGACCAGAGTGAAATGCCGAGTAGGTCTAAGCAAAATTCCTTTTCCCCAAGCGAGATTCCCACCTTTTCCAGAAATTCTTCCAAATGTTAACCAAATAATTCTTGAATGTCTCTAATAGATAGTGAATTCCCCGAATAATCGAGAACAACTATAAAGCAGAAGAAATGAGAAATCAGGAATTTCGTCAAGGCTTTTAATAGATGAGAGATGCTATAAGGATAAAGAGATTTTAGATTTCCCGAACTCAGACCCATAAGCAAATAGGATGAATGGCGACAGAAAATAATAGTTAGTTCTTTTAGTTAAGGGATCCATAGATAAGACCTCGACCTATCTAGACCCTCATTCATTTGAGAAACCAGTTAAGGAAATTATCTTGACAGAGTCTATCTCATACCTATCTTACATGAGTAATAGACTTCATCAAGACACAAAGCACCAGAACAATGATGAAAGAACCCTATGAGGCATAAAGAGAAAGGACCAATGAGATATAAGTAGTTCCTATCCGGATAAGTATAGACGACTGTAAGGAAACCCAACAGTAATCCATCTCAAGAAACGAAAGGACCTTGAAAGACAGATCATTTAGAAGAATGATCAAGGAAGCTTTGAGAATATAGAAAAAAAAAGACCCATGGTAGCTCAAAGATTAAGGTAGGTCAGAGTAAGGTTTGCTAGACCAGTAGGAGTTCACAAATAGATCAAATGTCGTAGAAACCACAGATAAGTCGAGTCAGTAGATACCCGTATAAGAATATAAAAATAGACATATGAAGTTGGAGATACTTAAGAAGTGATAAGAGTACCAGTAATTACAATAGAATAAAAGGGATCAAATCAAGGTTTATAGCAAAGAACGAAAAGTTTAGATCTAAAGAAACAAATAAGAGGAATGACCCACCGTTGGTCTTAGGAGTAAGGAGTAAAGTAAGAAAATAAGACATGAAATTAGTATGAGAAACGCGAGGAATAACAAGGAAACTCAGTGTACTCGGGTGCGAAGATAACATAACAAAGAAATAGTAGAGTAAAGAATCAATGATAGTCGTGGAACCCTATAGTTAGTAGAGAAAATGATCAGTAAAGGAGAACAGTTGATAGATTAGACAAATCACGGGATGGCTCGACAACTAAGTCAGGGAACCCTCAAGGAAGTAAAGAAATTAGAAAAACAAAAGATCATGGAGAATGATTCGTAGGAAAATAGTGAACAACTTATAAAGAACCTCATGAAGTTAAGAATAAGGATTTCAGGTAGAAAGTAGTGTATGGATCAAAAATTTAGTAAAAGATGCTCTTAGTAGTCAAAGTAAATAGAGTTTTCAAGAAATTAAATGAGTAAGGAGTGAGGAACTAAGATAAGAAAGGAACCTTCGTAGCATAATGAGTCCCTAAGGAAAGGTGACAAAGGGATTTTAGTAGTACCCAGAGGAAGAACGTAGTAACTGCAGCAAGTTAAGCAACAGAAAGGATAAAGAGACAGTATAAGGAGCCTATTATGAAGTATACTTCTAAAAAGACTTTGTATGGAATGAGGAGTGATTGATTGATGAAAATAACCGGGAGTAAAGTAGAAAAGGTAAGTTAGAAAATTTTTAGCAGTGGTACTCAGTGTAGACAGATATACACAAGGGTCTTAGGCAAAAAGTACGTGACACCGAAACCCCGTAACAGAAGGGCCTCAAGACTAGTCCCCAACCTCCCAACCCTCGATCGTTATAGATAACAAACATGGACCTGGAGCGTAATTTTAAGATACTTCGATAACAAGTAAAAGTATAGTGATAACTGATCAAAACAAGATAAAAGAAAGAAAGAAATAGCCTAAGTTAGAGATTTAAAAGGAAGATATTAGATAAGGTAATTAAGAGAAGAAGTACTAGTTAAGCATACGATAAAAGGTAAATGGACAGCGTTAAAAATAACTAAGGACATGTGAGAGCTGATATTCTTCGAATAAAAGAACAAAGGCATAACCCATAGTAGTTTCAGTAATAGAACGAAACAAAGGAGAAAATCAAAAGGTTAGCTGATACAAGTATAGAAAGTAAAATTGTCAAGGTGTAATAACAAACAAGAGGGGAAATACTAAGTAAGTGTTGACATGAATGTGGTATGATGTAGAACCAGGAAAATAAGTTTACCATAGTATAGAAATCAATAAAGAGAAGACATTCTAGTATGCAATCGAGTATAAAAGACGAGTTGATATAATAATAGTAAAGAAAGATCAAAGAAATGAGACCTACAGTTGTAGCCCAAGAATGAACAAGTGAAGAAAGGAAGTTGTCAAGTTAAAGCGGTACAAAAATAAGGTAGTAGTCAAGTGATAACCGATATTTCAAGAAACCAAAATATGAGGAGATGACAAGTACATAAAGAAAGAAGATATTTTCCTAGGTAAAAAGGCAGAAACATAGACTAAGAAAGTTCTTAGTAGATGGTAGAATGAAGATAAGGATGAAAAAGAGTACTAGGAAAAGTTTAGAAAGTAAAATTATTAAGGTGCAATGACGGTAGGAAAGAGTTCTTAATAAGTAAAAAGGTAATGGTAAGTAATAACTGTAGGGAATGCTTTCCCTCGCGCAGCGGAAGCTGCTTAGGCACCCGGGATCGTCCTTGAAAAGTTTTTATGCTCTCCTCATTTTAATCCAAAATTTTTCTTCTAAAAATTCAGATCCGAACCAGTCCCTTATTTTATTCACGGCTCGTCACACACGATCCATAAAAATACTGTGACCCTTTGTCTCCCGTGCAGCGTCATCCACGTCCCAGGCAATTGATCCAGATCACACCCACGCACACAGCAAGTTGATCACGCCATTTAGCCAATCAATTGGCCACATACCAGTTCACGCAAATTGATTTGATCAATTTCCTTCAGTCACGCATCATATCCATTGATCAACCTTGGATCTTGCTTTTGATCATGTGCATTATTAGAATCAGCCGCGTCCATGCAATTAATTTTGAACACATGCGCATCTTGCTTTGACCATGCGCTATACTTGCTTCGATATAGCCCTTTTGATCATTATCGTGCCCTCCATGCGCGCAACGAATGAGAACAAGATCTATTGCCGTGAACCATATGAATATTATCAGATCTACCACTCGACCTTCCGTGTTATGACTCACCACCAAAAATCCGTGAGGGTGAGCTCAGATCAACTCACTTGTTTGAAATATTTCTTGAGAAAATTTCTACCATCATTGTTTTCTCTCATTTTTCTCTTTTTTCAATCTCATTGAGAAGATGAGAAAACAGGCTAGGGTTCGTTTGTGTAGAGAGAAGCCTTCAATTTATATATAGGGTTTAAGTTAATTTAATATACATTTACCGAATTAACCCTAAACCTAACCACACATATAAATATTGGCCAATGACATTTTTGTCACAACAAAAATTATTAATTTCAAAAATTAAATACAATATCAAATATCATTTAATTTTGAAATCAAAATTCAACATGTAACATTTATCATGATATAAATTACATATTTAATTTTTAATTAAATCAAATTTAATTTAAAAATCAAATCTTATATTAAATGATTATCTAATAATCACTAATATAAAAACTATATATTAAACACTTTAATATATATAATTTCAGGGTGTGACATCATATAATTATTAATCAAATTAATAATTATATCAATAAATAATTCTCAATTATTTATTATTTTTCAAGTGAGTTAATAATTGAACTATCTAATTATTCCATGGATTCCTATAGTGTAACGAGCTAACACGGGGACCAAATAGACCTACAGTTCTGAGCTCCAATAATCTCGAAATATTAATTAAAACTCTTTAATTAAATATTCCGAATTATTAACTTTAGGTTATTCCACTAAAAACATAAAGCTACACTCTCGTCACTATAGATATATATTAAGCTGAACTAAGTCGGTGTCCATCGATATAGTCACTACATACGAATTGACCCTTCACGAGTATCTCGTAATTAGAGCCGGGTCATAATATCCGTTATACCCCTCTAATTATTTTTACCTTAAGTACCATTGATTCTCTAATGAACAATTTATTCATAACCATTATGAATTTTAATCTTTCTATTCGTAATAGAAAGACTTGAGCGCTCAAATCGTTCAAGCACAAAATCAACCTTTAAGAAAGATACTCTTCTACTTCTCGCAAGAAGGAGTGAACTCCATGTCTATGTAAAACGTTCCCATCTACACAACAGACCATGCCCCCAAAGTACGTAGTTATTGGTCGGGACTGCTACACCAACCTCACCTTTGTCAATCAAAGGACAAAGCCTGCCATGTAGGAGTTCATAGTACACTCAGGATTAAGATCAATCCATATATGACCATCTAGTAGATCGAAATGACTTTCTTTGTTTAACGGATATTATAAGAATGTCATTTCCATCTGGGTCCAGTCCTATATGATCACTTCATATAAGGTGCCTCCATTCTCATGTCTCTACATGGACAATCCCGAATCAAGGTCGCCATACAAATATAGAATGGACTACAGCTATAGATAAACCACAAACAAAGTACCCGCTTTGCTTGCTCTTTATGGACTATTTAAGATTACTAACTTCAGACTTAAATCCTCTTGTGTATGACACTCATACACTAAGTCTGAAGGCACATAAGTAATCTAGGGTATTTAAGATAATTTATAATATGCGAATATTAAACAAACACTTTGATAAATGAATAATGCATCATTTTATTTCAAAACACATAAAGCCGTTTACATTACATGTAGCTCTAGGGCATACATCCCAACAATAACAGGGAAAAGTTTTGATTAAGTAATCATATAAGGTACCGACCTTAGCTTAAGATGACCAAACCACTACGGGTTTGTGGGTATGGGTGGTTTGGTAGGTTCATAACATAGTACAAAAATGAAGGAATTAGTTAGTGCGAAGCTGTTATTGCCATAGAGATGAATTCTCGAACTACAGAATAATGACAAGAACGTGAGTAATGATTTTAGTAAGCAAGTATGAAATGATATAAGCTTTAACCAGGATCAAACCGAGAGGTACCACTAAGAAGTTGTCTGGGAGTAACACTTTAGGTACAAGTGGTGTTAATAAACAATATTAGTAAGTTAGAAAAACCCCAAGTCCCGTAGGGAAACATAAATTTTGGAACTTAGAGAAAGAAACTTATAACTGTTGAAGGTCACAAGTGGAGTGTAAAAAGTTGATAGTTAAGTAATGAGAAAAATATTAAGATCAAGCTGGTTAAGTGGAATAGAGAAATAATGAGTATAGATATGAAGATATTAGAATCTTTGGTGACAATCAAGATACCAGTTTCTAAAAATCTGATCAAGTTTAGGAATTGTGAAGCATAAATAAAGGTCTAGAAGAAGGAAATAATTTTTTCAGATAAGATATATTGAGTACAACAAAAGGTCAGGAAGAAATAGTCGAGGATACTTAGCAGAAGACTTACGAAACGAGAACTTAGAAAAGATAAAAGAGAAAAGAGGGAAAAATCAAATAACTAGTAAAGGTTGGAGACATGAAGATAAGTATAATAGAATCTCTAGATATTCGCGAAACTTCAAGCAGACACCAGAATGTTGGACAATTATGACCCATAGCAACACTATTTGAAAAGACATGGTGTTTTTGTACAAATTAACTATGTGACAAAGGAAATTGCTATTTTATCATTTTGTAATTGGATTACTTGGATATATAAATGATAAAAGTCCTTATGATTAAATCAGATTAATAAGATATGAGACAATATTAATCCACGAATGGTTTAATCATTAAATATCCTTAGTCGTAGTATTATCGAGACTGGATATCGATAATGCGGAATAGACTAGTATTACACTTGTGCGCGTTATGGAAGCTTAACAACATAATTCTCATGTATTTAAGTATTTGATACTTATGCAAGTGTGATAAGAGGTTCTGTTAGCCGTTGGACCGGGAACAGCTTCGCTCTGGATAGACCCATCGGACTCTCATTGGTATTATGACTATGTGTCTATGGGAATCCGAATCAGGGTAGGTGTATGTGATCTTTAACCTGAGACTTGCATCGATATTACGTGCAACAATCAGTTTGCTTTGGTTTTGATCGTCCGAAGCTTTAACGTCTTTTAGTGCTAAATGTGTACTGCCATCGAACTGTTAGCCCTCATTCATAGTGACGTATGTGGGCCCATGTCTAGCCAGGCTAGAGGTGGATATGAATACTTCGTAACCTTTACGGATGATGCATCGCGTTATGGTTATATGTATCTTATGAGAAACAAGTCGGAAACTTTTGAGAAATTCAAAGAGTTTTGAAATGCAGTAGAAAAACAGACTGGTAAAAGTAATAAAACATTACGGTCGGACCGTGTGGAGAATACTTAAGCAATGAGTTTCTGGATTACTTGAAAGAGTATGGTATTCTTTCACAGTGGAATCCTCTCGGAACACCTTAATTGAACAGTGTGTCTGAACGGAGAAACCAAACTTTGTTGGACATGGTAAGGTCCATGATGGGTCGCACTGAGCTACCAATTTCCTTCTGGGGATACGCATTTAACAGTGCACTACTTATTTTGAATAAGGTTCTATCAAAGTTTGTTGGACACACTCCATATGAAATATGGACAATAAATAAATTGGGTTTCTCATTCCTGAAGATTTGAGGATGCTGGGCATACGTTAAACGTTTGGATGGTACCAAACTAGAACCCAAATTGGATAAGTGCCTATTTGTAGGTTATCTTAGGGAAACCAAAGGATAGTATTTCTACAACCCACAAGAGAACATGATATTTATTGCTCTTCATGCAATTTTCCTCGAAAAGGAATTCATAGATGCAGTGATAAGTGGGAGGAAAGTAAAACTCAATGAAAATCGGAGTGATACTGTTCCTGGCACTGACCCCCTCTTAGAACACAAACAGTCCATCAGGGATGAGACTATTCCATAATCTTGTAATACATAAGAATCGCGTAGGTCGGAGAGAGTCAGAAAACAACCTGAGAGTCAGAAAACAGTCCATCAGGGATACGGTATTGGTACTCTTAAATGCTATAGCTATCAGTATGATATGACTAGGTTATGATTATTTGATTACAGAGACTAGTTACGCAGGATCCGATATATGCTTCGTACGAGGCAGACACATTTCCAGCCCTAGGCCTAGCATGTGACATCCGATACTGGATCATGTTAGGAAATACTTTATATATTACCCTGATACAGATTATACATTCTTCTTTGAATATTTCTGGAGAATTGGGTAGGCACGGTGCTTTGCTAGAAGCCAACCATGTCTTGTAAATCGGTGAGAACGTGGTACATGGTAAGCACGTGTCGGATAGTTCGATAACCGTATTTACCGCCAACATATCAAGAGATCTATTGGGTCGCTTCCCAAAGATTCACCAATGACATTTGACTCGAACAGAATTAATCTGGGATTAATTATGAGAGAAAAAAATTAATCTGGGATTAATTGCGGTAATAATTTATCTGGGAATAAATTTGTCTAGAAGAAAGAACGCGATTAATTTATAATTAATCGGTTAAATAATATATTGGATATATTAATTGAAATTGGATTTCAATGGGAAATTAAAATTGAATTTTAATTCGGGCGAACAAATTAATTTGGAATTAATTCGTAAGCGACTATCGTAATAATTTTGCTAGGAATTATTATTTAAATTAAATCGGATTTAATTACATCGTGACGGAAAATTCATTTAATCAGATTAAACGAACCCGGGCCCAAAGTGTGTTGTGTAAGCCAACTAAATTTGGAATTTAAATTGGATGGGACCCACTAGACTTACATCAACTAGTCATTAGATGATGGAAAAAGTTGGATGTATTTAATGTATTTTTCTTTCCAACACACTTAGTCTTGTTTTTGGAAAAACAGAACACACCAACTTTGGAAGTCAACACAACTATTCCTCTCTCTTCTCCCTTGCAAAACCGTGACTCTCTTCTCTCCATTGGAATTTTGTTGCAAAAATTTCAAGCAAGCTAGCACTTTGTGAGTTGTTTTAAGGTGATAGGGAAACTCACCCAAGAGTTTAGAACTCAACAAAAGGCTTGGAGCTTCCCCATCCAAAGAAAATTTTGAATTTTCCAACCGATCAATGTAAATATTCTGCAACTTACCTTGTTTAATTGACACACATATCATGTTTAGAGACCTTGGGCATGTGTAGGACACACTAACAATGGTATCAGAGCCAATCTAAACTTGATTAGATTTCTAGGGTTTATGAACTTTAATTTGGGGATTTTGCTTGGAGCATGTATTTTTCCAAATTGGTTGTTTGGTTGTGATAAGATGATGATAACTAAGTGTTGTGCATCATTGGATTTGTAAAAAATTGATTAGATTAATTTTCCCCAAAATTCCATCATGGCCGAACATAACCCTAGGAATGCTCATGGTGAATTTTTAAAATTTGACAAATGGATATGTTAAATGCATGAAATGAATTTGATTGTTGATTTAATTGGATTGAAATCAAAATTGGGTGTTATTTCATGCAATTACCGTGAGTTGAAGCATGTTGTAGAATTGATTTTGCTTCAATTTGTGTTGGACATGAATTTAATGTTAAGCATGATTAATTTGATTAATTAATGTTTTAGAAATATTAGATTAAAAATTAGTTGTGTTAATTGCACTTTAATTAGATTAATATGATATTTAGAATAATGTATTAATTTAATTGGTTGTATTTGGGCTAATGGGCTTGGTTAGGCCAAGTATGGTTTTGGACAATTGGATTGGATCCAATTGGGCCTAAATCCATTTCCATAAAGTCCAAATATGACTTATGGACCTTTAATAATTTAATTGGGCCATTGGACTTTAATTTAATTGGCATTGGATGCTAATTGGGCCTCTGAGACCCAATTGGATTAGATTTGGAATCCAAGTCTAAAAGGTACTATTGAAAGTGTAATTTTTTAATTTGGAATTAAACATGAATTAGTATTGGATATAATTTAAATTGGATTTAAAATTATAGTTCGATATAATTCAAGAATACGTACTTTGAGTATTTATTCTTAAACGAGTTGGACTCGCGCAAATCAAATCGTTGTATGAACATTGGATGGTCATTAATCAAAGATTAATTAATTGGATTAGATTGATTGACAGCATGCTTTGTGTGAATACTTGGATGTATTTGTATGAATAATGTATATCGGATGGATATTAGATGGGTGGGGGTAATTTTGGAAATTGTTGTAAGTATGGTACTTATTTTAAATTGGACCTGCGTGTCCAGCCTTTCACCTCCTTATCTCTTTATATTTCTTTTCTCACCAATTCCCCTCAATGTAAATGAGGTTTCTTTATGTATTATGTAATTGGGTATAAGAATGTAAAGTACTAGCGGAGAGAGGAAAGAGAGAGATTTGTTCTAGGAACAAATTTGTATATATATCCATTCGCATATCATTATTAATTTATCGCGCCTTATTATACTTTTAGAATGCATGTTTATGGGTGTATGTGTTTTGTACTTGGAGGTCCACCTACCGGATCTAGGAATTGGATTGGATCTAATTGATCTTAGAGATCTACCTAGTTAAGTTTCATACAACTTTTTGGCCAAAGTCAGGTTGTGTGTTATTTAACGGTATCTTATCCCACTAGGAAACTGGGTTTCCCGAGTACTCAACAGAGGGTTAGAGGCTCAATGAAAATTATGGAGGCCTGTATTAAATTTGCAATTTTGTTTAATACCTCGCAAATATGCGCTCTTTTAGTTTTATATCACGTTATATTATATATATATATATATATATATATATATATATAGTTGGACTGATATTGTTTTATTGCTTTCTTTGAACAGTTAGACTGTACAAGACACTACTCCACTTGTAGTTGGTTATATAGTTGGACTATAGTAACCATTACATTTTGAGTGTACCTGATATCATTAATTGGATAGTTGGACTATTGCAATTGAGATGGCTGGAAATATTAGCGTTAGAGACATAATCATTGGCGAGAATGTCTTTAACTGCGCCAATTTTCTAGATTGGGAGATGAATCTCAGGATAGTTCTGGGAGCCGAGAAGTTACTCTATGTTATAGACAAACCTCTCGGGCCTGAGCCCGGACTTGAGCGACCAGTTGATCATGAGATTTAGAAGACTTATCGAGATGACAACTTTACCACTCAATCTGTCATGCTTTCCGCAATGACACCTCAATTTTGTCGTCAAAATAAAGAATTGGATCCTTATAACATGATGTTGATATTGAAAGACCTTCACAGATCTAACCTTAGATATCAAAAGTACGAATTGCAAAAGAAGCTCTTTTGTTCGCGTATGTCAGAGGGTACATCTGTCGAGCACTATGTTTCGTAGATGATTGCTAACATCGAACAGCTAGGTTATCTGGGCATAACCTTCGAGGCCGAGACTTCTATAGATTTGATCTTACAGTCTCTGCCAGACTGCTGGGTCGGGTTCATCATGAACTATAATATGATAAACCAAGAGAAGACTCTTGGAGAATTAATGGCAATGCTGAAAGAGGCAGACCCAGAGCTTTTGAAGGGCAAGAAGCGCGAGGCGTATCTTACTACGACATCTCAGAAGGCCAAGGCTTGGCCGAAGGCTTCTAGAGGTGTGAAGAAAAAGAAGAAAAAGGGCAAGGCCAAATCATCAAAGTCTTCTGGGAAGACTAAGGAAAAATCCCAAGATGTCTGCCTACACTGTGGCAAATGGGTTCACTGGAAGTGTGACTTCCGTGAGTACAAGGCGGACTTGAAGGAAACGAGGGCGGGCAAGGCTCCGGCCTCATGTATGTTTGTTATTGAAATAAACATGTCCACTACTGGTTTTAAAAATTAGATTTTTGATTCTGGATGTGGTACTCACATATGTACTGATGTGCAGGATCTGCAGATTAGCAGGAGACCGACTTCAGGAGAGATCGACCTGTGAGTCGGAAACAGGAGGGGAGTCGCTGTTTTGGCTGTAGGAACCTATGTTTTGAATTTGCCCTCGGGGCATGTAATTACATTAGGTGACTGTTATTTTGAACATAGTTTGACTAGAAACATTATCTTTGTATCTAGTTTAACCCGATGCGGGTATACCTTTGTATTCCGGAACACTGCGTGTTTTGTATATAAAGATGATGATATGTACATCAGATATTAATAATGGTCTTTATATTTTGAATATAAATGAATCTCAAACATATAACATGACAAACAAAAGGCTCAAATTGAGTAAAATAGATGAAACTTATTTGTGGCATTGTCGTCTGTGACACATTAACAAGACTCGTATATCCACTCTTTCGAAGAATGGATACTTGGACGGATTTGATTATAATTCATATGATGTCTGCGAATTTTGTTTATTAGGCAAAATGCCTAAAACGCCTTTTAGTGGTAAATGTGTACGTGCCACCGAACTGTTAGCCCTCGTTCATAGTGACGTATGTGGGTCCATGTCTAGCCAGGCTAGAGGTGGATATGAATACTTCGTAACCTTTACGGATGATACATCGCGTTATGGTTATGTGTATCTTATGAGACACAAGTCGGAAACTTTTGAGAAATTCAAAGAGTTTTGACATAAAGTAGAAAAACAGACTGGTAAAAGTATTAAGATATTACGGTCGGACCATGGTGGAGAATACTTAAGCAATGAGTTTCTGGATTACTTGAAAGAGTATGGTATTCTTTCACAGTGGAATCCTCTCGGAACACCTCAATTGAACAGTGTGTCTGAACGGAGAAACCAAACTTTGTTGGACATGGTAAGGTCCATGATGGGTCGCAGTGAGCTACCAATTTCCTTCTGGGGATACTCATTGAACAGTGCACTACTTATTTTGAATAAGGTTCTGTCAAAGTCTGTTGGACAGACTCTATATGAAATATGGACATGAAAGAATTTGGGTTTCTCATTCCTGAAGATTTGGGGATGTTGGGCATATGTTAAACGTTTGGATGGTACAAAACTAGAACCCAAATCGGATAAGTGCCTATTTGTAGGTTATCCTAGGGAAACCAAAGGATATTACTTCTACAACCCACAAGAGAACAAGATATTTGTTGCTCTTCATGCAGTTTTCCTCGAAAACGAATTCATAGATGCAGTGATAAGTGGGAGGAAAGTAGAACTCGATGAAAATCAGAGTGATACTGTTTTTGGCACTGACCCCATCTCAGAACACAAACAGTCCATCAGGGATGAGACTATTCCATAATCTTCTAATACACAAGAATCGCGTAGGTCAGAGAGAGTAAGAAAATAACCTGAGAGGTATGGGTTTCTGATCTCACCTCATGTAGATATTAATCTTATTGAGGATAATGAGCCAGCTACGTATGAGGAAGTGATACAAGGTATCAAATTTGCTTTATGGTAAGAAGCCATGAAGTCCAAAATGGATTCCATGTATACCAACCAAGTTTGGACACTGGTTGATGCACCAGAAGACATTAAGTCTATTGGTTGTAAATGGGTCTTCAAGAGGAAGACGGACATGGAAGGCAATATACAAACGTACAAAGCTAGGCTTGTAGCGAAAGGTTATTGTCAACGATATGGTGTCGATTACGATGAAACTTTTTCACCCGTTGCCATGATTAAGTCCATTTGGATAATGCTTGCTATTGCTACATATTTCGATTAGGAAATATGGTAGATGGACGTCAAAACCACTTTCCTTAATGGAAACCTTTTGGAGGATGTTTATATGCAACAGCTTGACGATTTTATCGTGCCAAAACATTCAAACAAGGTTTTCAAGTTAAATCGATCCATTTATGGACTAAAGCAAGCATCGCTTTCTTGGAACCAACGTTTTGATGAAATCATAAAAGAATATGGTTTCATTCAAAATAAAGATGATTCTTGTGTATATAAGAAGGTTAGTGGGAGCGCACTGACATTCATTGTCCTATATGTTGATGATGTATTACTTTTAGGCAATGACATTCCCATGCTACAATCGGTGAAAGCTTGGCTTTCATTAAAATTCTCAATGAAAGACTTGGGAGAAGCAGCCTTTATTCTGGGAATAACGATCTACCGAGATAGATCTAGAAAGCTACTGGGACTCTCCTAGAGCTCGTACATTGAAAAAGTATTGAAGAGATTCAACACAGATCAGTCTAAAGATGGGGCTGCTTCCAGTGTCACATGTCATCTCTCTATCTAATGACATGTGTCCTAAAACACAAGATAAGAGAGATTCAATGAATCAGATCCCATTCGCTTCTGCAGTCGGATCGATCATGTACGCCATGATATGTACGTGACCTGATGTCTCATATTCTTTGAGCATGTGCAGGCCCTATCAGGCCGATCCAGGCGATGGTCACTGGATTGCTGTTAAGAACATCCTTAAGTATCTTAGATGAACTAAGGATGCCTTCTTAGTCTATGGGGAATGAGAACTTGAGGTGACTGGGTACACCGATGCAAGTTTCCAAACCGATAAAGACGACTGTAAGTCACAATCGGGGTACATATTTTGTTTGAATAATGGAGCAGTGAGGTGGAAATCTTCCAAGCAAGAGACAGTTTCCGATTCAACAACAGAAGCAGAATATATTGCTACAACTGAGGTAGCAAAAGAAGCAGTTTGGATCCATAAATTCCTAATTGGATTAGGAGTAGTTTCGTTAGCAGCTAAGCCCGTACCTTTGTATTGTGACAATAACGGGGCTATAGTACAGGCTAAGGAACCGCTGTCTCATCAACAATCCAAGCATGTACTTCGATGGTTTCATCTGATTCGTGAGATCATACATCGTAGCGATGTGAAGATCGCTTCAGATGACAACATTACAGATCCGCTGACGAAAGCTATTTCTCAGTAAAAGTTTGAGTGACATGTACATAGTTCAGGTGTTAGATACTTGAGTGATTGGCTATGAGCCAAGTGGGAGATTGTTGGACAATTATGACCCATAGCATCACTGTTTATAAAAGACATGGTGTTTTTGTACAAATTAACTCTGTGACAAAGGAAATTGCTATTTTATCATTTTGTAATTGGATTACTTGGATATATAAATGATAAAAGTCCTTATGGTTAAATCAGATTAATAAGATATGAGACAGTATTAATCCACGAATGGTTTAATCATTAAATATCCCTAGTCGTAGTATTATCGAGACTGGACATCGATAATGCAGAATATTCTAGTATTACACTTGTGCGCGTTATGGAATCTTAACGACATAATTCTCATATATTTAAGTATTGGATACTTATGCAAGTGTCATAAGAGGTTCTGTTAGCCGTTGGACCGGGAACATCTTCGTTTTGGATAAACCACTCGGACTCTTATTGGTATTATGACTATGTGTCTATGAGAATCCGAATCAGGGTAGGTGTATGTGATCTTTAACCTGAGACTTGCATCACTATTACTTGCGACAATCAATTTGCTTTGGTTTTGGTCGTCCGGAGCTTTAACAGGTTCTATGTACGCCTCTGTTGGGTTTACTGAGAATCATAGTGTATTGGGTGCGATGTCAAGATTGGAGTATCACTTCAGTCATATGGAGATGATGATCACGCAGGATACGGTACTAGTACTCTTAAATGCTGCAGCTATCAAGATGATATGGCTAGGTCATGATTATCCAATTATAGAGACTAGTTATGCGGAATTCGATATATGCTTCGTACGAGGCATACACATTTCCAGCCCTAGGCCTAGCATGTGACATTCGATACTGGATCGTATTACACAATACTTTGTATACTACGCCTGATACAGATCATATATTCTTCATTGAATATTTCTTGAGAATTGGGTAGGCACGATGCTTTGCTAGAAGCCAACCATGTCTGGTAAATCGGTGAGAACGTGGTACGGGGTACGCACATGTCGTGTAGTCCGACAACCGTATTTACTGCCAACATATCCATGGATCTCTTGGGTCGCTTCCCAAAGATTCACCAATGACATTTGACTCGAACAAAATTAATCTGGGATTAATTATGAGAGAAAAAATTAATCTAGGATTAATTGCGGCAAGAATTTATCTGGGATTAAATTCGTCTAGAAGAGAAAACGCGATTAATTTACAATTAATCGGTTAAATAATATATCAGATATATTAATTGAAATTGGATTTCAATGGGAAAAAAATTAGATTTTAATTCATGCGAACGAATTAATTTGGAATTAATTTATAAGCGACTATCGTAATAATTTTGCTAGGCATTATTATTTAAATTAAATTGGATTTAATTACGTCGCGACGAAAAATTTGTTTAATTGGATTAAACGAACCCGGGCCCAATGTGTGTTCTGTAAGCCAACTAAATTTAGAATTTAAATTGGGTGGGACCCACTAGACTTACATAAACTAGATGATGGAAGTAGTTGGATGCATTTAATGTATTTTTCTTTCCAACACACTTAGTCTTGTTTTTGGAAAAACGTAACACACCAACTTTGGAAGTCAACACAGCTATTCCTCTCTCTTCTCCCTTGCAAAACCGTGACTCTCTTCTCTCCATTGGAATTTTTGTTGCAAAAATTTCAAGCAAGCTAGCACTTTGTGAGTTATTTTAAGGTGATAGGGAAACTCACCCAAGAGTTTAGAACTCAACAAAAGGCTTGGAGCTTCCACATCCAAATAAAATTTTGAATTTTCCAACTGATCAATGTAAGTATTCCGCAACTTACCTTGTTTAATTCACACACATATCATGCTTAGAGACATTGGGCATGTGTAGGAAACACTAACACATAAAGGATTCGAGGACGAATCCTATTTAAGGAGGGAAGAATTTGTAACGACCGGTAGTTTAGTTATTATTACGTTGTAGTACTATGGTATTGTTGGACGAAGATAATATAAAATAAATTATGTTGAGACTCATATATGCTCAAGAGATGATTTTGAGGACAATCAGTAAATTATGCTCATAAAATAAATTATGTTGAGACTTATATCTGTATCGTGTTTTCTTCCGACCGCCCATGGTATTTGGGGCGTCATTTTTTCATACGATCTCTGATTTTCATGAATTTTATATCATCGGAAATTTGAGATCGAGACCTACAACTCTTGCGTTGAACATTTGTCCAAATGAGGACCAAAAACTGGTAAAAAATGCTAGTCAAAATTCAGATGAATAGTGATTTCAGGGTCAAATGTAAAAATCTCAAACTTTCTAGAATTTTCTTCACTTTTCCACAAATTTCCAAATATCAAATAACCCCACTATATAAAGGGCTTACTATTCATTAATTCTAAAATAAATGAAGAAAATAAAAAGAAAAGAAAGGAGAAGAACCGGGAGGAAGATGAGAGAAAGAAAGAAAAAGGAAGAAGAAGAAGAAGAAGAAGAAGAAGAAGAAGAAGAAGAAGAAGAAGAAGAAATAAACCCATTGGAAGCTTGGAGGGTGAAGGAATCAAGCATGAAAGAGGTAAAAAACCCAAAACCCAAATTTTAAACAATTTGCAATTTGATTGTTAAGAGATTGTGGTTAGTTGGTGACTTGAAATAATGGAGTCTAGGTAGATTTGTGTTGATGAAATGGGTGTTTGGGTAGTTTTAGATTATTTAAGTTGTTGATTTGGTTAGGATGATGGGATTTGATGGTGTTGTGATGTTAGGAGTATGATTTAATGATAAATTGGATATTATATTTTCTTGTGGATGTATTGGAGAGGCAGAGTTTGATTGAGAGTTGTGTGGGATTGGATTTTGGGTCAGCTATGGAGAGGCAGAATTTGCCCAGAAAATCAACGACTTGCGCCGCGTCGTGACGCGACGACCAGAAACCAGAAATTTTTTGGAACACGACGCGTAACCAAAACTCAGGGTGTCATTTTACAATTCATTGGGGGATAAAAATGGTTCTAATAAGGAAATCCAAATAGGTTATGGAAATTTAGTAAATTATGAATCACATTTTATAACTGTTGATTCTAATTAAGTTCCAATCATAGGATATCCACAGGAACCGCATTCTCCTTCAATCAACGATCCAGTGCCAGTCAAATTCAAACACAGTGACTGGACCATTTCTCAGTTACTTGTTTTCTTTATTATTTCGTATTTAAATGTCAGACTTACATTTTCCACTAATATGGCGTTAGCCAATTTTGCTTTTGTATCATGTATGATTTAACATATTTTGAGAAATGATTTGGAAAAGATATGTTTTCAGTATGAGTTTTATGTTTTTCGGGGCATGAGGGAAAAACTCACTCCAATATGTAACTTGAGACAGCTTGGAATTGACGGACATAGACATGTGAACATGTAGAGGACAAGGAGGACGACGATACGTAAAACCCCTATATCCTAGTTTTAGAGCCAGGATGACGGCATATGTTCGTGTACCTAGACTCCAGTTCAGAGCTTGGGTGGTAGCATAGATCCGCACCCCAAGTTCTAATTTGTGGCTTGGGGGACGGCGATACGTAACGCCCCAAGTCCACCAGTTTCAGAGACAGTAGTGGCATGCTTTGGGGGATGGCGATACGTAACGTCCCAAAGTTATGTATTTGCACTGCTGGCTACAGTTAGGCATTTGAGGGGACGACGATACGTAACACCCTCATACGTCAAGGTTTTTAGACACAAAGCAGCTCACAGTTTTCAGATTTTCAGTACACGATTTTCAGATTTATAGTACACATTTTCCAGAAATCAGATTTTAGAAAACAATTTTCAGAAATCAGGATATTAAAAACAGATTTTAGAAGGATAAAATTTTCAGAAACATAGTTTTTCACATAAAAGATGTTTTTGGAACCTTGGTTTTGAAACTAAAAGCTTTTATATTAGTTTTCAGTTTTTGTCCACTCACTTAGATCGTATAGCGATCTAACCCCCACCCCAGTTTTTGTATCTTGCAGGTTTCTCAGAGGACGAGCTCAAGAGGACGGATACTGATGCAGTCACTAGGGATGAAGTCCACCAGCACAAAGTCAGAAAGCATAAGAGTCTAGTCAGAGTCAAAGTAAAGTTGCATGTATACACAAGTGCAATATAATGTTAGACAATTATGACCCATAGCGTCACTATTTGTAAAAGACATTGTGGTTTTTGTACAAATTAATTATGTAGCAATGAAATTGAATTTTATCATTTTGTAATTTGATTACTTAAATATATAAATGATAAAAGTCCCTATGATTAGTTCCGGATTATAAGATATGAGACATTATCAATCCATAAAGGTTTAATCAATAAATATCTCTAGTCGTAGTATTATCGAGACTGGACATCGATAATGCGGAATAGACTAGTATTGCACTTGTGCGTGTTATGGAAGCGTAACGACATAGTTCTCATATATTTAAGTATTGGATACTTATGCAAGTGTGATAGGAGGTTGTGTTTACCGATGGTACGGAAACAACTTCGCTCTGGATAGACCCCGTGGAATCCCATTGGTAGTATGACTATGTGTCTATGGGAATCCACATCAGGGTAGGTGTATTTGGTCTTAACTTGAGACTTGCATCGTTAGTACTTGCGACAATCAATATGCTTTGGTTTTGGTCGTCCAGGACTTTAACAGGTTTTGTGTACGCCTCTTTTGGGTTTATTGAGAATCGTAGTGTATTGAGTGTGATGTCAAGATGGAAGTATCATTTCAGTCATATGGAGATGATGATCACGCAGGGATACAAAATTAGTACTCTAAATGGTTGCAACAATCGGGATAATATAAAAGGTCATGATTATCCGATTTAAAGAGACTAGTTGCTAGTAATCCGATATATGCTTCATACGGGGCATACACTATTCTAGCCCCAGGCCTTGCATGTGACATCAGATACTGGATCGCTATACGCAATACTACGTATACTACACCTGATATAGATTATATATTCCATTAAGAATATTTCTGAACAGAGGGTTAGAGGCTCGCCGAAAAATAGTGGGAGGCTAGTATTGAATTTTCAATTTCGTTCAAATACTTAGCTTTACGCGCTTTCAAATTATTTCGTCAAATTATTTTATTAGTTGGACTAATATATCATTATTTTTCTTGTAACAGTTAGACTGCCCAAACATCGTTAATCAGATAATTGGACTATTTCGGTTAAGATGACTGGAAAGTTAAGCATTAGGGATATTGTCATGGGCGACAACGTCTTTAATGGCAGAAACTTTCAAGACTGGGATATGAATCTCAGAATCATTCTGGGATCCGAGAAGTTACTCTACACTATAGAGCGACCTCTTGGGCCTAAGCCCCGACCTGATCAGTTGCTTGAGCTAGAGCTTTGGAAGACTCATAGAGATGATAATGCAACTGCTCAATTGGTAATGCTTGCCGCTATGACTCCGCAATTCCATCGTCAAAACAAGAGGTTGGATCCCTTTGAGATGATGGCGAAGTTGCACGATCTCCACCAATATAATCTTAGATCGCAAAGATATGAGTTGCAGAAGAAGCACTTCCGCGCTCGCATGTCAGAGGATACGTTTGTTGAGCATCATGTCTCAGAGATGATTGCTGACATTGAGCAATTCAGACAGCTGGGCATAGTCTTCGAGGCTGAGACTTCAGTGGATTTGATCCTACAGTCTCTCCCCAACACTTGGAGTGGGTTCATCATGAACTAAAACATGTTGAACCAAGACCAAAATCTTGGAGAGTTGATGTCCACTCTGCGTGAAGTAGAAAAAGAGCTCCTTAAGGGCAAGAAGCACGAGGCGTACTGTGCTTCAACATCTCAGACTCCATGGGCTTGGCCCAAGGCAACTGGAGGTGTTAAAAAGATGAAGCATAAGAAGAAGGGCAAAGCCAAATCGTCAAAGGGTTCTAGGAAACCCAAGGACAAATCACAAGATGTTTCCTTGCAGTGCGGGAAGCGGGGTCACTGGAAGCGTGACTATCGCGAGTACAAGGCACACATGAAGGAGATTAACACATTGTTCATAGTGACGTTTGTGGGCCCATGTCTAGCCAGGCTAGAGGTGGATATGAATACTTCATAACCTTTATGGATGATGCATCGCGTTATGGTTATGTGTATCTTATGAGACACAAGTCGGAAACTTTTGAGAAATTCAAAGAGTTTTGATACGAAGTAGAAAAATAGACTGGTAAAAGTATTAAGACATTACGGTCGGACCATGGTGGCGAATACTTGAGCAATGAGTTTCTTGATTACTTGAAAGAATATGGTGTCGATTACGATGAAAATTTTTCACCTGTTGCCATGATTAAATCCATTTGCATAATGCTTGCTATTGCTGCATATTTCGATTACGAGATATGGCAGATGAACGTCAAAATCGATTTTCTTAACGGAAACCTTTTGGAGGATGTTTACATGCAACAACCTGACGGTTTTGTCATGCCAAGACTTGCAAACAAGGTTTGTAAGTTAAATCGATCCATTTATGGATTGAAGCAAGCATCGCGTTCTTGGAACCAACATTTTGACGAGATCATAAAAGAATATGATTTCGTTCAAAACGAAGATGATGCTTGTGTATATAAGAAGGTTAGTGGGAGCGCACTGACATTCATTGTCCTTTATGTTGATGGTGTATTGCTTATTGGAAATGACATTCCCATGTTAACATCGGTGAAAGCTTGGCTTTCATTAAAATTCTCCATGAAGGATCTGGGAGAATCAGCCTTTATTCTAGGAATAAAGATCTACCGAGATAGATCTAGAAAGCTGCTTGGACTCTCCCAGAGCACGTACATTGACAAAGTGCTGAAGAGATTCAACATGGATCAGTCCAAGAGGGGACTGTTGCCAGTGTCACATGGCGTCACTCTATCTAAGGACATGTGTCCTAAAACTCAAGACGAGAGAGACAACATGAGTCAGATACCGTTCGCCTCGGCAGTCGGATCGATCATGTATGCCATGATATATACGCGACCTGATGTCTCCTATACTTTGAGCATGTGTAGTCGCTATCAGGCCGATCCAGGTGATAGTCACTGGATGGGGGTTAAAAATATCCTTAAGGATCTTAGATGAACTAATTGTTGGAGTTTCTATAGGTCCCAAGATCAAAACTCAAGCATGAATCATAAGTGAATACAACGACGGAAGTGCGGAATACTTACATCGAGCGGTTGAGCGACGATTTGGGCAACAAAAATTCGAAATTCTGCTCACTTTTTCAAGGCGGTGGGCTGCTGTGAATAGTGAATTTCGCCCATTGTCTTCATGATTTGAAGCTCCAAGCTTCATCATTTGGGTTCCCGGCTCATGGGTATACTTCCCTTATCACCTTGGCATGATCCCGGAGTGTGCTAGCACTCTTGTTTTGCCATAAAACACACTTGCTTCCCTCCATTTTTGCTTCTTAAAAGTCGGCAGTTCACTGCCCTTTAGAAACCAGAAATGGCGTGAGTGATGAGAGGAAGAAGAAGAGGAGAGAGAGGAGGGAAATGTGTTATGCATATTTGGTGAAGGCCAAAAGTGTATCTAATACACTTGAAATGAAATTCATTTCATTTCAAACACATTTGGCTTTAATTGCCAACCACACACATCACTCATCACATCAAGTCAACTCAATCAAGTTGTCAAGTCACATCACTCAAAGTGACAAGTGATTTGACGCTTGATGCGACTAATGATTTGACGCTTGATTTGACGAGCCGCGCTCGAATTCGAAATGCGAATGCGCTCGTAAATAATCTCGGGCTCGGATTCGCTAATTCTAAATTAACGAATTTTTCGTCGCGTCGTAATTAAATGATTACGCCTAGCGAAATCACTATTCACGTCGCTAACGAATTAATTCTAAATTAATTCGCTCGCCCGAATTAAAATCTAATTTTAATTCCGCGTCGAAATCCAATTTCGTTTAATATATCAAATATATTAATTCCTCGATTAATTCCAAATTAATCATTCTCTCTCTCTTTAAACGATATTTTATCCTAGATAAAATATCTCCGCAATTAATCCCAGATTAATTTTCTCTCTCATCATATTAATCCCAGATTAATAAAAGTGCGAGTCATACGTCATCGGTGAATCTTGGGAAGCGACCCATGAGATCCCCGGATATGTTGGCAGTCAAATCGGTCGTCGGACTATCCGAACACGTAGTACCAAGTACTACGTTTTACCGATTTACTAGACAAGGTTGGCTTCTAGCAAAGCACCAAGTCTTCCTAATTCTCCGGACATATTCTATAAGAATATTTAAGATCTATATCAAGCGTAGTATACCAAGTATTGTGTATATCGGCCCAGTATCGGATAGTCACGTGCTAGGGCTGGGGCTGGATAAGTGTCTGCCCCGTCCGAAGCACATGTCGGATGTCTGGTAACATAGTCTCTATAATCGGATATTCATGACCTGGTCACAATATCCCGATTGGTTGCGCAACACTCAAGAGCACTAGTACCGTATCCTGCGTGACATCATCTCCACTATGACTGAAGTGATACTTCCGTCTTGACATCACACCCAATACACTACGACTCTCTGATAAACCCAGAAGTGGTGTACGCAGAACCGGTTAAAGCCCTGTACCACCAAGACCAAAGTCTATCGATTATCGTAAGTATTAGCGATGTAAGTCTCAGGTTAAGACCATACACACCTACCCTGATTTCGGCCTCCCATAGACACATAGTCATAATACCAATGGGATTCCGAGGGGTCTATCCAGAGCGAAGCTGTTTCCCGTACCATCGGTGAAACACAACCTCCTATCGCACTTGCATAAGTATCCAATACTTAAATATATGAGAACTATGTCGTTGTGCCCTCACAACGCGCACAAGTGCAATACTAGCCTATTCCGCATTATCGATGTCTGTCTCGATAATACTCCGGCTAGGGATATTTAATGATTAATCCTTCGGGGACTGATACTGTCTCATATCATTCTCAGTCCAGGAACTAATCACAGGGACCTCTCTTCATTTATATATCTATGGTGATCTAATCACAAATGATGAGAGTGCAATTTCCTTGTCACATAGTTAATTTGCTACAACAACACAATGATCTGTGCAAATAGTGACGCTATGGGTCATTTTGTCCAACAATCTCCCACTTGGCACGTAGCGAGTCACTCAAGTGTCCCACACCCGAACTATGTACGGTTCATTCAAATTGCTGGGAAAGGGTTTCATCAGCGGATTTGTTTGATTATCGTTTGACGCGATTTATACGATCATCACATCGCCACGATGTATGATCCGAACGAATCAGATGAATATAGAAGTATATATTGGATCGTCGATGAGACCTTTAATTCCTTAGCCTGTGCTGACGCCTAGCTCAGCTGCTAAAAGAACTATATCTAATCTAATTAGATTTATTATCGATCCAAATGGCTTCTATTGCTGCCTCAGCTGCAGCAATAATCCGCATTTGTTGTTTATTCGGCAACAGTATCTTGCTTGGAAGATTTCTAGCTCACTGTACCGTTATTCAACTTTATAGCACCGTTTGCGACTTATAGTCGTTTTCAGGAAAGCCAAGCTTTCACCATTATTTTATGGGAATATCATTTCCAAGAAATGACATATTATCATTTTTTACATTACATTCATGTCAGTGCACTCCCACTAACCCTTTTATATACACAAGAATCATTTCGTTTTGAATTAAATCATACTCCATTATGATTACATCAAAACGATAATTCCTAGAACCTATGCTTGCTTCAATCCAAACATGGATCGAATAACCTGCAAACCTTGTTTGCTTGTTATGGTACGACAAAACCGACAGGATGTTATAAACATCCTCTGAAAGGTTTCCTTTTCAGGAAAGCGATTTCCGTTAAGCTGTCATATTTCATAAATGAAATACACAGCTTTAGCAAGCATTATCCAAATGGATTTACAATGGCAACAGGTAAAAGGTTTCGTCGAAATCAACACAATGTGTCATAACTCTACCTTTTCTTTACAAGCCTAGCTTAGTACGTTGGTATGTTGCCTTCCATGTATGTTTCTTGAAGACTTATAAAGTACCAACAGGCACAATGTCTTATGGTACATCAACTAGTATCCAAACTTGTTGATATACATGGAATCCATTTCGGACTCATGACACTTTGTCATAATAGGGAGTCGATACCTTGTATCACTACCTCATACGTAATCAGTTGGTATACCTTAAAAGATTAACATCTTTATGAGGTGAGATCAGAAACCCATACCCTAGGTTGTTTTCTGACTCTCTCCGATCTACGCGGTTCTTGTGTATTCGAAGATTAATGGTATAAATTCATCATTGATGAACTATATGTTTCCATTAAGGATTTCGTGCAGAGAAACAGTATTACTCCAATTTTCATCGAGTATCACCATCCTCCCACTGACCACTGCATATCGGTATTCCTCTTAGGAAAACCGCATGGTGAGCAACAATCATATTGTTCTCATGTGAGATTTATAAGTACTATACTTATGGTTTCCGTTAGGATAACCAATTTGGCACTTATCCAATTTAGGTTTTAGTTTGGTATTATCCAAACATATGCCTAGCATCCCAAATGGTCAGGAATGAGAAACCCGGTTTCTTTCCTGTTCATATCTAATATGATATTTGTCAAACAAATTATTAATAGAAATTTATTCTAAATAAGTTATTGCACTGTTAAAAATTATCCGTTGAAGGAAATGGTAGCTTAGAGCGACTCATGATTAGCCTTATCATGTCTAACATAATTCGGTTAATCCGTTCGGACACACCGTCACTTTGACGTGTTCCGGGAGGAGTCCTCATTGAAAGAATACTATACTCTTTCAAGTATATAAGAAACTTATTGCTTAAGTATTTTCCATTACGGTCTTACCGTGACGGTATAATACTATAGCCGATCTGTTTGTCTATTTCGTGTCGAAACTCTAAAAGTTTCCGATTTGTGTTCTTCAAAAGAAACACATAACCATAACGTGATGCCACATCCGTTAAGGTCACGAAATATTCATATCCATATCTATCCTAGCTAGACATGGGCCCACTTGCTTCATTATGAACTAGGGCTAATAGATTGGTGGCATTTACACTATTACCAAGTAAACAGTGTTTTAGGTACTTTACCTAACAAACTAGATTCGTAGACTTTATTTGAATAGTCAAATCAGTCCTAGTACCCAGTCTTCAAAAGTGCGGATATACGAGTCTTGTTTAATTCTGTCCTAGACAACAATGCCACAAATAAGTCTCTATTTGATCAAATCAATTTGAGCTATTTATTTGTCATTTTATATGTTTTGAGATTTTTAATATTCAAAATATAAATTCTGTTATTCACATCTAATGTGTTTATCTCAGTATCATCTTTATATAATGAAACACTGAGTCTTCTAGAATATAAAGGTTTATCCACAATGGATTAAACACTGATATAGAGATAATGTTTCTAGTCAAACCAGTTACATTATAACAGTTCTAATTTAAGTACACACCCAAAGGTAGTTCCTAAACTTAGGTATCTACGGTCGAAACAGCGACTTTCGTCCCGTTTCGATTCGCAGAGCAATCTCAGCTTGAAGTCAGTATCCTGCTCAAAGCAGATTCTGAACATCAATACATATATTTTATGTACCACACTAAGTATTTAAAATCTAATTTCAATACTAGTTGTGAACATAACTTTGACAAACATTTTTAAAGTCAGAGCCTTGCCATTTCTTTAATTCCTTCGTGTCTGCCATATCCAAATGGTAGTCACTTTGGTATATGTCAATTATCCTTTTCAATATTTTAGGAACCTTAGGCCAAGCCTTGGGTTTTTAGAATATCGAAACGATGTGCACCTCGTGCTACATGCCCAATTGCAAACTTTGACTTTATCTCCTCTAGAATAGTCAATTAATTCTCCAAGAATTATAAATTGCAATTTTAATACTTCTTAAATCTAAAATTAGATTTATGACAAGTATATTAAATTAAGCATTAAAGTCATCATCACATAAATCTTCCAAAGATTTTATGCTCTACTTATTTTGCTTAATTTTGGGCGTAAGGTATAATAAGTTATTTTATCAAATAAAGTAACCTATTATTTATTCCCAATTTGAAAATTAAATCATTTAAAATATTTTAATCCCAGATTATATTTTAAATATCCAACTTTTCAATTTTATCTTGATTACAATAGTCCAACTATTTAATCAACGATTAGTGGTACTATATATATTATAATGATTATAATAGTCCAACTATATAATCAAATATAATCCAAATTAATTAACCTCAATTACATTGATTACTATAATCCAATTATAAAATCAACTGTAAACTGAAATTAATTAATTCAAATATATTGATTAATATAATCCAATTATATATAATCAAGTATAATACAGTCCAACTGTTTATTAAAACAACAATTTAAATATTAGTCCAACTAACATTTAATCTAATGACGAAATAATTTAAATGAGCGCGTATGGCGAGTAATTGAACGAATATTGCAAATTCAATTCTTGCCTCCCACTATTTTCGGCGAGCCTCTAACCCTCTGTCGAGTACTCGGGAAACCGTGTTTCCTAGTGGGCTAGGATCCCGTTAAATATCACACAATCTTGACTTTGGCCAACAAATTGTATGATAATTAACTAGGTAGATCTCTAAGATCAATTGGATCCAATCCAATTCCTAGATCCATTAGGTGGACATCCAAGTCCTAAACATATATCATATATATGCCTATATATCCAATATATACCCTAACCTATTTCCTCTGAATCAACTAGGCCTTGGTTGGCACAACAAACCTAGTGATCCCAGTCAAGCGTGGACCCATTGACCATGGAAGCTTCGTAATCAATGTCGTTGGACAAGAAGTGGTCTTGACTTTGGCCAACAAACCACAACTTGGACAAGACACCAATATGGAACAAAGCCTCGTGATTCAAACACATCTTCGACGGACAAGGGCTTGACTTTGGCCAACAACCCATGCCAATCTAGGATCTTGAGCAAGAATCACTCAATGGAAGGAAAAGCGCATGATATTTGATGAGGGTTTTTCGCGTGCAAATTGGCAACCAATTTATTATCTTTGTTAAGGTCTCATCATCATACACCCTTAAACATGCATTCTAAACACATAATAAAGCGCATATGATAAAATAATAATGATATGCGGATGGATATTTTACACATTGAACCTAGATCAAATCTCTCACTTTCTCTCTCCCGCTAGCACAAATATTTCTTCTACCCGTTACACTACACTTCTAAAGAAACCTCATTTACATTGAGGGGAATAGGTGAGAAGAGAATACAAAGAATAGAAGGTGATAAGGCTGGACACGCAGGTCCAATTAATAAATCAAATTTATTACAACAATTTCTAAAATTGCCCCACCCATCTAATATCCATCCGATATACATTATTCATGCATCACAACCATGTATTCACTTAAGCATGTTATCAATCAATCTAATCCAATTAATTAATCTTGATAATTAATGATCATCCAATGTTCAAACAACGATTTGATTTTGTTCGAGTCAAACTCGTTTTTGCGAATAAGTACTTAAAGTACGAATTCCCGAATTAAATTAAACTACACAATTAAATCCAATTCAATTTGTATTTAATTCTAATTCACTATTTAATTCCAAATTAAATAACACACTTTAATAACAAACCCTTTTCGACTTAAATTCCAAATTTAATCGCTGTGGGTCTCAAAGCCCGATTAATATCCAATATTAATTTAATTAAAGTCTAATGGGCTTTTAATTAATTTCTTAAGGCGTGGTCTTTTGGTCAACTCGGGTCAAACCCGCAACCAAAGTCCAATCCGGGAGTTACCCCATAAGCCTATAAATTAATCTTGGTCCATTAGGCCCAATTAAACTTTAAAGGTCCATTATGTTGCATTTGGGCTTTATGGATGCGGTTTTGGGCCCAATTGGATCCAACCAATTTTGCCTAAACCAAACTTTGTACAACAAAGCCCAATAAGCCCAATAACAACAATTCAAGCTCAATTTCCAAAATTAGCCCAATTAATTAAATTACACAAATCCAATTTCGCAATTTAATTACCTAAAGTGTATATCATGATTAATCACCCAAATTAATATTTCTAAAACATCAATTCATACAATTAATCATGCTCATTATCATCATCATATGTCCAACACATTTTGATTAAAATCAAACCCATTACATGCTCTTTAAGTCTCGGCCAAGGAGAGGATTTTATATCCGATTTGGTTTCAATCCAATTAATCCCACAATCGACATTAAATCAACATCCTAATTGATTCTAACTCATCCAATGAATTAAAAAATAACATTCCAAGACTTTAGGGCTAAGTTACTATTCGGCCAACACATCAAAATTGGGAAATTTGTTCCAAACAATATTTAATCAAATTGATCCAACCAATCATCAATTAAATATGTATTAAGCATACTTGATCATCCAATTTCATAATTGCATGCTCAATTTCATTTTACCCAATTTCAAGCTTTATGACATACTTTCAAAATTGGGAAATTTGTTCCAAACAATATTTAATCAAATTGATCCAACCAATCATCAATTAAATATGTATTAAGCATACTTAATCATCCAATTTCATAATTGCATGCTCAAATCAATTTTACCCAATTTCAAGTTTCATGACATACTTGGCAATTTGGGGATTTTACGTCCGAATCGAATTCAATCCAATTGATTCCGCAATCGTCGTTAAATCAACATCCCGAATGATTTCCAACATATCCAATTGTCAAAAAATCAAAATCCCAAGATATTAAAGACATCACAATTTCGGCCAAGGAGGAAATTTGGGGAAAAATTGATCCAATCATATTTTCTTCAAATTGACCTAATCAATCTTCAATTCAAACACAATTAAGCATACAAATCCATCCAATTTAATTTATCATGCTCAAAATCAAGTTTGCCCAAATTTTAGCCTAACTTTTTCATGCTTTTAACCTAAGCTCTTGATGCCATTGTTGGAGTTTCTATAGGTCCCAAGATCAAAACTCAAGCATGAATCATAAGTGAATACAACGACGGAAGTGCGGAATACTTACATCGAGCGGTTGAGCGACGATTTGGGCAACAAAAATTCGAAATTCTGCTCACTTTTTCAAGGCAGTGGGCTGCTGTGAATAGTAAATTTCGCCCCTTGTCTTCATGATTTGAAGCTCCAAGCTTCATCATTTGGCTTCCCGGCTCATGGGTATACTTCCCTTATCACCTTGACATGATCCCGGAGTGTGCTAGCACTCTTGTTTTGCCACAAAACACACTTGCTTCCCTCCATTTTTGCTTCTTAAAAGTCGGTAGTTCACTGCCCTTTAGAAACCAGAAATGGCGTGAGTGATGAGAGGAAGAAGAAGAGGAGAGAGAGGAGGGAAATGTGTTATGCATATTTGGTAAAGGCCAAAAGTGTATCTAATACACTTGAAATGAAATTCATTTCATTTCAAACACATTTGGCTTTAATTGCCAACCACACACATCACTCATCACATCAAGTCAACTCAATCAAGTTGTCAAGTCACATCACTCAAAGTGACAAGTGATTTGATGCTTGATGCGACTAATGATTTGACGCTTGATTTGACGAGCCGCGCTCAAATTCGAAATACGAATGCGCTCATAAATAATCTCGGGCTCGGATTCGCTAATTCTAAATTAACGAATTTTCCGTCGCGTCGTAATTAAATGATTACGCCTAGCGAAATCACTATTCACGTCGCTAACGAATTAATTCTAAATTAATTCGCTCGCCCGAATTAAAATCTAATTTTAATTCCGCGTCGAAATCCAATTTCGTTTAATATATCAAATATATTAATTCCTCGATTAATTCCAAATTAATCATTCTCTCTCTCTTTAAACGATATTTTATCCTAGATAAAATATCTCCGCAATTAATCCCAGATTAATTTTCTCTCTCATCATATTAATCCCAGATTAATAAAAGTGCGAGTCATACGTCATCGGTGAATCTTTGGGAAGCGACCTATGAGATCCCCGGATATGATGGCAGTCAAATCGGTCGTCGAACTATCCGAACACGTAAGTACCAAGTACTACGTTTTACCGATTTACTAGACAAGGTTGGCTTCTAGCAAAGCACCAAGTCTTCCCAATTCTCCGGACATATTCTTATAAAAATATTTAAGATCTATATCAAGCGTAGTATACCATAGTATTGTGTATATCGGCCCAGTATCGGATAATCACGTGCTAGGGCTGGGGCTGGATAAGTGTCTGCCCCGTCCGAAGCACATGTCGGATGTCTGGTAACATAGTCTCTATAATCGGATATTCATGACCTGGTCACAATATCCCGATTGGTTGCGCAACACTCAAGAGCACTAGTACCGTATCCTGCGTGACATCATCTCCACTATGACTGAAGTGATACTTCCGTCTTGACATCACACCCAATACACTACGACTCTCTGATAAACCCAGAAGTGGTGTACGCAGAACCGGTTAAAGCCCTGTACCACCAAGACCAAAGTCTATCGATTATCGTAAGTATTAGCGATGTAAGTCTCAGGTTAAGACCATACACACCTACCCTGATTTCGGCCTCCCATAGACACATAGTCATAATACCAATGGGATTCCGAGGGGTCTATCCAGAGCGAAGCTGTTTCCCGTACCATCGGTGAAACACAACCTCCTATCGCACTTGCATAAGTATCCAATACTTAAATATATGAGAACTATGCCGTTGTGCCCTCACAACGCGCACAAGTGCAATACTAGCCTATTCCGCATTATCCATGTCCTGTCTCGATAATACTCCGGCTAGGGATATTTAATGATTAATCCTTCGGGGACTGATACTGTCTCATATCATTCTCAGTCCAGGAACTAATCACAGGGACCTCTCTTCATTTATATATCTATGGTGATCTAATCACAAATGATGAGAGTGCAATTTCCTTGTCACATAGTTAATTTGCTACAATAACACAATGATCTGTGCATTTTGTCCAACACTAATGATGCTTTCTTAATCTACGGAGATGGAGAACTTGAGGTAACTGGGTTTACCGATGCAAGTTTCCAAACAGATAAAGACGACTGTAAGTCACAATCTGGGTACATATTTTGTTTGAATAACAGAGCAGTAAGCTGGAAATCTTCCAAGCAAGAGACTATTGCCGATTCAACAACAGAAGCAGAATATATTGCTGCAGCTGAAGCAACAAAATAGGCAGTTTGGATCTGAAAATTCCTAATTGGATTAGGAGTAGTTCCGTTAGCAGCTGAGCCCGTTCCATTGTATTGTGACAATAACGGGGCTATAGCGCAGGCTAAGGAACCGCGGTCTCATCACCGATCCAAGCATGTTCTTCGACCTTTCCATCTGATTCGTGAGATCATACATTGTGGCGATATGCAGATCGAGAAGGTCGCATCAGAGGACAATATAACAGATCCGCTGACGAAAGTTATTCCTCAGCAAAAGTTTGAGCGACATGTACATAGTTCACGTATTAGATGCTTGAGTGACTGGCTATAGGCCAAGTGGGAGATTGTTGGACAATTATGACCCACAGCATCACTATTTGTAAAAGACATTGTGGTTTTTGTACAAATTACCTATGTAGCAATGGAAATTGCATTTTATCATTTTGTAATTTGATTACTTAAATATATAAATTATAAAATTCCTTATGATTATTTCTGGATTATAAGATATGAGACAATATTAATCAATAACGATTTAATCATTAAAAATCCCTAATCGTAGTATCATCGAGATTGGACATCGATAATGCGGAATAGACTAGTATTGCACTTGTGCGTGTTATGGAAGCGTAACAACATATTTCTCATATATTTAAGTATTGGATACTTATGCAAGTGTGATAGGAGGTTGTGTTTACCGATGGTACGGAAACAGCTTCGCTCTGGATAGACCCTGCGGAATCCCATTAGTAGTATGACTATGTGTCTATGGGAATCCGCATCAGGGTAGGTGTATTTGGTCTTAACCTGAGATTTGCATCGCTAATACTTACGATAATAAATACGCTTCGGTTTTGGTCGTCCAGGACTTTAACAGGTTCTGTGTACGCCTCTTCTGGGTTTATTGAGAATCGTAGTGTACTGGGTGTGATGTCAAGAATGAAGTATCACTTCAGTCATATGGAGATGACGATCATGCAAGGATACATAACTGGTACTCTAAATTGGTTGCAACCATCGGGATAATATGACATGGTCATGATTATCCGATTAAAGATACTAGTTTCTTGTAATCCGATATATGGTTCGTACGGGGCAGACACTATTCCAGCCCTAGGCCTTGCATGTGACATCCGATACTAGATCGTAATACGCAATACTACATATACTACGCCTGACATAGATTATATATTCCTTTAAGAATATTTCTGGATTTTAATTCGGTCTAACGAATTAATTTAGAATTAATTTGTGAGCGACGTGATTAGTAATTTTGCTAGGCATAATTATTTAATTAAATTTGATTTAATTACATCACAACGGAAAATTCGTTAATTCGGAATTAACAAACCCGAGCCCGGAATGTGTTTGCGGGCCTACTCACATTTTGAATTAAAGTGCGGCCCACAAGTCACATCGCAAGTCACTTTAGTGATGGAAGTCATGTCACCTTTTTGTGATTGACAACCAGTCACTATTCATGATGGGAGTTGTTGAAGGCATTGAATGCCATTTTCCCTCAATTTTGCCTTTTGCTTTTTGGAAAAGCATATACCAAAAAGTGAGAAGGATTTTTTGATAAAGGTTTTTAGAAAACAAAAGAAAAAAATTGAACTCTCTCTCTCTCCCAATAGCTCAAAACGGTGAGCTTCAAACCAAGAAGGAAAAATTGTTTTTCTTTCTAATCTTGCTAGCACATTCAAGGAATCATATCAAGGTGTTAGGGAAACTAATCCCTTGAGCTTGGAATCAAGATCAAAGCTTGGAGCTTGGATTCAACATTGAAAGAGGAAGTTTGGAGACTTCTCAAATGACACCTTGGCTGAAACATCAACAAGGAATTTTTGTGTTCAACGCATCCAACATCCGTTCTTTGTAAGTATGATTCCGCCATACTTTATTTACGTATTCACATGATTTCATTGCTTTATATGAGCTTGGAATGTCTTAGAGACTAACAATGGTATCATGAGCCTTATAAAGCATGAAATTGAACTTATGGTTTATATTCTTGATTTAGGTATTTTTGATTTAAGCATGTTTTGATCAAATTGTTTGTTTGAGTATGCTTGTATGTTAATAACTTGGAGTTATGCATGATCAATTTGTTGAAAAATTAATTGGATTAATTTTCCAAAATATGCAAGGCTTGGCCGAATACTATATGCCCTAAAAGTCATGGTATTTTTTAATTCTTTTGATCATTGGATGAGTATAAAGACTTGGGATAAATTGATTAATGATTTCAGACCCATTTAGATTAGATTTGGAATCTAAGTCGTAAAGGCGCATTTAAAAGTGTAATTATTTAATTTGGAATTAAATATAGAATTAGTATTGAATACAAATTAAATTAGATTTAAATTGTATTTCGATATAATTCAAGAATTCGTACTTTGAGTACTTATTCTTAAACGAGTTGGACTCGCGCAAATCAAATCGTTGTTTGAACATTGGATGATCACTTTATTCAAAGATTAATTAATTAGATTAGATTGATTGAATAACATGTTTTATGTGAATACATGGATGTGTTGAATGAATATTGTATATCGGATGGATATTAGAAGGGAAATGGCAATTTTGGAAATTGTTGTAAATTTAGAAATTATTAAATTGGACCTGCGTGTCCAGCCTTATCTCTATCGATTCTTTGTAATTCTCTTCTCACCTAAATCCCCTCAATGTTAATGAGGTTTCTTTAATTGTATTATGTAATTGGGTAGAAGTAGGAATAGTGCTAGTCGGGGAGAGGAAATTGAGTGATTTGTCCTAGGAACAATCTGTGAGATATCCATCCACATATCGTTATTAATTTATTTTCCGCACCTTATTATGCATTTAGAATGCATGCTTAAGGTTGTATGATGAGACCTAATAAAGATAATAAATTTGTTGCCAATTTACGCGAAAAACCCTCAACAATTATTAAGCGTTTTCCTTCCATTGAGTGATTCTTTCTCAAGATCCAAGATTATCATTAGTTTGTTGGCCAAAGTCAAGACCTTTGTCCATCGTGGATGTGTTTGAATCATGAAGGCTTTGTTCCATATCGTATGTCTTGTCCAAGTTGTGATTTGTTGGCCAAAGTCAATATCACTTCTTGTCCATCAATATCGATTACGAAGCTTTCCAAAGTCAATGGGTTCCGCTTAACTGGAATCATTAAGCTTGTTGTGCCAAAGCCAAGACTTAGTTGATTCAGAGGAAAATGGTTAGGAAAATATATTGGATATATTGGCATATATATTGTATATATGTTTCGGACTTGGAGGTCCACCTACCGGATCTAGGAATTGGATGAGATCCAATTGATCTTACAGATATACCTAGTTAAATATCATACAACTTGTTGGCCAAAGTCAAGGTTGTGTGTTATTTAACGGGATCCTGGCCCACTAGGAAACTAGGTTTCCCGAGTACGCAACAGAGGGTTAGAGGCTCGCCGAAAAATAGTGGGAGGCTAGTATTGAATTTGCAATTTCGTTCAAATACTTAGCTTTACGCGCTTTCAAATTATTTCGTCAATTATTTTTATTAGTTGGACTAATATATTATTATTTTTCTTGTAACAGTTAGACTGTACCCATACATCGTTAATCGAATAGTTGGACTATTGCGGTTAAGATGACAGGAAAGTTAAGCATTAGAGATATTGTCATGGGAGATAATGTCTTTAATGGCAAAAACTTTCAAGACTGGGATATGAATCTCAAAATTGTTCTGGGATCCGAGAAGTTACTCTACACCATAGAGAGACCTCTTAGGCCTAAGCCCCGACCTGATCAGTTGCTTGAGCTAGAGCTTTGGAAGACTTATAGCGATGACAACGCGACTGCTCAATCGGTAATACTTGCTGCTATGACTTCGTAATTCCGTCGTCAAAACAAGGGATTGGATCCCTATGAGATGATGGCAAAGTTGCATGATCTTCACTGATCTAATCTTAGATCGCAAAGATATGAGTTGCAGAAGAAGCTCTTCCGCACACGCATGTCAGAGGGTACATCTGTTGAGTACCATGTGTCACAGATGATTGCTGACATTGAGCAGCTCGGACAGATGAGCATCGTCTTCGAGGCTGAGACTTCAATAGATTTGATCTTGCAGTCTCTCCCCGACACTTGGAGTGGGTTCATCATGAACTACAATATGATGACCCAAGAACAAACTCTTGGAGAGTTGATGTCCACTCTGTGTGAAGCAGAGAAAGAGCTTCAAAAGGGCAAGAAACACGAGGCGCACTTCGCTTTAACATCTCAGACTCCGAGGGCTTGGCCCAAGGCGACTGGAGGTGTAAAGAAGAAGAAGAAGAAATGCAAGGCCAAATCATCAAAACCTTTTGGGAAGGGCAAGGAAAAATCCCAAGATGTATGTCTGCAGTGCGGGAAGCGAGGTCACTGGAAGCGTGACTGCCGCGAGTACAAGGCACACATGAAGGAAATCAAAGCGGGCAAGGCACCGGCTTCAGGTATGTTTGTTATAGAAATAAACATGTCTACTACTAGTTTTAAAAATTGGATTTTTGATTCTGGTTGTGGAACTCATATATATACTGATGTGCAGGATCTGCAGATTAGCAGGAGACTGGCCTCAGGAGAGATTGACCTCTGCGTTGGAAATGGGACACAGGAAACCGTTTTGGCCATTGGCACTTTTGGTTTGGAACTGCCCTCGGGGCATGTACTTAAACTATCAGACTGTTATTATGTACCTAGTTTGACTAGGAATATTATTTCTGTATCTATGTTAACCTAATGTGGGTACACTTTTGTATCTATAAACACTGGGTGTTTTATGTATAAAAATGATATGGAAATTTTCACTGCTGATGTAAATAATGGTCTTTATATTTTGAATATGAATCAATCTCAAACATATGATATAACAAACAAAAGGCTTAAAGTAAGTAACAAATATGAAACTTACATGTGGCATTGTCGTCCGAGACACATAAACAAGACACGTATATCAACACTTTCGAAGAGTGGGTACTTGGACGGATTTGATCCAAATTCATATGACGTCTGCAAATCTTGTTTATTAGGCAAGATGCCTAAATCACCTTTTAGCGGTAAAGGTGCACATGCCACCGAATTGTTAGCCCTCATTCATAGGGGCGTATGTGGGCCCATGTCTAGCTAGGCTAGAGGTGGATATGAATACTTTGTAACCTTTATGGATGATGCATCGCGTTATGGTTATGTGTATCTTATGAGACACAAGTCGGAAACCTTTGAGAAATTCAAAGAGTTTCGACACGAAGTAGAGAAACAGACCGGAAAAGTATTAAGACATTACGGTCCGACCGTGGTGGTGAATACTTAAGCAATGAGTTTCTTGATTACTTGAAAGAATATGGTATTCTTTCACAGTGGACTCCTCCCGGAACACTGCAATTAAATAGTGTGTCCGAACGGAGAAACCAAACTTTATTAGACATGATAAGGTCTATGATGAGTCACACAGAGCTACCTATTTCCTTCTGGGGATATACATTGAGTAGTGCAATACTTATTTTGAATAAGGTTCCGTCAAAGTCTGTTCAATAGACTCCGTATGAAATATGGACAGGAAGGAAACCGTGTTTCTCATTCCTGAAGATTTGGGGATGCTGGCATACGTCAAACGTTTGGAAGGTACCAAACTTGAACCCAAATCAGATAAATGCCTATTTGTAGGATATCCTAGGGAAACCAAAGGATATTACTTCTATCACCCATAAGAGAACAAAGTATTTGTTTCTCTACATGCGGTTTTCCTTGAGAAAGAATTCCTAAATGCATTGATAAGTGGGAGGAAAGTAGAACTCGATGAAAATCAGAGTGATACTGTTCCTAGCACAGAATCCTTAACGGAACATAAATAGTCCATCAGGGATGAGACTGTACGAAATTCTTCGAATACACAAGGACCGCGTAGGTCAGAGAGAGTCAAAAAATAACCTGAGAGGTATGGGTTTATGATCTCACCTCATGTGGATATTAATCTTATTGAGGAAGACGAGTCGGCTATGTATGAGGAAGCGATATAAGGTATCGACTCCGGTTTATGGTAAGATGCCATGAATTCCGAAATGAATTCCATGTACACCAACCAACTTTGGACACTGGTTGATGCACCAGAAGGCGTAAAGCCTATTGGTTGCAAATGGGTCTTCAAGAGGAAGACCGACATGGATGGCAACATACAAACGTACAAAGATAGGCTTGTAGCGAAAGGGTATCGTCAACGACATGGTGTCGATTATGATAAAACTTTTTCACCAGTTGCAATGATTAAATCCATTAGGATAATGCTTACTATTGCTGCATATTTCGATTACCAGATATGACAGATGGACGTCAAAACCGTTTTCCTTAACGGAAACCTTTTGGAGGATGTTTATATGCAACAGCCTGATGGTTTTGTCGTACCAAGACTTGCAAACAAGGTTTGTAAGTTAAATCGATCCATTTATGGATTGAAGCAAGCATAGCGTTCTTGGAACCAACGTTTTGATGATATCATAAAAGAATATGATTTTGTTCAAAACGAGGATGATTCTTGTGTATATAAGAAGGTTAGTGGGAGCACACTAACATTCATTGTCCTTTACGTTGATGATGTATTGCTTATTGGCAATGACATTCCCATGTTAACATTGGTGAAAGCTTGGCTTTCATTAAAATTCTCCATGAAGGATCTGAGAGAAGCGGCCTTTATTCTAGGAACAAAGATCTACCGGGATAGATCTAGAAAGCTGCTTGGACTCTCCTAGAGCACGTACATTGACAAAGTGTTGAAGAGATTCAACATGGATTAGTACAAGAGGGGACTGTTGCCAGTGTCACATGGCGTCACTCTATCTAAGGACATGTGTCCTAAAACTCAAGATGATAGAGACAACATGAGTCGGATACCGTTCGCCTCGGCAGTCGAATCGATCATGTATGCCATGGTATGTACGTGACCTGATATCTCGTATGCTATGAGCATGTGTAGTCGTTATCAGGCCAATCCAGGTGATGGTCACTGGATGGCGGTTAAGAATATCCTAAAGTATCTTAGACGAACTAAAGATGCTTTCTTAATCTATGGAGATGGATAACTTGAGGTAACTGGGTATACCGATGCAAGTTTCCAAACCGATAAAGACGACTGCAAGTCACAATCCGGGTACATATTTTGTTTGATTAACGGAGCAGTAAGCTGGAAATCTTCCAAGCAAGAGATTGTTGCCGATTCAACAACAGAAGCAGAGTATATTGCTACAGCTAAAGCAGCAAAAGAGGCAGTTTGGATTCGTAAATTCCTAATTGGATTATGAGTAGTTCCCTTAGCAGCTGAGCATGTTCCATTGTATTGTGACAATAATGGGGCTATAGCGCAGGCTAAGGAACCTCGGTCTCATCAACGATCCAAGCATGTTCATCAACATTTCCATCTAATTCGTGAGATTATACATCATGGCGATGTGAAGATCGAGAAGGTCGAATCAGAGGACAACATTGCAGATCCGCTGACGAAAGCTATTCCACAGCAAAAGTTTGAACGACATGTACATAGTTCAGATGTTAGATGCTTGATTGACTGGCTATAGGCCAAGTGGGAGATTGTTGGACAATTATGACCCATATAGTCACTATTTGTAAAAGACATTGTGGTTTTTGTAAAAATTAACTATGTAGCAATGGAAATTGCATTTTATCATTTTGTAATTTGATTACTTAAATATATAAATTATAAAAGTCCTTATGATTATTTCCGGATTATAAGATATGAGACAATATCAATCAATAACGGTTTAATCATTAAATATCCCTAGTCGTAGTATTATCGAGATTGGACATCGAAAATGTGGAATAGACTAGTATTGCACTTGTGCGTGTTATGAAAGCGTAACAACATAGTTATCATATATTTAAGTATTGGATACTTATGCAAGTGTGATAGGAGGTTGTGTTTACCGATGGTACGGAAACAGCTTCGCTCTGGATAGACCTCGTGGAATCCCATTGGTAGTATGACTATGTGTCTATGGGAATCCGCATCAGGGTAGGTGTATTTGGTCTTAACCTGAGATTTGCATCGCTAATACTTTCGACAATCAATACGCTTTATTTTTGGTCATACAGGACTTTAACAGGTTCTGTGTATGTCTCTTCTGGGTTTATTGAGAATCGTAGTGTATTTGGTGTGATGTCAAGATGGAAGTATCACTTCAGTCATATGGAGATGATGATCATGCAGGGATACATAACTGGTACTCTAAATTGGTTACAACCATCGGGATAATATGACATGGTCATGATTATCCGATTAAATAGACTAGTTACTTGTAATCTGATATATGCTTCATACGGGGCAGACACTATTCCAGCCCCAGGCCTTGCATGTGACATCCGATACTAGATCGTAATACGCAATACTACATATACTACTCCTGACATAGATTATATATTCCTTTAAGAATATTTCTGGAGAATTGGGTAGGCACGGTGCTTTGCTAGAAGCCAACCATGTCTCGTAAATCGATAAAAACATAGTACGAGGTATGTACGTGTTTAGATAGTCCGACGATCAGATTTACTGCCAACATATCCAAGGATCTCATGGGTCGCTTCCCGAAGATTCACCAATGATGTATGATTCGAACATAATTAATCTAAGATTAATTGCTTTTCTTTCTAATCTTGCTAGCACATTCAAGGAATCATATCAAGGTGTTAGGGAAACTAATCCATTGACCTTGGAATCAAGATCAAAGCTTGGAGCTTGGATTCAATATTCAAAGAAGAAGCTTGGAGATTTCTCAAATGACACCTTGGCCGAAACTTCAACAAGGAATTTTTGTGTTCAACGCATCCAACATCCGTTCTTTGTAAGTATGATTCCGCCATACTTTATTTTCGCATTCACATGATTTCATTGCTTAATATGATCTTGGAATGTCTTAGAGACCAACAAGAGTATGCTTTATCTTCTGGCTCCATGGGCAATTGACATGCATTAAGTTTGTCAGTAGAACTTTGCATTATATTTGAGTTCTGGATGGTACTATTTATCACATCAAGTCCGAAACATTCCTCATTCTCGTTATTCGGGAAATTCATGGCTTTGAAAATGTTGAATGTTACTTCTTGGTCTTGTACCCTCATGGTTAGTTCTCCTTTTTGTACATCAATAATGGTTTGTCCTGTAGCCAAGAATGGTCTCCCAAGGATGATCGGGACATCTTCGTCTTCCTCCATATCAAGGATAATAAAATCTGCTGGGAAAATGAATTTGTCAACTTTGACCAACACATCTTCAACTACACCTCTCGGAAATACGAGCGTTCTATCAGCAAGTTGTAGAGAGACTGAGGTGGGCATTGTTTCTCTAATCTGTAATTTCCTGAAAAATAGAAACATGCATCAAAATAACACTTGCACCTAAATCGCACAAAGCCTTACCAAAGTCATGTTCTCCTATGGTGCAAGTGTTGGACAAAATGACCCATAGCGTCACTATTTGCACAGATCATTGTGTTGTTGTAGCAAATTAACTATGTGACAAGGAAATTGCACTCTCATCATTTGTGATTAGATCACCATAGATATATAAATGAAGAGAGGTCCCTATGATTAGTTCCTGGATTGAGAATGATATGAGACAGTATCAATCCCCGAAGGATTAATCATTAAATATCCCTAGCCGGAGTATTATCGAGACTGGACATCGATAATGTGGAATAGGCTAGTATTGCACTTGTGTGCGTTGTGAGGGCACAACGGCATAGTTCTCATATATATAAGTATCGGATACTTATGCAAGTGCGATAGGAGGTCGTGTTTCACCGATAGTACGGGAAACAGCTTCGCTCTGGATAGACCCCTCGGAATCCAATTGGTATTATGACTATGTGTCTATGGGAGGCCGAATCAAGGTAGGTGTGTATAGTCTAACCTGAGACTTACATCGCTAATACTTACGATAATCGATAGACTTTGGTCTTGGTGGTACAGGGCTTTAACCGGTTTGCGTACACCACTTCTGGGTTTATCAGAGAGTCGTAGTGTATTGGGTGTGATGTCGAGACGAAAGTATCACTTCAGTCATAGTGGAGATGATGTGCACGCAAGATACGGTACTAGTGCTCTTGAGTGATGCGCATCCAATCAGGATATTGTGACCAGGTCATGAATATCCGATTATAGAGACTATGTTACCAGACATCCGATATGTGTTTCGGACGGGGCAGACACTTATCCAGCCCCAGCCCTAGCACCGTGACTATCCGATACTGGGCCGATATATACAATACAATGGTATACTACACTTGATACAGATCTTAAATATTCTTAAATGGATATGTCCGGAGAATTGGGTAGACTTGGTGCTTTGCTAGGAGTTGACCTTGTCTCGTAAATCGGTAGAACGTAGTACTTGGTACGTACGTGATTCGGATACTCCGACGACCGTATTTACTGCCAACTTATCCGGGATCTCATGGGTCGCTTCCCGATAATCCACCGATGACGCATAACTCGCACTCTTAAATAATCTGGGATTATATAGAAGAGAGAGAGAAAATTAATCTAGGATTAATAACGGAGATATTTTATCTAGGATAAAATATCGTCAAGAGAGAGATAACGATTAATTTGGAATTAATCGGTAAATTAATATATTCGATATATTAAACGAAATTAGATTTCGACACGGAATTAAAATTAGATTTTAATTCGGGCGAACAAATTAATTTAGAATTAATTCGTTAGCGACGTGAATACTGAATTCGCTAGGCGTAATCATTTAATTACGACGCGACGGAAAAATCGTTAATTTGGAATTAGCGAACCCGAGCCCGAGTGTGATTGCGAGCGCATTCGTATTTCGAATTCGAGTGCGGCGTCGCAAGTCACATCAAGCGTCAAATCATTCGTCACATCAAGCGTCAAATCAAATGTCACTTTGAGTGATGTGATTGATTGATGTGATTGATTGATGAAAGACATTACTTTATTAAAGTGACTTGATGTGAATAGTGATGGACTTGACATAAAGTGTTAAAGCATTTTGGAGGGAAAACTTTATGGATTTGGCTCCAATATTCATTTGATTTATTTGATAAAGTTAAATGAAAATTGATTATTTATTTTTGGAAAATATATATAATCAATTTTTTGCTTTACATTTGGTTAAGTTAATACACCATTTTTTTTCTTCTCTCTCATTCATTTCTCTCCACTCTATCACGCCCAAACTGATTTTTCTTCACTGGTTTGGAACCATTTTAGCGTGAATAAAGGGAAGCAAAGAGTGGTTTTTCATGGTGAAAATCCAAGTGCTAGCACACTTACGAGACTTGCGAAGGTGGTAGGGAGGTTCACCCATGAGCCGGGATCCGTCCGAGGAAGCTTGGAGCTCGTTTCGAAGCTCAAAATTCTGAAATGGAGGGCAGTGAACTGCCAGCAGTGGGCGTCCTTGGCAGTGAGCAAAGTGGCTTCATTCGTCTTCAAATCGACTCAACCGATCGATGTGAGTATTCCGCTATCTCCGTTGGTGTTTTCACACATTCTTTTCATTTCTTGTTTGATCTTGGGACCTAGATAATAACCAAGAAATGGCATCAAGAGCCTAGGTTCAAGCATGAAAAATGTAGGGCTTAAAATTGAGTATTTAGTATTTGAGCATGATTTTGTGAAATTGGATGATTGAGCATGCTTATATATGTTGAAAGAATTGAAGATTGATTTGATCAATTTCAAGAAAATGTGATTGGATCAATTTTGCCCAAAAATGTTAAGTTGGCCGAATGGTAATGGTGTTGGAATTCTTGGAATTTTTCATTATTAATTCATTGGATGAGTTGTAATGAAGTAGGATGATGTTGATTTGAGATTGAATTGGATTAATTTTGAATTGAACAAAAACCCCTAATACCTCACCTTGGCCGAATCTACATTGCCCCTAAAGTCTTGGAATTTTGATTTTTGAACATTGATGTATGAAATCATTTAGGATGTTGATTTAATGTCGATTGTGGGTTTGATTGGATTGAAACCAAATCGGATGTGAAATCCTTCCTTGGCCGAGACTAAAGAAGCATGTAAATGGGTTTGATTTTTCATTTATGGTTTGGACATATGATAATGATAATGAGCATGATTAATTGGACTAATATGATGTTTTAGAAATATTGATTTAGTTGATTAATCATGTAATACACTTTAGGTTAATTGAATATGAAATTGGATTTTGTATATTTAATTAATTGGGCCTAATTTTGGAAATTGGACTTTAATGTTGTAATTGGGCTTATTGGGCTTGATTTTATCAAGTTGGGTTAGGCCAAATGGATTGGATCCAATTGGGCCCAAAACCACTTCGGTTAAGCCCAAATGCGACTTAATGAACCTTTAAAGTTCAATTGGGCCTAATGGGCCAAGATTGATTTATGGGCTTATGGGGTAAATCCCGGATTGGACTTTGGTTATCGGTTTGACCCGAGTTGACCAAAAGTCCACGCCTTAGAAATCAATTAAAAGCCCATTGGACCTTAATTGAATTGACGTTGGACGTTAATCGGTCTTTGAGACGCGTTACGATTAAATTTGGAATTTAAATCGTAAAAGGTTTATTAATAAAGTGTAATGTTTAATTTGGAATTGAATAGTGAATTAGTATTAAATACATGTTAAAATTAGATTTAATAATGTAGTTTAATTTAATTCATGAATTCGTACTTTAAGTACTTATTCGCAAAAACGAGTTTGACTCGAACAAAATCAAATCGTTGTTTGAACATTGGATGATCACTTAATTATCAGATTAATTAATTTGATTAGATTGATTGATAGCATGCTTATGTGTGTGAATACGTGGTTGTGTTGAATGAATAATGTATATCGGATGGATATTAGATGGGTGGGCAATTTTAGAAATTGTTGTAATAAATTCGATTTATTAAATTGGACCTGCGTGTCCAGCCTTATCACCTTCATTCTCTTTGTATTCTCTTCTCACCTATTCCCCTCCATGTAAATGAGGTTTCTTTAGAAGTGTAGTGTAACGGGTAGAAGTAATACAAGTGCTAGCTTGAGTGAGAAAGGGAGATTTGATCTAGGATCAATGTGTTAAGTATCCATCCGCATATCATTATTATTTATTTTCATACTCGCTTATTATGTATTTAGAATGCATGTTTAAGGGTGTATGATGATGAGACCTTAACAAAGATAATTAAATTGGTAGCCAATTTGCACGCGAAAAACCCTCGTTAAATATCATGCGTTTTTTCCTTCCATTGAGTGATTCTTGCTCAAGATCCGAGATTGGCAGGGGTTGTTGGCCAAAGTCAAGCCCTGTCCGTCGAAGATGTGTTTTAATCACGAGGCTTTTTCCATATCGGTGTCGTGTCCAAGTTGTGGTTTGTTGGCCAAAGTCAAGACCACTTCTTGTCCATTGACATTGATTACGAAGCTTCCATGTCAATGGGTCCGCGCTTGACTGGGATCACTAGGTTTGTTGTGCAAAGCCAAGGCCTAGTTGATTCAGAGGAAAAGGTTAGGGTATATATTCGATATATAGGCATATATAAGATATATGTTTGGGACTTGGATGTCCACCTACTGGATCTAGGAGTTGGATGAGATCCAATTGATCTTCGAGATCTAGCTAGTTAATTATCATACAATTTGTTGGCCAAAGTCAAGATTGTGTGATATTTAACGGGATCCTAGCCCACTAGGAAACACGGTTTCCCGAGTACTCGACAGAGGTTAGAGGCTCGACGAAAAATAGTGGGAGGCAAGTATTGAATTTGCAACATTCGTTCGAATACTCGCTTAACGCGCTCATCTATATTTTACTCGTCATATTAATCAAAAGTATTAGTTGGACTAATATTTTATGTTGTTTTAAATATATATATATAGTTGGACTATATACAAAGTCATTCGATATATAATTGATTTTATAATTGATTATAGTAATCAATATAATTGAATTAAAATTATAGTTGATTAAATAATTGGATTATTGTAATCATTATAATGAATAGTACCTTATTAATTGATTAAATAGTTGGACTATTGAAATCAAGAAAGAATTGAAAAGTTGAATATTTAAAATATATAATCCTTGGATTAAATGTTTTAAATGATTTAATTTTCATTGGGAATTAATAATAGGTTACTTTATTGGATAAAATAACTTGTTATATCTAAGCCCATAATTAAGCAAATAGTAGAGCATAAAATCTTTGGAAGATTTATGTGATGATGACTTTAGTGCTTAATTTAATATACTTGACAATAAATCTATCTTTAGATTTAAAAGGTATTAAAATTGCAATTAATAATTCTTGGAGAATTAATTGACTATTCTAGTGGAGAAAAGTCAAAGTTTGCAATTGGGCAAGTTGCACAAGGTGCACATCATTTCGATATTCCGAAACCCAAGGCTTGGCCAAAGGTTTGTGAAATATTGAAAAGATAATTGACATATCCCAAAGTGACTACCATTTGGATATGGCAGACACGAAGGAATTAAAGAAAGGGCGAGGCTCTGACTTTAAAATATTTGTCAAAGTTATGTTCACTACTAGTATTGAAATTGGATTTTAAATACTTAGTGTGGTACATAAAATATATGTATTGATGTTCAGAATCCGCTATGAGCTGGATACTGACTTCAAGCCGAGATTTCTCTGCAAATCGGAAACGGGACGAAAGTCGCTGTTTCGACCGTAGATACCTAAGTTTAGGAACTACCCTTTGGGTATGTACTTAAATTAGGAACTGTTATAATGCAACTAGTTTGACTAGAGACATTATCTCTATATCAGTGTTTAATCCGTTGCGGATAAACCTTTATATTCTAGAACACTAAAGTGTTTTATTATATAAAGATGATACTGAGATAAACACATTAGATGTGAATAACAGAATTTATATTTTGAATATAAAAAACTCAAACATATAAAAATGACAAATAAATAGCTCAAATTGATTTGATCAATAGAGACTTATTTGTGGCATTGTTGTCTAGGACACAATTAAAAGAGACTCGTATATCCACACTTTTGAAGAGTGGGTACTAGGACTGATTTGACTATTCAAATAAGGTCTGCGAATCTAGTTTATTAGGTAAAGTACCTAAAATACTATTTACTTGGTAATAGTAAAAGGGCCACCGATCTGTTAGCCCTATTCATGGTGAAGTAAGTAGGCCCATATCTAGCTAGGCTAGATGTGAACATGAATATTTCGTGACCTTAACGGATGTGGCATCACGTTATGGTTATGTGTTTCTTTTGAAGAACACAAATCGGAAACTTTAAAGTTTCGACACGAAGTAAACAAAAGATCGGCTATAGTATTATTCCGCCACGGTAAGACCGTAATGGAAAATACTTAAGCAGTAAGTTTCATACATACATGAAAGAGTACGGTATTCTTTCATATGAGGACTCCTCCCGAGACAAGTCAGTTAGACGGTGTGTCCGAACCAAAAACCAAATTTTGTTGGACATGATATGGTTTATCACGAGTCGCTCTGAGCTATTGTTTCCTTCAATAGGATATGTATTAACAGTGCAAAACTTATTTAGAATAAGGTTCCATATAAATCTGTTTGACAGATGTCATATAGGATATGAACATGGAAGAAACGAGATTTCTCATTCCTGATAATTTGGGTATGCCAGGCATAACGTTTGGATGATACCAAACTAAAAGACCCGAAATGGATAAGTACCAATATAGGTTATCCTAAGGGAAACCATAAGTATAGTACTTATAAATCTCACATGAGAACAATGTGATTGATGCTCACCATGCGGTTTTCCTGAGAGGAATACCGATATGCAGTGGTCAGTGGGAGGATAGTGATACTCGATGAAAATCGGAGTAATACTGTTCTAGGCACGAAGTCCTTAATGGAACACGAATAGTTCATCTATGACGAATCTATACCATTAATCTTCAAATACACAAGAAACTAGTAGATCGGATAGAGTCAGAAAACAACCTAGGGTATGGGTTTCTGATCTAACCCCATAAAGATGTCAATCTTATGGAGGTGTACCATCCGACTACGTTTTGAGGAAGTGATACGAGGTATCGACTCCCTATTATGGCAAAGTGCCATGAGTCCGAAATGGATTCCATGTATAACAACTATTTTGGATACTAGTTGTTGTACCACAAGGCATTGTGCCTATTGGTACTTTAAATGTCTTCAAGGAAGACATACATGGATGGCAACATACCAACGTACAAAGTTAGGCATTTGACGGAAAGGTATCGTTATCAACATTGTGTTAATAACAGTTCAACCTTTTACCTGTTGCCATGGTAAATCCATTTTGAAGATGCTTGTAGATAACTGTATATTTCATTTATGAAATGTGTCAGTTACAAATCAAAATCGCTTTCCTGAAAAGGAAACCTTTTGGAGGATGTTTACAACATCCTGACGATTTTGTATAACCAACAAACGAGGTTTGCGGGTTATTCGATCCATGTTTGGATTAATGCAAGCATAAGGTTCTTGGAACTGTCGTTTTGAAATAATCATAATGGTTTATGATTTGACTCAAAACGAAATAATTCTTGTGTATATAAGGAGGTTAGTGGGAGAGCGCACTGACAGTCAAATTCCCATATAGCAATTAATGAAAGCTTGGCTTTCAATAGAAATTCTCCGTAGAATTCTGGGGAGTAACAACCTTTATTCGAGGAATAAAGATCTACTGGGATAGATTTGGAGTTGGTTAACACTCTCTGGAAATTGTACATTTAAAATGTACTTGATAGGGTGTCTCATACGCTTCGAGCATATGGAGTCACGATCAGGTCAATCCAAGTGATAGTCACTGGATTGAAGATTAAGAACATCTGTTAGTATCTGAGAGAACTAAAGATGTTGTCTTAAACTATGGAGAAGGAGAACTTGAAGTGACTGGGATCACCGCTGCAAGTTTCCAAACAATTAAATACTGAGGTACTATAAAGTTTGAATAACGGGACAGTGAGCTGGAAATATTCCGAGCAAGATAACCGTTGCCGAATAAACAACAAATGCGGATTATTGCTGCAGCTGAGGCAGCAATAGAAGCCATTTGGATCGAAAATAAATCTAATTAGATTAGATATAGTTCTGTTAGCAGCTGAGCTAGGCGTCAGCACAGGCTAAGAATTAAAGGTCTCATCGACGATCCAGATATATACTTCTATATTCATCTGATTCGTTCGGATCATACATCGTGGCGATGTGATGATCATGTAAATGGCGTCAAACGATAATCAAACAAATCCGTTGACGAAAACCTTTCCTCAGCAATTTGAGTGAACCGTACATAGTTCGGGTGTGGGACACTTGAGTGACTCGCTACGTGCCAAGTGGGAGATTGTTGGAAAAAATGACCCATAACGTCACTATTTGCACAGATCATTGTGTTGTTGTAGCAAATTAACTATGTGACAAGGAAATTGCATTCTCATCATTTGTGATTAGATCACCATAGATATATAAATGAAGGGATGTCCCTATGATTAGTTCCTGGATTGAGAATGATATGAGACAGTATCAATCCCCGAAGGATTAATCATTAAATATCCCTAGCCGGAGTATTATCGAGACTGGACATCGATAATGCGGAATAGGCTAGTATTGCACTTGTGTGCGTTGTGAGGGCACAACGGCATAGTTCTCATATATATAAGTATCGGATACTTATGCAAGTGCGATAGGAGGTCGTGTTTCACGATAGTATGGGAAACAGCTTCGCTCTAGATAGACCCATCGGAATCCCATTGGTATTATGACTATGTGTCTATGGGAGGCCGAATTCAAGGTAGGTGTGTATAGTCTTAACCTGAGACTTACATCGCTAATACTTACGATAATCGATAGACTTTGGTCTTGGTGGTACAGGGCTTTAACCGGTTCTGCGTACACCACTTCTGGGTTTATCAGAGAGTCGTAGTGTATTGGGTGTGATGTCGAGACGGAAGTATCACTTAAGTCATAGTGGAGATGATGTCACGCAGGATACGGTACTAGTGCTCTTGAGTGATGCGTATCCAATCGGGATATTGTGACCAGGTCATGAATATCCGATTATAGAGACTATGTTACCAGACATCCGATATGTGTTTCGGACGGGGCAGACACTTATCCAGCCCCAGCCCTAGCACGTGACTATCCGATACTGGGCCGATATGCACAATACAATGGTATACTACGCTTGATACAGATCTTAAATATTCTTAAATGGATATGTCCGGAGAATTGGGTAGACTTGGTGCTTTGCTAGGAGTTGACCTTGTCTCGTAAATCGGTAGAACGTAGTACTTGGTACGTACGTGATTCGGATACTCCGACGACCGTATTTACTGCCAACTTATCCGGGGATCTCATGGGTCGCTTCCCGATAATCCACCGATGACGCATAACTCGCACTCTTAAATAATCTGGGATTATATAGAAGAGAGAGAGAAAATTAATCTAGGATTAATAACGGAGATATTTTATCTAGGATAAAATATCGTCAAGAGAGAGATAACGATTAATTTGGAATTAATCCGTAAATTAATATATTTGATATATTAAACAAAATTAGATTTCGACGCGGAATTAAAATTAGATTTTAATTCGGGCAAACGAATTAATTTAGAATTAATTCGTTAGCGACGTGAATAGTGAATTCGCTAGGCGTAATCATTTAATTACGACGCGACGGAAAAATCGTTAATTTGGAATTAGCGAACCCGAGCCCGAGTGTGATTGCGAGTGCATTCGTATTTCGAATTCGAGTGCGGCGTCGCAAGTCACATCAAGTGTCAAATCATTCGTCACATCAAGCGTCAAATCAAATGTCACTTTGAGTGATGTGATTGATTGATGTGATTGATTGATTTAAGACACATGTCACTTTATTAAAGTGACTTGATGTGATAGTGATGGACTTGACATAAAGTGTAAAAGCATTTTGGAGGGAAAACTTTATGGATTTGGCTCCAATATTCATTTGATTTATTTGATAAAGTTAAATGAAAATTGATTATTTATTTTTGGAAAAATATATATAATCAATTTTTTGCTTTACATTTGGTTGAGTTAAGATTAATACACCATTTTTTTTTCTTCTCTCTCATTCATTTCTCTCCACTCTCTCACGCCCAAACTGATTTTTCTTCACTGGTTTGGAACCATTTTGGCGTGAATAAAGGGAAGCAAAGAGTGGTTTTTCATGGTGAAAATCCAAGTGCTAGCACACTTACGAGACTTGCGAAGGTGGTAGGGAGGTTCACCCATGAGCCGGGATCCGTCCGAGGAAGCTTGGAGCTCCGTTTCGAAGCTCAAAATTCTGAAATAGAGGGCAGTGAACTGCCAGCAGTGGGCGTCCTTGGCAGTGAGCAAAGTGGCTTCATTCGTCTTCAAATCGACTCAACCGATCGATGTGAGTATTCCGCTATCTCCGTTGGTGTGTTCACACATTCTTTTCATTTCTTGTTTGATCTTGGGACCTAGATAATAACCAAGAGCAAGGAATAGTGAAACTGTCAGGATCTTTCAACTTTGGGGGAAGCTTCCTCTGAATGATGGCGCTGTATTCTTCTGATAACACAACTGTCTCGTAATCTCCCAATCTCCATTTTCGTGAAAGAATGTCTTTCATGAATTTGGCATAGCTGGGCATTTGTTCCAACGCTTCTGTAAATAGAATGTTGATATGCAGCTTTTTGAAGATCTCCAGTAATCGAGAAAATTTCTTGTCTAGTTTATTCTTCTGGAGATGCTGTGGAAAATGTGGAGGTAGAGTGATCTTTTCTTGATTTTTTTCCTTTGCTTCTTTTTCCTCCATATGTGGAACTGCTTCGCTACTTTCTTTTGGAACTTCCTCAGCAGTTTCCTTGATTCTAACATCTTTGTTGATTTCAGTACCATTTTTAACATGATGGCATGACATTGCTCATTCCCCATATTTCTTGGATTTGGTTCAGTGTTGCTAGGAAGGTTACCTGACGGTCTGTAACTCTGAGCATTGGCTAGTTTTCCAATTTGATTCTCTATTGCTTTGATAGAAGCATATTTACATTGAATTAATGCTGCTTGGGATTGAAATATAGCATCATATCTAGCTGCTTGAGAGTCGTGTTTTGCTTCTATCTTTTTCAAGTGGGTCAGCACTTCTGTTATTCCTGATTCATTTGCCTACTCCTTGCCTTTGTTCTGCTGTTGGAATCCGGGTGGTGGGTTGTTCATTTTCCCTGAATTGTTGCTCCATGCGAAATAATGATGATTCCTCCACCTTGGGTTGTAGGTGTTGGAATATGGATTGTTCCCATGTCTATTGAAATTTTTGACGTAATTCACCATTTCTTTATGTTGGTTTGGCTCTGGTGCTCCTCCATATGGTGAACTTGTGGTTCTGGCAATGTTTACAACTTGTGCGCTGAGTGTTTCCAGGGATTTGCACATCTGATCCAACTTAGTATTCACTGCTAAGTTGGCTCCAACTTCATATATTCCTGCAATTCTCTGGATCATGCTTCTTTCTGTTGGCCACAAGGAATTGTTGTTAAGTCCTCCGGCAGCATCAATTGTGGTTCTCATTAGTCCAGAAACTCCATTATAGAAATTTTGGACTTGAAGCCGCTTTGGAATCTCATGGTGAGGACATTTCCGGAGAAAATCTTTGAATCTTTCCCAAGCTTCGCAGAAGGATTCTGAATCTTGCTGCATGAAGGATGTAATGTCATTCCTCAACATTGCAGTTCTGGCTGGTGGAAAGTACTTTGCAAGGAATTTTGTGGCTAGAGTATTCTAAGTTGTGATGGAACCTATTGGTAATGAATATAGCCAAGCTTTAGCTCTGTCTTTCAAGGAATATGGAAAAACTCGCAGTCTCATTGCTTCTTCAGCTACTCGATTGTAATTGAAAGTACAACAAACTTCCAGGAAGTTGCTGATATGGGCATTAGGATCTTCAGTTGCATTCCCTCCAAATTGAACTGACTGCTGAATCATCTGAATGCATGTTTTGATGTCACATGCATTTGCTAGTTAGGGAGGAAGTACAATACAGGAAATGAAGCCGTCAACCACCGGAATGGTTCTATCATGAATGGGAATTGGTGGTGCAACTTCTAAAGGTTCAGGTTCCATGTTAACGATTGCTTCTTGGCCTTCTTGATGAGTGGTAAATGTATCACTTTTCCCACTCATTTGACCTAATATTTTGTATAGTTTCTTGAGTTTTGTGAATATTTTGATGTGTTTTGTGTTATTTTGTAGATAAATAAAGTTTCAGGACATTCTGGAGGTGATTTGAGGCTAAATTAGTGAAAAAGAACAAAAAGGCAAAATGGTCGTTTGGCGCGTCGCGACGCCTATCGTGCGCCGCTCCATGCTAACATGCGCCGGGGAGACGTGTCAGAATCTGAGAAGTTTGACTTTGCTAACGTGCACCGTGCCACGTGTCAACATCACAGCCGATCTACTAACGTGCGCCATGCCACATGTCATCATCCAGTGGTGCCGACAATCACCATCGCCATGTGTCACCACGTGGCCCTCAGCCTTGTCATCGTCCACAACAGTAGTAGACCGAGTCAACCTGCCACATCATCGCCACATCATCATCAGCCAATCATAACATGCCACGTGTCACAATCCTACGGTGCCGACAATCACTTTCGCCACATATCGCCACGTCTTCGCCACATCAGCACAATTATTGAATTAATCATCCATATCGCCACGTCATCGGATAAGAATCTTGGCAGAACCAATCAGCGCGTGACATGTGTCTGCGTCGCGATGCAAGAACAACTTTCGCGTTGCGACACGGGGACCTTATTGACGCCTATAAATTTAGATCGAAATTTCAGTTCAGATGTACCTTCCTCTTTGAATTCTCTGATGTAAATAGGAAGTTTGTATCTATTCTTCTTTTAATTTCAGTTTTGTAATTAATTTTTATTTACGTTCTGTAATAATAATTTACTTTATTTACTTTTTCAGTTTACTATTCAACATGAGGAGGTAACTTCCCCTGCTAGGGTGAAAGGTAAATCTTTTATTACTGCTATTTAGATTAATCTCCCTTAATTATAATATATTCACTATTTAAAATTTGACTTAACAAGGATACCGCTATATTGGTCAGTTGGTAATCAATTACAAACTGGTTTTAACCTGACTAAGCTTGGATAATGCCTAATTGGTCGGTTGGTAATTTCCGCCTATATGGCTGGTTTATGGACAAATATTGATACCGCCTTTATGGCTGGTTGGACTTAATTTTGACTTAATCAGTTTACCGCCTATATGGCTGGTTGGTAATATCATCACAAGTTAATATATTATATTAAGGGATATATCTATAATAGTAGTGATAAAAGTACATCCTTTAACCCTAGCATTTTTTTTTATTGTAATTTTACTTTTCAGTATTTATTTTACCGCAATTACTTTTCAGCATTTTACTTTATGTCTTTTACTTTTATGTTTTTACTAGCCCCAGTTATGTGTCGTAACTAAGTTAGTTATCTGGGGTTGTGATGAATTCTAATATCACCGGTTTATAAGGGGTTATTTTATAGTTTGGGTAATTTAAGGGTTTACTTATTAAGTCTTAAGCTTAAAGCGTCTTGTTAACTGGCCATTAATAAGTTTGATGTGGTAAATCTAAAATAAACTTGATAAAGGAATTTTAGGTTTCAGCCTTAGACTTAATAGCCCACGATCTTCCTTGAGGATAGATAACCCTTTAATATATTTCCTTACATGATAGACATATACATGTCGAGCGGGGGTAACCTTAATTGGAACTTAATCTTAATGAATCCAGGTAATTTGGTTGACATAAACATATGGTTCAATTGGGCTATACTGGGTATTTGTGTCTAACCATTGACAGAGGCTTTCTCATAATTTCGTGTTCCAGGTTAGTAAACCGATATATTACACAAACATGAAATAACCACTTCATCTTTTAAAAGATATTGGAAAGATTCACAACCCTAGATAGTTTCTTATTATTGAATTTTCTTAAACCTACTTTCGAGCAATTTTATTTATTTATTTTTAAGTTTAAAATCATCACCATTTCAAATCAATCAATCAACCTGTTAGATACTAGTAATCATTTGACCTCACAAATAAGTCCCCGTGGGATCGATACTTTTTATACTACTTGAACGATAGGTGCGCTTGTGTTATACGCGTGTGAAAGCACCGGTCAAGGTTTTGGCGCCGTTGTCGGGGAATTATTTATCTTTCACTATTAGTTTTAAGGTTAGATAAATTTACTTGTATCTAATTTCTTTTTACTTATTTTTTTGTTTTCTTGTGTTTCAGATTCTCAGACACTATATGAAATCCGACCGCTTGACCCATAAATTGAAAGAACCATTAGACAGTTGAGAAGGGAAAGACGAGAAGGCCAAGACGTAATCTTTAACATGGAACCTGAACCTTTGGAGTTTGCACCACCGATTCCCATTCGAGATAGAACCATTCCGGTGGTTGAAAGCCTCCTTTCCTGTATTGTACTTCCTCCCTTACCAGCAAATGCGGGTGGCATCAAAACATGCATTCAGATAATTCAGCAGACAGTTCAGTTTGAGGGGAATGCAACTAAAGATCCTAATGCCTACATCAGCAACTTCCTGGAAGTTTGCGGCACTTTCAATTACAACCGAGGAGCTGAAGAAGCAATGAGACTGTGAGTTTTTCCATATTCCTTGAAAGACAGAGCAAAAGCTTGGCTACATTCATTACCAGCAGGATCCATCACAACTTGGAACAATCTAGTGACCTAATTCCTTGCAAAATATTTTCCACCAGCCAGAACAGCAAAATTGACGAATGACATCACATGCTTTGTAAAACTTGACTCAGAAACTCTCTATGAAGCTTGGGAAAGGTACAAAGATTTGCTGAGGGAATGTCCTCACCATGAGATTCCAAAATGGGTTCAAGTCCAAACATTCTATAATGGACTTTCTGGACTGATGAGAACCACAATTGATGCTGCTGCTTGAGGAGCTTTAATGGCAAAATGAGAAGATCAAGCCTGAGACCTAATCGAATAAATGACCAACAACAATTCCTTGTGGCCAACAAAAAGGAGCATGATTCAAAGAATTGCATGAATTTATGAAGTTGGAGCTAATACAGCAGTCAGTGCCAAGCTAGATCAGATATGGAAATTCATGGAGACTCTCGGCATGCAAAGCAATATTGGAGCCATAAGTTCACCATATGGAGGAGCACCAGAACCAAACCAACTTGAAGAGACGGTGAACTATGTCAACAATTTCAACAGACATGGGAACAATCCATATTCCAACACCTACAACCCAAGGTGGAGGAATCATCCCAATTTCTCATGGAGCAACAATTCAGGGCAAAAGAACTATCCACCACCTGGATTCCAGCAACAGAACAAAGACTAGAAGTTTGAAAAGGAACCAGAAGTGAAAGAATGGATCGCAGAGATGTTCAAAAAGCAACAAGCAACAAGCAACATATGATGCTATCTTTCAGAGCCAATCAGCTTCCATCAAAGCACTGGAGAACCAGATTGGACAACTGGCCAATGCTCAGAGTTACAGACTGCCAGGAAACCTTCCCAGCAATACAGAGCCAAATCCAAGGAACAGAGGGAAAGAGCAATGTCAAGCCATCACCTTGAAAAGCGGTACTGAAATCAACAAAGATGTTGGAATCAAGGCAACCATCGAACTAATTCTAAAAGAAATGAGTGAAGCAGTTCCACTGATGGAGGAAAAAAAGCAAAGGAAAAAGAAAAAGATCAGATCATTCCACCTCCACCTTTTCCTCAGCGTCTTCAGAAAAACAAACTGGACAAACAGTTTGCTCAATTCTTGGAGGTGTTCAAAAAGCTGCACATCAACATCCCATTTGCAGAAGCCATGGAAGAAATGCCCAGTTATGTAAAATTCATGAAAGACATTCTTTCACGAAAACGGAGATTGGGAGACTACGAGACAGTAGCATTGACGAAAGAATGCAATGCCATCATTCAGAGGAAACTTCCCCCAAAGTTGAAAGATCTTGGCAGTTTCACAGTCTCGTGCACCATTGGAGAACATTATATCGGTAAGGCTTTATGTGATTTAGGTGCAAGTGTTAATTTAATGACTTTTTCTATTTACAGGAAATTATAAATTGGAGAAGCAATGCCTACCTCAGTCTCACTACAACTTGCTGATTGAACGCTCGTATTTCCGAGATGAGTCGTTGAAGATGTGCTGGTCAAAGTTGATAAACTCATTCTCCCAACATATTTCATTATCCTAGACATGGAAGAAGATAAAGATATGCCTATCATCCTTGGGAGACCATTCTTGGCAACAGGTCAAACTGTGACTGATGTACAAAAAGAAGAACTAACCATCAAAGTTCAGGACCAAGAAGTTACCTTCAATGTTTTCAAAGCTAGGAAATTCCCAAGTGAAGAAAATGAGGAAGAACGTTTCAGAATTGATGTTGTTGATAGTATCATTCAGGATACCGATACAGTTCCCATGGATAAACTTGAAAATTGCATCACCAACATGACTGATAGCGAGTTAGATGCTGAAATCCTGGAATGTATCAATTATCATGACAAGCTGTTTAGTTTCAAAGCAACAACACCAGTTGAAAGTCTAGAACTCCCGAAGAAAGATCGAATCAAGCCTTTGATTGAAGAACCACCTCAGTTGGAGCTGAAGTTACTTCCGAACCATCTCAGGTATGCATTTCTTGGAAACTGTTCTGAATTCCATGTTATTATTTCATCTTCGCTGACAATGGAGTAAGAAGAAAAGTTGCTGAGAGTGTTACGAGAGCACAAGAAAGCCATTGGCTGGACTATAGCAGACATTCGAGGCATTCGTCCATCATTTTGCATGCACAAGATTCTGATGAACGATGAGTACAAACCCACAATGGAGCATCAACGGAGACTCAATCCAATCATGAAGGAAGTCGTGAAGAAAGAAATCATCAAATGGTTGGATGCTGGCATCATTTACCCCATCTCAGATAGCACTTGGGTGAATCATATGCAGTGTCTGCCGAAGAAAGGAGGAATTAATGTGGTCACCAGTGAAAAGAATGAGTTGATTCTAACAAGAACAATGACTAGATGGAAAGTATGCATAGATTATCGGAAGCTGAACAAAGCCACAAGAAAAGATCATTTTCAGCTACCATTTATTGATCAGATGCTAGACAGACTGGCGATACATGAGTACTATTACTTTCTGGATGGATATTCAGGGTACAATCAGATTGCTATCGCTCCAAAAGACCAGGAGAAAACCACATTTACATGTCCCTGTGGTACTTTTGCTTTCCGCAGGATGCAATTTGGATTATGTAATGCCCCAGCCACATTTTAGCGTTGCATGATGGCTATCTTCTCAGACATGTAGGAGCAGAGTATGTAGGTTTTCATGGATGATTTCTCTGTGTTTGGAAACTCTTTTGACCACTGCTTGCAAAATCTGGAACAAGTATTACAAAGGTGCGAAGATACAAACCTGGTACTCAATTAGGAGAAATGTCACTTCATGGTGCAGGAAGGCATTATTCTTGGACACCGGATCTCACAAAAGGAAATTGAGGTAGACAAAGCAAAGATCGAGACAATTGAAAAACTACCTCCACCAACATCTGTCAAAGGGATTCGGAGTTTTCTTGGACATGCATGATTTTACAGGAGATTTATCAAAGACTTTTCCAAGATTGCAAAACCTCTATACAATCTTCTGGAGAAGGATGTGCCTTTCAACTTCACCAAAGAATGCCATGAAGGTTTTGAGATCTTAAAACAGAAATTGGTCTCTGCCCCCATCATAGTAGCACCAGACTGAACCCTTCCATTTGAGGTGATGTGTGATGTAAGTGATTTTGTTGTAGGTGCAGTTTTGGGACAACGCAAAGGAAAGATTTTCCACACCATTTTCTACTCCAGCAGAACTCTAAATGAAGCTCAAATCAACTACATAACCACTGAAAAGGAGTTGCTTGCAGTTGTGTTCGCTTTTGAAAAATTACACACTTATCTGTTGGGTCCCAAAGTGGTGGTCTACACAGATCATTCAACAATCAAATATTTGATCGCGATGAAAGATGCCAAACCGAGATTGATCCGTTGGATAATTCTTCTGTAAGAATTTGATGTGGAGATCAGAGATAGGAAAGGGACAGAAAACCAAGTGGCAGATCATTTATCGAGGCTCGAGAATGGAGAAATAGCTGGCAAAGAACTGACAATCAAAGAAACTTTTCCAGATGAACAGTTGTTTGCCATGAAACAATAGGAAACCCTTTGGTATGCTGACTATGTCAACTTTATGGTGTTAGGAAAATGGCCGTTGGAGTGGACAACTCAGCAACGAAAGACTTTTTTCAAAGAAGTCAAGCACAATGTCTGGGATGAACCGTACTTGTTCAAACGCTGTGCTGATCAACTACTGAGATGATGTGTTCCACATGAGAAGGTCAACAGTGTTTTGCAGCACTGTCATTCATCACCATATGGCGAACACTTTAGCGAGAATAAAACTGCAGCTAAAGTCCTGCAATCAGGTTTGTTCTGGCCTACTCTTTTTAAAGATGCTTATCTTTTTGTTCTTCAATGTGACAGGTGTCAAAGAACGGGGAATATTTCGAGGAAAAATGAAGGGCTGTTGCAAAACATTTTGGAAGTGGAGATATTCGATGTGTGGGGTATTGATTTCATGGGACCCTTTGTTCCATATTTCTGAAACCTGTACATATTGGTTGCTGTAGACTACGTTTCCAAATGGGTTGAAGCAATTGCACTGCCATCCAACGATTCAAAAGTGGTGATCAAATTCCTTAAGAAGAATATATTCATTCGCTTCGGAACACCTAGGGCAATCATCAACGATGGTGGCATACATTTTTGCAACAGATACTTTGATGCACTCCTATCCAAATACGGAGTGACTCACAAGGTTGCCACTACTTACCATCCACATTCAAATGGACAGGTTGAAGTTTCAAACAAGGAAATCAAAAGAATCTTGGAGAGAACCGTTGGATCAATAAGGAGGGACTGGTCTACTAAATTAGATGATGCATTATGGGCCTATCGAACAGCTTACAAGACACCCATTGGTATGTCACCATATCGATTGGTGTTTGGGAAAGCATGCCATCTGCCAGTTGAACTTGAACACAAGGCGTACTGGGCACTGAAGAAGTTGAATTTTGATCCACAAGCTACAAGAGAGAAAAGACTTCACCAACTCAATGAATTGGAGGAATTTCACTTACAGGCTTATGAGAATGCCAAATTATACAAGGAAAAGACCAAGAAATGGCATGACCAAAAAATAGTGCGCAGACAGCTGAAACCAAGGCAGCAGGTGTTGTTATACAATTCAAGGTTGAAAATTTTCCCTGGAAAGTTAAAATCAATGTGGTCAGGTCCATTTGTGATCACTCAGATTTTACCATATGGAGCTGTTGAGTTACTAGATCCCAACACCAACAAAACATTCAAGGTTAACACTCAGCGTATCAAGCACTACTGGGGAGAATCATTTGAGTGATAAAAAGAAAGTGTCACACTTTCAGATCCAGCCTAACGTTCGAGAAGTCACGTCTAGCTGACGACTTTAAACTTAGCGCTAGCAGGGAGGCAACCCATGCAATTTTTGTATATATTGTGATTTTGTTTGATTTCATTTTGTGTGTTTGGTTTTTACAGGTTAAGTCATTTCAGGATGGAAGAAGTTCTCGTAAATCTTCACAAGTAATTTCCTTCTCTCCCTCAAAAATCTCTGATGAAAGTTTACAAAGCTCGCTTGGAACTGATGAGACTACTAATGATCAAAGGTATTCCTAATGACATTTGTTGGATTATTGAAGCATAGGTCCGATTGGCAGGTGAGTTTTCTTATTCTTTTACATCACATTTGCCTGGTTTAGGAAGGAGCACATATGCTAAAAAAAGAAGGGCTAAAAGAATATATGTTTGTTATAAATGTGCTCGTATGTTTTGTGATACTCATTGTCGTTCTTTAGGAATGGTGTCTGATAACCAAGAATATAAAATTAATTTCATTAGGGATGACTTGAGTAAGGAGTCTTTAGATGGCATATCTAAAACTCTTGAGACGCATCCCAGTGGATATGTGTATCACGAAATTTGTGTGTTATATGCACAATTCCAAAAGGAAAGACAACAGTTAAGTCTCGAGAAATTGACTAAAAAAGACCCTATTTGCCAATTTATAAGAAAATTAGATGGGTAGCTTGTCCCTGACGCATAGACGTCAATCAAGCCGCTACGTTTCTTGTACATATTATATCTCTGTCTTTTCCTAATAATTATGATTTGTTTTTTTATTTTCTTTTATTTTCTCCGACAGGATCCAGACCTTTTTGACCTTTCCCGATTTATTTTACTTTTTAACTAATAATTGTCTTATGACAAGTACTAGTGTTATTATTTTACTCGCCCTTTTCAGGTGTTATAAATTCAACTCATCATTGCACTTTTGAAGACATCCAGAGTAAAACAAGGAAGCTACTTCAAGAAGACAAGTTGAAAACATCTGTGTGTTTTACGATACTAGTGTTGGTGTTAAACCACAATACATAGCAGCAGCACAGGAATTTGGTCGAGTCTTAGCTGCAAGGAATATGGACCTAGTATATGGCGGAGGCAATCTGGGACTAATGGGGATCATTTAAAAAGCTGTACAGGAAGGAGGCAGTCAAGTCTTGGGAATCATCCCAAAACCGTTGGCAAAGGCAAATATTATTGGATCTTCAAACGGCGAAGAACTAATTGTGCCTGGTATGTCTGAACGACTGGTAAAAATGATTAACTGTGTTGATGCTTTTATTGCTTTGCCATATGGCTTGGGCATAATGGAGGAAATTTTTACAGTGTTATCTTTGGAAAACCTGAACATACACCAGAAACCACTTGGACTGTTTAATATTGAAGGATTCTATGATTTTCTATGTGTGTTTCTTAATGATGCCCGGAGAAATGGGTTCGTGTCAAAACCTGTAAAAGAACTTCTCTTTACTGCCAGAACTGCCCCAGATTTAATTGATCAAATCTTAGATTTTGAACCACAAATTGATCCCATTCTATCGAAGATAAATTGGTCTGAGAACGATCGTGGTAAGAGGCGTCAAATTAATTTGGATCTTAACCTTTAACTTTTCGTTTAGAATTTCAACTAACCAGATACTATCTTCGAAACACTTCTTCTACTGTTTAAGATATTGGGGACAATGTCTCATTTAGGTTTGGGGGAGGGAATTAGTTGATCAGTATCTTGTTTTTAGTTTGTGTGATGTTTTTATTTTTAGTCCAATTTTTTCGATATAATACAAAAAGATTGAAAATTTTTCAAAAATTACAAAAATATTTTGCGTTTTTGTGTTTTTATTTTGACTAAAAAGGTGAAATTGGTAAGAGATAGTTGTGTAAGGAGTTCCCACCTCTGATACGTATCTTAAACCTATTTTCGAAACAAGTTAATTTTTGTTTATTTCCTTTTTAATTATTTAATTTGTAAATTCTCCATAAAACTGATTAAAATGGATCTTCTTATGCTCAGTTGGCAGATATTAACAACATAATGGTAACATACGGTCATGAGCTGTAATTGAAAAGTTTGTAATATTCACTACTCTAGTTTAATTGGAGGAAGCATCTCAAAACGTGATGGAGTAAAAAAAATGAGTTCCGAGTTATTAAGTCTGTAAGGGTGTTTTAACACTTAGTGCCCTAAATCCAACTGGTTTGGGAGTCACTGGCCCAAAGCTCGCTACATGGTTCAAGGATGTTGCAAATATATATATATATATATATGAAGTCTGAGTAATTAAGTCCACAGGGGTGTCTTAACACCTGGTGCCCTAAAGCCAACTGGTTTGGGAGCCACCGACCCAAAGCTCGTTATATAGACAGAAGGTATTGTACATAAATAAAAAATAAAATCAAAAATCATAAAAATTATTCCATTACTATGAAAAGGTGTGAATTATGATAAAACTTTAGGACAAATATATTTCTCTCTTATCAACTGCACCTGTGACTGTTGTGGGCAAAAGTGAGTTGAATAATATTTTGTTGGCTGTGTATATGGAGAATGGTAAATATAATCGGAAAATTTACTTATTTAGTAATTTAGAAAGAAAGAAATCAACCAGTGACTTGAATTAGAAGTTTCACCTGATTAGTCACTAACTTCTTTATTGTCTTTTCTCTTGTCTTTTTGCTTTTGTGTGCATTAGTTTTACTATCTTTTTACTTTTGTAAAATATTTGTGGGTATCATTGCTGTAAACCCTCACGAGACTACAACATGTCCACTAGGGACACCTAGGGGTTTAAAGGCTTGTTGTATATGCTAAATGCAACCATGATCCCTACGAAAGTGGCTTAGTTAAATTTTATTTTAAAGATGTTTAGGTTATTTTATTCTGTGTTTTGCTCGAGGACTAGAAAAATGTTAGGTTTGGGGGTGTGATGAGTGGTATGTTGGTCTCTAAGAACATCCCAAGATCATTAAAGCAGTGAAATAAGGTGAATACTCAAGTAAGAATGGCGGAATCACACTTACAAAGAACAGATGTTGGATGCATTGACCACAAAAATTTGCTTCCTTGATGAATTCAGCCAAGCTCCTTCTTTGAATTGAAATCCAAGCTCCAAGCTTTGTTGTTGATTCCAAGCTCAAGGATTGGTTTCCCTAACACCTTGATATGATTCCTTGAATGTGCTAGCAACTAGAAAATTTTGCAACAAAATTTTCTTCTAAAGCCTTGTAGTATTCGTCCAAATGAGAGGAAGGAAGAGAGACTTGTGCTTTTGGTATATTTGATTTCTAAAACCAATTACACTTATGAAAAGTCAAAGCCAAAATTTGGTATATCCTTTTCCAAAAAGGCTAAATCAAATCTGGAGGGAAAAAGCATTAAAGGCTTCCAACTACTCCCATCTTGAATAGTGACTGGATGTCAATCACAAAAATGTGACTTGACTTCCATCACTAAAGTGACTAGCGATGTGACTTGCGATGTGACTTATGGGCCCCACTTTAATTCAAAATCTGAGTAGGCCCGCGAACACATTTCGGGCTCGGGTTCGCTAATTCCGAATTAACGAATTTTCCGTTGCGACGTAATTAAATCAAATTTAATTAAATAATTATGCCTAGCAAAATTACTATTCAAGTCGCTTGTGAATTAATTCTAAATTAATTCGTTTGCCCGAATTAAAATCCAATTTTAATTTCGCGTCGAAATCTAATTTCGTTTAATATATCGAATATATTATTTTATCGATTAATTCTGAATTAATCATTTTCTCTCTTCAAATAGTATTTTATCCTAGATAAAATCTCTCCGTAATTAATCCTAGATTAATTATGTTCGAATCATACGTCATCGGTGAATCTTCAGGAAGCGACCCATGAGATTCCTGGATATGTTGGCAGTAAATCCGGTCGTCAGACTATCCGAACACGTATGTACCTCGTACTACGTTTTTACCGATTTACGAGACATGGTTGGCTTCGAGCAAAGCACCGTGCCTACCCAATTCTCCATAAATATTCTTAAAGGAATATATAATCTATGTCAGGCGTAATATACGTAGTATTGCGTATTACGATCTAGTATCGGATGTCACATGCAAGGCCTGGGGCTGGAATAGTGTCTGCCTCGTACGAAGAATATATCGGATCACAAGCAACTAGTCTCTTTAATTGGATAATCATGACCATGTCATATTATCCTGATGGTTGCAACCATTTAGAGTACCAGTTCTGTATCCATGCGTGATCATCATCTCTTTATGACTGAAGTGATACTTCTGTCTTGACATCACACCCAATACACTACGATTCTCAATAAACCCAGAAGAGGCGTACACAGAACCTGTTAATGTCCCGGACGACCAAAACCAAAGCATATTGATTGTCGCAAGTACTAGCGATGCAAGTCTCAGGTTGAGACCAAATACCATTACCCTGACGTGGATTCCCATAAACACATAGTCATACTGCCAATGTGATTCCGCGGGGTCTATCCAGAGCGAAGCTGTTTCCGTACCATCGGTAAACACAACCTCCTATCACACTTGTATAAGTATCCAATACTTAAATATCTGAGAACTATGCTGTTACGCTTCCATAACACGCACAAGTGCAATACTAGTCTATTCCGTATTATCGATATCCAGTCTCGATAATACTACGACTAGGGATATTTAATGATTAAACCGTTATGGATTGATACTGTCTCATATCTTGTAATCTGGAACTAATCATAAGGACTTTTATCATTTATATATTAAAGTAATCAAATTACAAAATGATAAAATGCAATTTCCATTGTCACATAGTTAATTTATACAAAAACCACAATGTCTTTTACAAATAGTGACGCTATGGGTCATAATTGTCTAACAATCTCCCACTTGGCCTATAGCTAGTCACTCAAGCATCTAATACCTGAACTATGTACATGTCGCTCAAACTTTTACTGAGGAATGGGGATCTGTAATGTTGTCCTCTAATGCGACCTTCTCGATCTTCACATCCCCACGATGTATGATCTCACGAATCAGATGGAAACGTCAAAGAACATGCTTGGTTCTTTGATGAGACCACGGTTCCTTAGCCTGCGGTATAGCCCCGTTATTATCACAATATAATGGAACGGGCTCAGCTGCTAACAGAACTACTTCTAATCCAATTAGGAATTTACGGATCCAAACTGCCTCTTTTCCTGTTCAGCTGCAGCAATGTACTCCGCTTTTGTTGTTGAATCGGCAACAGTCTCTTGCTTGGAAGATTTCCAGCTTACTGCTCCGTTATTCAAACAAAATATGTACCCGGATTGCGACTTGTAGTCGTCTTTATTGGTTTGGAAACTTGCATCAGTATACCCAGTTACCTCAAGTTCTCCATCTCCATAGATTAAAAAAGCATCCTTAGTTCGTCTAAGATACTTTAGGATATTCTTAACCGCCATCCAGTGACCATCACCTGGATCGGCCTGATAACGACTACACATGCTCAAAGCATACGAGACGTCAGGTCGCGTACATATCATGTCATACATGATCGATCCGACTGCCGAGGCGAATGGTATCTGACTCATATTGTCTCTCTCATCTTCAGTTTTAGGACACATGTCCTTAGATAGAGTGACGCCATGTGACACTGGCAACAGTCCCCTCTTGGACTGATCCATGTTGAATCTCTTCAAAAATTTGTCAATGTACGTGCTCTGGGAGAGTCCAAGTAGATTTCTAGATCTATCCCGGTAGATCTTTATTCCTAGAATAAAAGGCTGCTTCTCCCAGATCTTTCATGGAGAATTTTAATGAAAGCCAAGCTTTCACCGATGTTAACATGGGAATGTCATTGCCAATAAGCAATACATCATCAACGTAAAGGACAATGAATGTCAGTGCGCTCCCACTAACCTTCTTATATACACAAGGATCATCCTCGTTTTGAACGAAATCATATTCTTTTATGATCTCATCAAAACATTTGTTTCAAGAACGCGATGCTTGCTTCAATCCATAAATGGATCGATTTAACTTACAAACCTTGTTTGTAAGTCTTGGTATGATAAAACCGTCAGGCAGTTGCATATAAACATCCTCCAAAAGGTTTCTGTTAAGGAAAGTAGTTTTGACGTCCATCTGCCATATCTCGTAATCGAAATATGCAGCTATAGCAAGCATTATCCTAATGGATTTAACCATGGGAACAGGTGAAAAAGTTTCGTCGTAATCGACACCATGTCATTGACGATACCCTTTCGCTACAAGCCTAGCTTTGTACGTTTGTATGTTACCATCCATGTCGGTCTTCCTCTTGAAGACACATTTGCAACCAATAGGCTTTACGCCTTCTAGTGCATCAACCAGTGTCCAAACTTGGTTGGTATACATGGAATCCATTTCGAAATTCATGGCATCTTGCCATAAACCGGAGTCGATACCTTGTATCACTTTCTCATACGTAGTCGGCTCATCTTCCTCAATAAGATTAATATCCACATGATATGAGATCAGAAACCCATACCTCTCAGGTTGTTTTATGACTCTCTCCGACCTACGGGATTCTTGTGTATTCGAAGATTGTGGTACAGTCTCATCCCTGATGGACTGTTCATGTTTCGTTAAGGATTCTGTGCCAGGAACAGTATCACTTCGATTTTCATCGAGTTCTACTTTCCTCCCACTGATTACTGCATCTAGGAATTCCTTCTCAAGGAAAATCGCATGTAGAGCAACAAATACTTTGTCGTCTTATGGGTGATAAAAGTAATATCCTTTGCTTCTTCTGCAACTCATATCTCTGCGATCTAAGATTAGATCGGTGAAGGTCATGCAACTTCGCCATCATCCCATAGGGATCCAATCTCTTGTTTTGAAGACAGAATTGTGGAGTCATAGCAGCAAGCATTACAGATTGAGCAGTCGCGTTATCATCGCTATGAGTCTTCCAAAGCTCTAGCTCAAGCAACTGATCAGGTCGGGCTTTAGGCCTAAGAGGTCTCTCTATAGTGTAGAGTAACTTCTCGGATCCCAGGACAATCATGAGATTCATGTCCCAATCTTGAAAGTTTGTGCCATTAAAGACATTATCGCCCATGACAATATCCCTAATGCTTAACTTTTCTGTCATCATAATCGCAATAGTCAAACTATTCAATTAACGATGTATGGGTACAGTCTAACTGTTACAAGAAAAATAATAATATATTAGTCCAACTAATAAAATAATTGACGAAATAATTTGAAAGCGCGTAGAGCTAAGTATTTGAACGAAATTGCAAATTTAATACTAGCCTCCCACTATTTTTCGGCGAGCCTCTAACCCTCTGTTGAGTACTCGGGAAACCTAGTTTCCTAGTGGGCTAAGATCCCGTTAAATAATACACAACTTTGACTTTGGCCAACAAGCTGTATGATATTTAACTAGGTAGATCTCTAAGATCAATTGGATCTCATCCAATTCATAGATCCGGTAGGTGGACCTCTAAGTCTGAAACATATATACAATATATATGCCAATATATCCAATATATTTTCCTAACATTTTTCCTCTGAATCAACTAAGCCTTGGCTTTGGCACAACAAGCTTAATGATTCCAGTTAAGCGGAACCCATTTACTTTGGAAAGCTTCGTAATCGATGTCGATGGACGAGAAATGATTTTTACTTTGGCCAACAAATCACAACTTGGACAAGACATATGATATGGAACAAAGCCTTCATGATTCAAACACATCCGCGATAGACAAAGGTCTTGACTTTGGCCAACAAACCAGTGCCAATATTGGATCTTGAGTCAGAATCACTCAATGGAAGGAAAACACTTAATATTTGTTGAGGGTTTTTTTTGCGTAAATTGGAAACCAATTTATTATCTTTGTTAGGTCTCATCATACACCCTTAAGCATGCATTCTAAAAGCATAATAAGGCGTGGTAAATAAAATTAATAATGATATGCGGTGGGATATCTCACAGATTGTTCCTAGAACAAATCACTCCATTTCCTCTCCCCGGCTAGCATTATTCTTACTTATACCCAATTACATAATACAGTTAAAGAAACCTCATTAAAAATGAGGGGAATTAGGTGAGAAGAGAATTACAAAGAATCGAGAGAGATAAGGCTGGACACGCATGTCCAATTTAATAAATTCTAAATTTACAACAATTTCCAAAAATGCCCTTTTCCCTTTAGTATCCTTTTGATATACATTATTCATTCAACACATCCATGTATTCACACAAAGTATGTTATTCAATCAATCTAATCCAATTAATTAATCTTTGAATAAAGTGATCATCCAATGTTCAAACAACGATTTGATTTGCGCGAGTCCAACTCGTTTAAGAATAAGTCCTCAAAGTACGAATTCTTGAATTATATCGAACTACAATTTAAATCTAATTTAGTTTGTATTCAATAATAATTCTATATTTAATTCCAAATTAAATAACTACACTTTTAAATGCGTCTTTAAGACTTAGATTCCAAATCTAATCTAAATGGGTCTCAAAGCCTAATTAACATCCAATGTCATTTAATTAAAGTCCAATAGGCTTTCAATTAATTTCTTAAGGCATGGACTTTGGTCAATATGGGTCAAACCCAAATACCAAAGCCCAATTAAGGAATCACCATATTTGCCAAGAAACCAATTTTGGCCCATTAGGCCCAATTAAACATAAAAGGCCCATTTGTCATATTTGGACTTAATGGAATGGTTTAGGCCCAATTTGGATCCAATCCAATTGACCTAAACCAATTTGGCCCAACCAAGCCCTTTTTTTTGTAAAAGATAAAATGTATAAAAGAAAAAAATTTACAGGAGCTAAGGGGCATTCCCCAGAAGGGCAAAACACCTACAAAAATAAATCAGAAAAAGAAAAAACATAAGGCACGAGGCAAAACAACAAGGCGCAAAGGAAGCCTATAAAAGAAGCCCAGAACATCAAAGAAAAACACAAAATAAAAGCCCTGAATCCATTTCAACAATACGAGGGAGAAGCAAAAGACCTCTCCAAGAGACTGCATCAGAAGCCCAAACAAACCCAACTCCCAAACCATGCCAAAATGCCTATAAACGAAGCCCAACCCAAAGCGATAAAGCAGCTTAACAATGCCCAAGCCAAAAGGCCCTTATCAGCCATGAACGCCATGCAGCTCCCTTTCACGCAAAAGAAATAACTAATCAGGATGCAGGTCCCAGGCGCTAAGGACATGGGATGTGAGCTTCAATTTCTTCAAATTGTTGATGAAGAGATGCCGCTCTTTAATCTGGTTCGTAATATCCTTAATAATTTTTAGTCTCGGTCTAGCAGTCTTTTGGAATATGTGGCTATTTCTTTCATACCAAATTGCATAAACTGTCGCAGCAGTGGTAAGTCTACCTATTAGGTGCTGAAAATTATCTTTGCTAATGAGCTGGATGGATGCCCAGTAGATGATACTTTGTAGAGTTCGGGAAGGCCATTTCACCAAAGTCTTCGCAGCTATGGATTCCCAAATTTGAGCAGTGAAGAAGCAGTTGAAAAAAAGATGATTATGAGTTTCAATTGCAGAAGTGCAAAGAACACAAACCCCAGAGGTAGTGATACCTCTATTTGTGATTATGTCGGCTGTTCCCAAGCGGTTTTTGTAGGCTAACCAGAGAATGAAACTATGTCGGGGTATATGACCTCTGAACCAAATAGCCTTATGGAAGGAGATGGGGTTTCTTCGCCCAACCAAGCCCATTAGGCCCAAATACAACATTATAAGACCAATTTTAAATTAAGCCCAACTAATTAAATTTTAATATTCCAAATATCATTATTTAATTAATTAAAGTGCTTAGCCATGATTAACTATTTAAATTAACATTTCCAAAATACTAATCTAATCAATTAATCATGATTATTCATCATCAATACATGTCCAACATTATTGAAAAAAAAAATCATCTCATTCCATGCTTTGAAGCTCACGACATTTGTAGGATTTTATATCTGATTCCAATTTCAATCCTATTGAATCAAGAATCAATATATTCATGTCTTTAAACTCATCCAATGATCAAAAAACAAAAAATACCATGACCTAGGGTTTAACATCACATTCGGCCAAGCCTAATATTTTGGACAAAATTAATCCAATTAATTTTTTTCTAAAATTGATCATGCATAACATTAAGTTATCAACATACAAGCATACTCAAACAAACAATTTGATTAAAACATGCTCAAATCAAAATTACCCAAATCAAGAATATAAACCCTAAGTTCAATTTCATGCTCAATAAGGCTCTGATACCATTGTTGGTCTCTAAGAACATCCCAAGATCATTTAAGCAATGAAATAATGTGAATACTCAAGTAAGAATGGCAGAATCATACTTACAAAGAACAGATGTTGGATGCTGTGGACGCTGGTTTTCGCCCGAGGTCCACATTTGAGATTTCGTGAAAGGGGGCACTAGCGATCCTGCAAAAAAAAAGTAGAGTGAGCGTGAAGGTTTCTGCCCACCGGTGTGGTGGGTGCCGGGGGCACTCCGACGCTCAAGTCAGTAGTCTAAATAAAGACGATAGTGGGAGAATAAGGTTTGGAGTAATACCTTAATCTTTATTTGGTTGCCGTGAGGGCATAGTTTTGTGACTTCTCGGGTGGTAAGAAGTATTGCCCCCTTTCCCTATGTCTTGGCTCTTCTCTTTTATAAGCCCATGATGTGGGGTCTCTCTTCTGCCCGTTGGAGTCATTGAAACTGACGACTTAATGGATGATTTATGTCTGGTAACTGTTGATTTTATGTTGATGCTTATTAGTTTAGGTTTCTCTTGATCTGGTAACTGGTGTCTGTTGGTTCTCTTGATGATAATGGGCTTTAGCTCTTGAGACCTATTGGTTTGATATTTTACTTTCGGGCCGGACTCACAAATGGACTTCGGGCTTTGTGGTTGGCCATGGGGTAGAATGTCGATTTTACCCTTGGGCCGAAATTTGGCCCTTACAGTTTGTCCCTTACTCTCTAAGTCAATGAGTCATTGGCTTGGAGAGTACTTGACGCTTGTGTTGCTTGGGATGAGGCCATTGTATGTAGGTGTACTCGAGCGTTGATACTACATACTGGTTGAACTAAACGAATGTGTAGTTATGGATTTGACTCTACAAGAGCCATTGGGGAAGTACTCAATCGATTGAACCAGAGGAAGGTCAAGTTATAAGTCATACAACATGTGTATTCCGTGACTTGATTCGACATGAGTTCATGGGGATGTCCCCGTTCGTCTGGATTTGATGAGGCCAGGAAGTTGTAAGTCACACAAAATGTGTAATCCATGTCTACAACTTGACTCGATATGAGTCTATAGGGGATATCCCCGGTCGTCTGGACTTGATGAGGCCATGAAGATATAAGTCATACGACATGTGTAATCCATGTCTACAACTTGACTCGACACGAGTCTATGGGGGATGTCCCCGGTCGTCTGGACTTGATGAGGCCAGGAAGATATAACTCATACAACATGTGTAATCCATGTCTACAACTTGACTCGACATGAGTCTATGGGGGATGTCCCCGGTCGTCTGGACTTGATGAGGCCAGGAAGATATAAGTCATACGACATGTGTAATCCATGTCTACAACTTGACTCGACATGAGTCTATGAGGGAATGTCCTCGGTCGACTGGACTTGATGAGTCCAGGAAGGTATAATCAATTTTCGGGATGATCCTTGGAGTTGGAAGCTTCAAAACCACGCTTGAGATCTTTAACAACGAAATTCTTCACGTTGAATCTGACATTGTCACCTGGAATCACCTCCTGGAGAGCTTCGTGGTGCATTTCAACAGACTTATCTTCTTAGTCCAGAGGGGTCAAATGTCACAACCATACCAGCCTTGATGAAACAAGTCTCTACACGACCCACAGGAACAGTCCCAATACCACCAATCTTGTATACATCCTGAAGTGGTAGACGGAGGGGCTTATCTGAGGTAACTTTGGCTCATTGATCTGGTCAAGAGCATCTAGGAGGGTTGGACCCACGACCACAAAGATCAGAGCCTTGTTTACTTGCGTGTGTCTTGCTTGAAGGGCAACTTCCCAGGCGATGTGGGATAAATAAATGGCTATGACTCTTGCATGAAGAGGCTCTATATAATAAAAGGATTGAATGGGCTTTGAGTAGGCTCTCTCCATTACTTATGTTTTGCGAGTGGGTCCGTTTCTTTCGAATTGTAAACTCGGCTTTGATGTACATATACTGCTTCTTACGACCATCACTTGTATGTTCGTCTGATTAGCTTGTTCTTTGGGACATGGTTCTGCTAGGTGAGGCTTTGCAGACTTGGTAGTGAGATGAGCATGGTAAGTAGGAGATTGCATGGCACATGCTTCTTTGGCAGCTGTGACCGATGTGGGTTTCTGTGTTAGGCGTTTGGGCCCAACTTGCGCCTGTGTTCTTAGCATGTAGTATGCGCTTTCATCTCTTCCAACCGGTATGGGTTTCGTCTTTGGATGGAAGCACTGGTTTGCTCGAGTTTGGTTACTCAGGTTCCAAGCTTGATATGAGTTTTCGTTTTTTGGTGTCTCTGGTTTGGAGCCTTGTTGCTCGCTCATGGTAGTTAGTTTCAAGCTCGAAGACGATGACATGGTCGTTAGATTGTGAGCCATCTTTTATTGCTTTTCAAAGCATGGGTTCTTGTGTTTTGCGTGTGGCAGCTAGCCTTCAGTTTGTGTGTGGCAGCAGCTTTGGGAGTTTGTGGGTGGGTTCGAGCTTGGAAGGCTTTTCCTGTGCGTGCCCTACTTGAAGTGCAGTTTCCCAGGCGATGTGGGATAATTTAATGCGCAAGATTTGAAGGGGCTCTGACTTTGAATGGGTTTCTTTATTCACACGTGCCTGCACATCATTTTTTGCTACCACCATTCAATAGTGCAAACTGCCATTGTGGGACAAGAAAAAAGATTTGGGCGTTGGGCAGTTTGGGCTTTATCATGTAGTGGGTTTTCTGGGCCGGTATGTATGATGAAATTACATGAGGTGTCCATGACAGGCTGCTCTTGAGTGGTTGGGCTTGTCTTGTATCCCTAGGCTAGAGGGCGATCTGTTTTTGATCCATGCGTTTTGACCGGTTGAGGGGCTGAGTCGGTCTTGTCATATGAAGAGAAAATATATATATATATATATATATATTTTGTCAAGTTGATTCCCCATGGTTTTTTGTGGATTTTGAGTTGGTGTCAGTAGCTAGGATTTTTCTAGTCGACTCTCGTGGTCTTGTTGGTCGCATGAGAATGTATGGCTTGATTTTTGATCGAGTGAAGTCATCATATCATGGGCATGCAATAGGACACGTTCCACGCCTCATGATATAGTCCGGTCGACAGATCCATAGACTTGGTGAAGGTCAACAGAACTATTGTAGACTAGACATGTGGAATTTCCATGAGGCTATTGCCTTCTGGACCAAATGGAAGTCAATGAGTCCACTCTACTGGATCTGATGAGAATCCATGAGTCCTCGATCGAACGGACCTGGTGGAGGTTCAAAAGATTCTTCACCCAGTCTACAAGACACTTTCATGTCATCAAGAGAACAATACAGTCCGCACACTCTCGTTGCATGTAGCAGATAATATCTTTCCACATTTTATTAAACAAACGAAATTATATCAATGTAGTCTGGGGAAGATAACACCACATCCATCTCGTCTAGAGGAGGTACACTTATCATCCGGAGGAATGATAATATCCTTCATCGTTTGGAGAAGATGTCAATGTTTGGATGTAGTGAGGAGTTGATGACTACCTTGTCGAATGGAGAATTGGCTACCCTCTTATGTTTTCCGAGGACAATCACCCCTTGTAGTATGACGTTATTGGCGATCCATTTTGTCTTATAGGGAATTTAGACTATGTTTTATCTAATAGTACCTCAGACTTAGTTCGTGGAGTATCAAGTGAGATCTTTACTAAATACTAAACAATCATATAGTGTCAATTTTGACTAGCTACCTATAGTATTTTATCAATTGGGACATCCTCCACAACACACTAATGTCGAGTGGGACGTCCCTAACAAGTCCTATGTCGCTTTATAAATGTCGACTGAGACATCTTTATCAATTATCAGGTTGTAAATTGTAGTGTCGACTAGGACACTATCGCAAGTTTCATACTATAAATTGTAATACCAACTATGACATCTATTACAAGTCCCAAGCCGCATATTGATGTCGACTGGGACACCCATAGCAATTATCAAGCGATATAGTGTAGTATCGACTGGGACATCCATAACAAGTCCCAAACTATGACACCCATTATAAGTCTCGTGCCATTTCTAATGTCGATTAGGACTTTATTAAAAAGTACAAACCATACCTGGTAATGTTGACCGGGATGTCCACGCTAAGTCTTCATTCGGGTACCGTCGACCGAGACATCATCTTCATGCAATGTAGTTGTTCCTAATCACGTAGTATGGAGCTAAAGGCAATATATGCATGTCATACGGAGGAAATGGAAATTCTTTCGGTCATCTGAGATGGGGGACAATCCTCCCATATTTTCTGGAGTATATGATATTTCTTTCACGTTGTCTGGAGAAAGTGACAATCAATCCATGCATTCTGAGGAAGATGACAATCATTTCATGTGTAGAGAGAGGTTGATGACAATCAATCCATGGATCGTTATGTATGTAAGGTCGTAGATTGAGATGTCTTTGCTTGCTAAGAATCGCTAAGGCCCCACGGTGGGCGCCAAATTGTGGATGCTGGTTTTCGCCCGAGGTCCACAATTGAGATTTCGTGAAAGGGGGCACTAGCGATCCTGCAAAACAAAAGTAGAGTGAGCGTGAAGGTTTCTGCCCACCGGTGTGGTGGGTGCCGGGGGCACTCCGACGCTCAAGTCAGTAGTCTAAATAAAGACGATAGTGGGAGAATAAGGTTTGAAGTAATACCTTAATCTTTATTTGGTTGCCGTGAGGGCATAATTTTGTGACTTCTCGGGTGGTAAGAAGTATTGCCCCCTTTACCTATGTCTTGGCTCTTCTCTTTTATAGGCCCATGATGTGGGGTCTCTCTTCTGCCCGTTGGAGTCATTGAAACTGACGACTTAATGGATGATTTATGTCTGGTAACTGATGATTTTATGTTGATGCTTATGAGTTTAGGTTTCTCTTGATCTGGTAACTGGTGTCTGTTGGTTCTCTTGATGATAATGGGCTTTAGCTCTTGAGACCTATTGGTTTGATATTTTACATTCGGGCCGGACTCACTAATGGACTTCGGACTTTGTGGTTGGCCATGGGGTAGAATGTCGATTTTACCCTTGGGCCCAAATTTGGCCCGTACAGATGCGTTGAACACAAAAATTTGCTTCCTTGATGAATTCGGCCAAGCTCCTTCTTTGAATTGAAATCCAAGCTCCAAGCTTTATTGTTGATTCCAAGCTCAAGGATTGGTTTCCCTAACACATTGATATGATTCCTTGAATGTGCTAGGAACTAGAAAATTTTGCAACAAAATTTTCTTCTAAAGCCTTGTAGTATTCGGCCAAATGAAAGGAAGGAAGAGAGACTTTTGCTTTTGGTATATTTGATTTCTAAAACCAATTACACTTACGAAAAGTCAAAGCCAAAATTTGGTATATCATTTTCCAAAAAGGCTAAATCAAATTTGGAGGGAAAAAAGCATTAAAGGCTTCCAAGCTTTGTTGTAGTATACGTAGTATTACGTATTGCGATCTAGTATCGGATGTCACATGCAAGGCCTGGGGCTGGAATAGTGTCTGCCCCATATGAAGCATATATCGGATCACAAGCAACTAGTCTCTTTAATCGGATAATCATGACCATATCATATTATCCCGATAGTTGCAACCATTTAGAGTATCAGTGATGTATCCCTGCATGATCATCATCTCCATATGACTGAAGTGATACTTCTTTCTTGACATCACACCCAGTACACTATGATTCTCAATAAACCTAGAAGAGGCATACACAGAACCTGTTAATGTCCCGGACGACCAAAACCAAAGCGTATTGATTGTCGCAAGTACTAGCGATGCAAGTCTCAAGTTAAGACCAAATACATCTACCCTGACGCGGATTCCCATAGACACATAGTCATACTTAGGGGTGGGCGCGGTTCGGTTTGGTTCGGTTTTTACTAAAAACTAAACCAAACCATATTTTACGGTTCAGATTTTTTACCTCTCAAACCAAACCATTAAATAACGGTTTGGTTCAGATTGAAAATTTTTTAAACCAGCGGATTACGGATTGGTTCGGTTCGGTTTACAGATTATTATATTTAAAACAAATCTCCATCCACTTAATTGAAGACCAAAAAAAAAAACTAGTTTATCCAACAAATAGTATGAAGTGCTAGGGTGTAAGCTGTGACTCCAGGGAACACATACACTCCATTAAGGATTGAAAAATGAAGCACAATTAATTCTTGTATTTTTTTAAAATTACCTTGAATAATGATGCTACCATAAAACAAAAAATTTAAGAATAAAAATATTAACAAATAAATTGAAGAATAAAAGTATTAACAAATAAATATATTAACAACAAATTTAAGAATAAAAGTATTAACATACTAATTAAAAGAAAACATGAAATAAAATTAAAAGAAAAATACAAATTTTTTTTATAAAAATATATAATTTTTTTTAATTATAACGGTTCGGTTCGGTTTAACAGGTGCGGTTCGGATTAGCTCCTGAACCGAACCGTAAACCGTTTGGGGTGGGCCAATCCGAACCGCAAACCGAACCGTTAGAAAAAAAACTGTAAATTCGGTCCGGTTTGGTTCGGTTTGCGGTTTGGTTCGGTTTGGTCGGTTTTTTTGCCCACCCCTAGTCATACTACCAATTGGATTCTGCAGGGTCTATCCAGAGCGAAGCTGTTTCCGTACCATCGGTAAACACAACCTCCTATCACACTTGCATATGTATCCAATACTTAAATATATGAGAACTATGCTGTTACGCTTCCATAACACGCACAAATGCAATACTAGTCTATTCCGTATTATCGATGTCTAGTCTCGATAATACTACGACTAGGGATATTTAATGATTAAACCATTATGGATTGATATTGTCTCATATCTTGTAATCCGGAACTAATCATAAGGACTTTTATCATTTATATATTAAAGTAATCAAATTAAAAAATGATAAAATGCAATTTCCATTGTCACGTAGTTAAGTTGTACAAAAACCACAATGTCTTTTACAAATAGTGACGCTATGGGTCATGATTGTCTAACATGGTAAATGTATCACTTTTTCCCACTGATTTGACCTAATATTTTGTATAATTTCTTGAGTTTTGTGAATATTTTGATGTGTTTTGTGTTATTTTGTAGATAAATAAAGTTTCAGGACATTCTGGAGGTGATTTGAGGCTAAAATAGTGAAAAACAACAAAATGGCAAAATGGTCTTTTGGCGCGTCTCGACGCGCAGCCCGCGTCGCGACACCTAACGTGCGCCGCTCAATGCTAACATGCGTCGGGGACACATGTTAGAATCTTAGAAGTTTGACTTTGCTAACGTGCACCGTGCCACGTGTCAACATCACAGTCGATCTGCTAACGTGCGCCGTGCCACATGTCATTATCCAATGGTGCCGACAATCGCCATCGCCATATGTCACCACGTGGCCCTCCACGTGTCAGCCTTGTTATCATCCACATCAGTAGTAGGCTGAGTCAACCCGCCATGTCATCATCAGCCAATCACAACGTGCCATGTGTCGCAATCATATGGTGCCGACAATCACTTTCACCACGTGTCGCCACGTAATCGCCACGTCAGCACAATTATTGAATTAATCATCCAAATCACCACATCATCGGATAAGAATCTCGACAGAAACCAATCAGCGCGTGACACATGTCCGCGTCGTGATGCAAGAACAACTTGCGCGTCGCGACGCATGAACCTTATTGACGCATATAAATTCAGATCGAAATTTCAGTTTCAGATGTACCTTTCTCTCGGAATTCTCTGATGTAAATATGGAGTTTGTATCTATTCTTCTTTTAATTTCAGTTTTGTAATTAATTTTTATTTACGTTCTGTAATAATAATTTACTTTATTTACTTTTTAAGTTTTTACTATTCAACATGAGGAGGTAACTTCCCCTACTAAGGTGAAAGGTAAATCTTTTCTTACTGCTATTTAGATTCATCTCCCTTAATTATAATATATTCACTATTTAAAATTTGACTTAACAAGGATACCGCTATATTGGTCGGTTGGTAATCAATTATAATCTGGTTTTAACCTGACTAAGCTTGGATACCGTCTGGTTGGTCGGTTGGTAATTTCCGCCTATATGGCTGGTTTATGGAAAAATATTGATACCGCCTTTATGGCTGGTTGGACTTAATTTTGACTTAATCAGGTTACCTCCTATATGGCTAGCTGGTAATATCATCACAAGTTAATATATTATATTAAAGGAGATATCTATAATAGTAGTGATAAACGTAGATCATTTAACCCTAACATTTTATTTTATTGTAATTTTACTTTTCAGTATTTATTTTACCGCAATTACTTTTCAGCATTTTACTTTATGTATTTTACTTTTATGATTTTACTAGCCCTAGTTATGTGTCGTAACTAAGTTAGTTATCTGGGGTTGTGATGAATTCCAATATCACCGGTTTATAAGGGGTTATTTTATAGTTTGGATAATTTAAAGGTTTACTTATTAAGTCTTAAGCTTAATGCGTCTTGTTAACTGGCCATTAATAAGTTTGATCTGGTAAATCTAAAATAAACTTAATAAAGGAATTTTAGATTTCAGCCTTAGACTTAATAGCCCATGATCTTCCTTGAGGATAGATAACCCTTTAATAGATTTCCTTACATGATAGACATATACCAGTCGGGCGGGGGTAACCTTAATTGGAACTTAATCTTAACGAATCCAGGTAATTTGGTTGACATAGACATATGGTTCAATTGGGTTATACTGGGTATTTGTGTCTGACCATCGATAGAGGCTTTCACATAATTTCGTGTTCCAGGTTAGTAAACCGATATATTACACAAACATGAAATAACCACTTCATCTTTTAAAAGATATTGAAAAGATTCACAACCCTAGATAGTTTCTTAATATTGAATTTTCTTAAACCTACTTTCGAGCAATTTTATTTACTTATTTTTAAGTTTAAAATCATCATCATTTCAAATCAATCAATCAACATGTTAGATACTAGTAATCATTTGAACTCACAAATAATAGATTAGGTATTAAGTCCTCGTGGGATCGATACTCTTATACTACTTGAATGATACGCGCTTACGTTATACGCGTGTGAAAGCACCGGTCACTTCTCGACTTTCCCTTCTCAACTGTATGATGGTTCTTTCAATTTCTGGGTCAAGCGGTCAGATTTCAAAGCTTCTGGTTCGTCTCATGTAGTTTCTGAGAACCTGAAACACAAGAAAAGAGAAATATAAAGTAAAACGAAAATTAGATACAAGTAAAGGTATCTAACCCCAAAACTAATAGTGAAAGATAAATAAGTCCCTGGCAACGGCATGGGGGATCTAAAACATTTGGTATTCATCATTGACAGATTTTCTATTTTCATAAAGTTATCACAAATTCCTTTAAATTTATTAAGAGATCCCCCAATTTTATTGTTTCTTTATTCATTGAGTATATGTTGTCCTTTAGCCATGTTTATTTCTATTTTTGGTTTTTATAGATTCTTCAATGGTGTGTCAAACATCTCGAGCACTTCATCATGCCTATCATCCATGTGATGATGAGTCCATCATTGGCTTTCCAAGTTGTGAACTCTACATTGAGTATATCATTCCCATTCTCTTTAAGAATTTTGGAGGGATCTTCATTACACACAAAACAAAAATAAAATAAAAAGAAAAACATTTTAAAAAAAAAATGATGACATTTTAACCATTTATCCCATCTTTTCATCCAAATTGAGACATTATCCCAAATATCTGATTAAGAAGAAATAAATTTTAGAAGACAACATCTGGTTAGTATGGAATTGACAATTGAATCTACAACACTATTATTTAAAAGAAAAAGAAAGGTTACATATTAAGATTCAAATCCATTCTATGTTTCTTGCCGCGATCGTTATCTAACCAGTCCAACTTGGAAAGAATTGGGTCGATTCTTGGTCCATAGGTTGACAGTTTGTCAATTAATTCATTAGTTTTTCTTGTAGTAAGGACAATATCTTTTGCTAGTGTCGAAATGAACCCGAGTCTTTTAGCATCCTCAAGAAATACTAAAAGAAAGTCGAAAAAAAATTATCTACATTTAATAATGCAATGGGTTTTCGGTGAATGTTCAAGTTCGCACATGACGCATTTGTGAATATTTCTTCCAAAGTGCCCAACCCTCATAGCAAAACAATAAAAAAAAACGTCGGCATGATTAATCATTTCAATAAATCTTTCAGACATACCTGAGACAATGTATTATTCTCCGTTTGTTAATCTGATGAGGTTTCTATCTACCAAAGTTCTTAGGATGATCCCTAAAACTTGATTGTTTATTTCTTGCACAGTCTTTGAAATGCAACCCATTAATCCAAGATTGTCACCGCCAAATACTAAGTGCATGTTTCTTTCCGTCATAACCTACCCAATTGTTTTGCGACCTCAACAAATCATGATTTAGTTCCAGAGCTACATCCACAAAATATGCAAATATTAGTGAGTCGTCGTCTTGTCGTTTTCTCTATTTTTTGTAATCTCTCATAATTGGACATTTCGAAGTGAAAAATGACGAGTTGTATTCATAGCTCTTGGAAAAAGGTGGGTAAGCACTAGTATTTGTAAAATGATAATTGCCATATGAACAGTAAAATAGATCGTGAAAGTCCAAAATATTAGTTACTGTCAGAAAAATTGATGCAAATGAAATCAAAACTATAAATTAAAGCGAATCGAAACATTAATTTAAAGTAAAGAAAATCAAAACAATAAATTGAAATAATGTGTATTGGTAATTGTGATTGTGGCACACATCTTCCTTTGGTTTTACGTACATTAATGGCTTGAATGCCCTCTATGTGTTGGAGGATATGCTTCCTATCCAATTTTCTTACAAATTAGCATACATGGTATTTTAAAATCATATTCTCAAGTCTGTATTGTTGAGTTTCTTTTGAAATTGTGTATGTAAATTTTGAATTGCTCTATTCACATGTCCACTAGGATCTGTCTCAAAAGTTAATGATATATCATCTAATGACTTTTTACTCAAGTCATCTCTAATGAATTGAAATTTATCTTCGCGAGTTTTAGACATCTTTCCTAAAAAATGACAACGAGTGTTGCACGTCCAACTTGCACATTTATAACAAACATATAATTATTTAGCTCTGTGTTTATTAGCATAAGTTCTTTTGAATGAATCAATAAATTTAAGGACTTATATTTTAATCACTTCTTTCATATAAGGGTTTAACCTTTTAGGTTGGTCGATGTGTCCTGACATTATCTTTTAAATGTATTCTGCTTGTGCATTTTAAAGGATTATGTCTTTTATATCTTTTAAACTCCATCCAATTTCCTGTTTATCTTCTCTCAAAATATTTAGCAACTTGCCTTCTTGATCGCTTGTAAGGGAGGAAGAAATTAACATAGAATAAGTTTGTTCATCTCCAAGAAATGCATAATTCAATCCTTCTCGCAAATTCTTTAATTCCAATTTAGGTGTTTCTACTTGTTTCTCTGCTTCAAGTATTCCTAATTCCTCAAAATCTGATTCTCCTCATCGTCTTCTAGTACATGAGTAAAATCAAGTAAATAGAAATCATAATAAATATCTGGATCTAATTGTGTTATTGGTTCAAGAAAATTAGCTGTATAGATTTTCATAGAGTAATATAAATTCCCATGTTACACATGTTCCTCCAAAATTGATTCAATTAGTTCCATGTCCTTATTTTCGCTGTCCTTATCGTATGATTGCTTACAGATATTAAAAACATTAAGCTCTAAGGTCACATTGCCAAAGAACAGGTTCATGAATCTATTCTTGTAACTAATTAAAGCATTAGTTGTTGTTAAAAATGGACGACCCAGTATTATAGAAATTGGTTTGTGACTGTCTGCTACAAGTTATATTTTTAATACAATAAAATCCACATGATATATAAACTTATTAACTTGTAATAACATATCTTCCATAATTTCTTTCGATACCTTAATTGACCTAGACCTAGCCACGGTTTCGGTTCGGAACTAGAATCGAACTGGTTGGAACTGGACGGTTCCGGTTCCGGAATTGAAACTGTGATTGACCGGAACCGGTTGGAACCGGAATCGTCCGGTTCATTGATGAAGTAAAGTTCATTTTAAAGTTCATTTTAATTAAATTTGATTTAATTATCAACAAATGACAAAATTACCCTTGTTTCCTTACCCAAAGTCAGCCACATTGACTTAAAAAAGGTGAAATGTTTTCTTTTTTCCTTATCTCTCCATCCATGGCCGACACTTTGAAGCTTAAAACCCCTAAAAATTTTTTTGTTGAAACAAGAAAGAAAAGCAAAGAAATCAAAGAAAAAGCTTTAAGGAATTTGGAGTTTAAAGGTAATCTTCAAAAACCCCAAGCTTGATATTAGTTTCTTTTTTTTCTTGGTTTCTTATAATTTTCTAGGGTTTCTTTTCTTGTAGAATTTGGGGCTTTTGTTGTTGGTTGATGGATTAGGAAGATTGATGCATGTGTGAGTAGTAATTGAACTAGATTAAAGTAATTTAGGTTCAATTTATTGTTGGACAACATAGTTGTCATTCTAGATTTTTTGATCCACTCTTAGATAGCCTATAATTGTTCTAGAGTTGTTCATTTGTGGTGGGACTCATTTGGTGTTGAGATTAATTGATTTAGTCTTGAAATTGTTGGATTTAAGCATGAAAATTAGGCAATTTCGTTTTCTGTTTCAGACCTGGAAAGGTTTCTGTTTTTGGGATGAAAATATTGTCTTTTGAATGTTTTGGATGTTTTTTGGGAGTTGGCACAATTGCCAGAAAGTGTTTCCGACTTGAAATAACTGAAAACGGCCAAAAACAGCGTTACCGGGTGGATTTTGAGCCAACCGAGTGACGGCTGTCCAAGCAGTGAGTTCGTCGTTGTTCAGGCAGCCCGTGAACTGCCCTGACACTATCGGATCTGACCTGGACAGTTTCCATAAATGTCGAGTGGTCGGTCAGGTCAAAAATGCATTTTAGGCCATTTTTGCGAAAAATCGGTTTTCGTAAAAGTTTCACGACGTTTCAACATTATTTATGTTAATATTTGATATTAAATAAATAGGTTTAGTTGAAATATGAATAAATTATTCATATTAGATATTGAATAATTTATTCGGTATTTTGAAAAAATTTTAAAATACGATTTCACCCGAACCCGCGCTTCCGCTATGTCCCATCCCCCAAAACCCCAACAAAAATGGTATCAGAGAGGGTCAGATGCTTCTTCCATTACATTAATCATGCTTGATATTTGATATATAATCCAATTTTAATGTTCGCAAGTACTTATAATCTAGATATGTTTCTTAACTGTTCGGTTTTACGCTAACGAATATGTAACAGAAATTTAATTGTTAAATTAAGTTATATTTTCTAAAGTAGAATTAAAATATTTAGAAAATGATTTAGATTAAATTTCTGCATTGGATGTAGAGTATCGCTTCCGTTGGAAAATCCCCGCTTTTAAATATGACTGTAAAGTAACGTGTATTTGATACATGTTTCTTGGTTCTTCTTGTTAGTACGGTTTATTGTATTTTTCTATAAGTGCATATGAGATCGTGCTAAAGCTGTGAGGGTGTAGTTATAGGATTATTACCCATATCGGTTGTATATTGATACTGGATAAATTCAAGTGAAAGTGGAAATCCTGAACGTGCCAAAGCTGTCAGGACTACACCGGTAGCTTGAGTTTGTCATTGACAGGTGAAGCCTTGATACGCCTCCTTGTGAACGTGTCAAAGCTGTCATAGCGAGAAACGGTCAGGACCAAAACCAGGAGTCACTGGTGAGTGATTGACAAAAGAGTTGTCTACCTAATGAGTATACGTAGGCGAGATTGTGCCAAAGATATGAGTCGAAATATATTCATGGGATCTTACTCTCACTATGGAATTCGATTTAATTATTGAATTCCCGTTGTCCGTTGGAGATTACGGTATTACGTAAAGTAGTGGGAGACACTATTGGGTCAAAAATCCATAACTCAGACAGTGTGTAATATTTTGGAATTTACTGCTTTCGTTTTCTTTTTATTATATATTGTTTATAGATTTATTTCTAATCCACTGCATAGTATATTACTTGAATATATAGGTTTTCTGACTTTACTTATGGTTGCGTAGTTCTAGAATATGTTCTAGAAAGACTTAGGCTTAGATATCTTTAGATTAGTTAAAACTATCGGGAACAGTTGTTCCGATTTTCTTGAAAATCAATATGGTTTGTGACTTAGTTACTAAGTCACGATAGGTAATCTAAATAGGATGTCTGTTTTAGGATATTATTCTAGATAGAACTGTTTCTTGTGCAAAAAGAATTGACTTGAATGGTTCATGTCTCGAGATTCTTGACTGGCATTAAGAAAACCTTAAGTGTTTGTTTATCTTTTAATGACGTTTCTTAGCTTTAGTGACTTTTAGAAGTCACGTGTCTGACACAGTTTGCTAATCAATTATTTTACAATCGTTGTGAATAATTGAATGTAAATTATAAAGCTTAAGAACTGAGATGCATATAGTTGTGTATAGAGAATATCGATTCTCACAATACGACAATTGTAGGTATTTGATACCAAATCTCCTGTCTAGTTATTTAAAATCATGTTTAATAACTGTTTTGATATTTGATATCAGAACTTGTGACTATTGGACAGTTACTTGTTCTGTATAAAAAGTTGTTACATATTTTAAAGTAACTAGTAGTGTCATTAATGAAAGATAAACATTAAGAAAAATATTCGGTAAAGTAAATAACTTAGAATTGTGCTTGATAAGATTTTATCATAAAAGCATTAGATGTTTGTTCCGTATGGTAAATGATGGTTTGATATTAGATCACACCACATATCCTTATCCATTTAATGAATATTGTATTCAGGTCGTGATTAAATCTCATTTAACTAATGATCGTTATTTGACCACAGATTTATTAAACTAATACATTAGATGTGTGTAGTTTAATGAATTAGAAATTGCCTTGTAGAGTTTTCTTTGCTTCGTAACTGAGCTGATGAATTGACATGACTTAGTTACGTGTTTCTAATAGAGATCATATTGAATGTCTTGAATTGTTCAAGAACTGCAATATGTTTCTAATGAAACTCGGATAGAATATTTTGAATAGTTCAAAGATATTCTATTCGTAGTGTTGAAAACTGTATCTTTAGAAATTCATTGCGCGTCTTTGAATTGTTCGAAGATGTTTGATTTGATCAAACGCATGAATTTACGGCAATTAGTTCTATAGTTATTTAATGAATATGATTCTTACTCAGTATTAAACTTCCATGATTCCATTGTGATGGAACTGGTTAGTGGGAGTTATCGAATCTTATATGATTTGATTCGTTGATATTGAATGTTACCGAATTGATTTTCAATACTTTTGGGGTTATGCTCCATTAACACTATTTCGTCTCTTTAATTTAGGTTTCATTAGTTTCTACAATTACATATATGATATGTATAGTAGAAAATTCAAATCTTGAAATGTTTGAGATTTGAAACTTTCTTTTGTATAATGGTTATATAATTGAAAGTACTTGTGCCTCGGAGGTACGAGTGGAAGGTTTATCATTTATTCTATTTGATGGAATATTGTATTCTATTTCATAGAAAATCTTTTCTACGATCCTAAGTAATGAAATTGTTTTGTTACTTGGTAGTTAACATTGGATGTTGACGATTGTAGAAGATATTTGACTTAGTGAAGTCAATTGTTGGAATGATAAACTGTAGTGGAACTACATAATTAATAAGATGAAAAAACCCTTAGAGTACTTCCGTATAAGTCTAATAGGATGTCAGAATCATTTACTAAGTATTTGATACTTACTGATTTTGTTGTTTTCTTATTGAAGAAAATTATCCTAAGACTTATAGTGGGAGAGATATTTTATATCGATTTCGGAAATTACCATTGAACCATAGATCTAAGATTGTTCATAGCTTACTACGATCAAGTTTTGAACTTGATTAAGCTTTTGTTATGAATATTTCATAAAATGTGCAAATTGTTTGCGCAACAAAAGCAAAGTGAGCTTGATAAAGGTTTGACCTTTATAGTATGACAGTGAGAAAAGTTATACTCAATAGTCTATTGTAGATTCTGAGGAAGCTTGTCTCTAGTCGCACTGATTGGACAATTAAAGATCTGTTGGTTAATGTTGATATTAAACCATGGTTTTGGCTAAAGAATGCAAAATGGCATTCTTGAGTGATTTCTTCGAATGATAGATCCGTTGTGATTTATTTGTTTGAAGAGTTCATTCTAGAATGGCCTTAGAGTTTTTATTATGCTAAGATCACCGTTTGATATACCAGCTTATGGAGCCTATTGTAGACTCAGATAAGTTTTCCAGAAATTCGTGCTCTCTGATTTTGATATTAGTCAGATTGTCTGGTTTTATCGAAGTAAAGAGAATACATATTTGTCAGTAAGGTCAGTGGGAGCGTACAAATTTCTTTCTAGTAATACATATCATGAGTCTTCTTTTCTCCGTGTAAGTAGTGAGAGTAGTCTCTGTTATATTTGATATAAAGTTTTATATATATGATATAAAACTAAGAGACTTATGAAATACTCCCATTAGTCGCGCATAAGATATGATCTAATAAAGGACACAGTAAGACTATCTGTATGACAGTTAGTATAACTGTTTGACAATTAACGTGTCTTTTATATATATAGTATTCATCTTTCGTAAATGATGATTCCTTTGTCGAAAGATAGATTGATTAGAATGTCTAGTCAATCTTATGCATCATAGGATGATGGCGTAATGAATACTATATCATGTGCGATTAAAGATATCAATTTAATCGTAATTGTTATGAGTTATTTTGATATGCAGTAGACCATAAGATGTATCTTGAAACATGTTCTTTGTTCTTTGAGATACCAAGAACGAGTTTCTTATTCATGGATAATTTAGTCTGCAACCATAAGGTCAGATTAGTTTTGATTCTAATTATGCAATTAGATAGTCTATGCCATATAAAGTCAGAAAAGATGCAGTGGGAGTATCACAAATGATTCTACTAAACTAGTGGAATCAGTTGCAACTTATGTAGTATTGACTTATGAAGTTGCGTAGTGACCTCATAGATTAGAAGTCTTCATATTAGTGTAGTGCTTGCGGTTGTCTGCAAAGTATTTGGATTTGATATCTAAGTACATGGACAACTCAGTAGCTATTGCACAATACTAATATAGCGTTTGAGTCATATTGTTATTGAATTTGGATTCTACAAAATATGAATGAAGTAGGTTAAGGAAAACGATTGAGTTTGTTCGACAGACTCAATTTGTTAAAGCATGCTTACTTGTTGTTTCCTATCTCTTGAGTGTTGGTGAGCTCTTGAGGGCCATGAGTATGCGATACACATTGAGATATGTATAGGATATCATGGATTGGTAATAGATCAAGTGGGAGAAATTGTTAGGGTTGTTGCTCGGAGTGCCAATTCTGATCGTATTTATGTCCGATTCATAAATACGAGCAATTGTATTTTCCATAATATTATTAATTTTAGTAGTAGCACCCTTATCTTTTATACACTTATTCCATCTAATTTCGATTAGGTATCTGATTACGATTAGATCGAAACTGAATATGATTAAGTGATATGTGTATATTAGACAAAGACCCTAGGATTTACAGTATAGTGCGTAGTGACCGGTGCGTAATAACACGCGTATAACGCAAGCGCACGTATCGTTCAAGTAGTATAAAAAGTATCGATCCCACGAAGACTTAAAACCTTCTGTTATCAATTTATGAAGTTAAATGTTTACAAGTATCTAATGGATTGATTGTTTGATTGGGTGGTGACTTTAAAATTAAAATAAGTAAATAAAATTGCTTGAAAATAGATTGAAGAAAATTCAAATTTATAAAACTATCAATGGTTGTGAATCCTTCCAATATCTTTTTAAAAGATGAAGTGGTTATTTCATTTTGTGTAATATATCAGTTTATTAACCTGGAACACTAAATCATGCGAAAGTCTATGTCGATGGTCAGACACAAATACCCAGTATAACCCAATTGAACCATATGTTTATGTCAACCAAATTACCTGGATTCATTAAGATTAAGTTCCAATAAAGGTTACTCCCGCCCGACAGGTATATGTCTATCCTGTAAGGAAATCTATTAAAGGGTTATCTATCCTCAAGGAAGATCGTGAGCTATTAAGTCTAAGGCTGTAACCTAAAATTCCTTTGTCAAGTTTATTTTAGATTTACCAGATCAATCTTATTAATGGCTAGTTAACAAGACGCATTAAGCTTAAGACTTAATAAGTAAACCTTTAAATTACCCAAACTATAATTTAACCCCTTATAAACCAGTGATATTGGATTTCATCACAACCCCAGATAACTGGCTTAGTTACGACACATATTTACGGGTAGTAAAAAAAATTAAATAAAATAAAAGACATAAAGTAAAATACTGAAAATTAAATGTGAAAAGTAAATGCTGAAAGTAAATTACTGGAAAGTAAAATACTGAAAGTAAATTGCTGAAAGTAAATTGCTGAAAGTAAATGCTGAAAGTAAATTGCTGAAAGTAAATGCTGAAAGTAAATTGCTGAAAATTAAATAATGTAAAAGTACAATAAAAGAAAATGATGAGGTAAAAGGATCCACTTTTATTACTTCTATTTTAGATATCTCCCTTAATATAATATATTAACTTTGCATGATAATTACCAACCAGCCATATATGTGGTATCCAGATTAAGTCAAATTAATAATTAATTACCAACCAACCAATCAGGCGGTATCCAGTTTAGTCAGGTTAAAACCAATTTAAATAATTACCAACCGACCAATATGGCGGTATCCTCGTTAAGTTAGGTTTTAACTAGTTTATATATTATAATTAAGGGAGATTAATCTAAATATTAGTAATAAAATTTTTGCATTTAACCTACCAAAGGGGAGTTACCTCCTCATTACTGAAAAGTAAAAACTGAAAATTAAAGAAAGAAAAGTATTGTGTGTAAAAGTAAATTGCGGAAAGTAAAAACTGAAAAGTAAAAAAAAGAAAGTGCGAAAGCAGAAATTAATTACTGAAAGCTGTAAATAAACAAACAAGATACAATCTTCTTAGTATTCTTAAGGAATTCCTTAGAAGAAAGTATGAATTTACAAATGAAATGGCTTGGTATTTATAGGCAAAATTTTGCCTCCATCAAATCATCCACCAAATCCATTATTAATTGCTCCACTAATTGCTTATCCAAATCCATTATTAATTGCTCCACTAATTGCTTATCATGTTTGGTGGTGATTTGATATTTTTTATTATTTATTTATTAATTTATTTTTTTCTTTGAAAATGATTAAAAATGACTTTAATAATTACACAAAACACACTTCTGGATGGTTTATCAATTTCGGACATGAAATCTTCAGAATACGAAATTATTTTGTCTTTAAGAGTTGTAGATCTTTGAGTCTTATTTAATCTGGAACTTGAATCAGCTCAATCTGATATTTGAGTAAATAGTTATGCCCAAAATACGAAGATGCGCAAAACTGGAATTTCCAAAACCGCACTTCGTTAAAACGCCCTTTCAAGTTTCCAATCTCCAAAATTAATATGTCAAGTCCAATATTTTCCCTTATTTGACCCAAATTTCGTCCTAAATGATTTCATTGTGTCCCAATATTATTTTATCTGCAAAATAAACTAAAACACATCAAAACGTTCATCAAACCCGAGAAACTAAACAAAATATTAAGTAAAATGAGCGGTAAATATTGATATATTTTCCACTCATCACGTAGTTACAACATAGTTTGTAATTGACATTGGGAAGCACACTATTAGTTGTATATCCTTAAATAAAGTTTCCGGTCAAGATTTGCTAACATTGGTCGGTTAGTAAAATCCACTAAGACCAGTACATATCGTATATCGTGACTTGGTCTGATGGTTTATCCCAGTGAACCATGAGTCTCGGGAGACTCGTATAGACATGTAGGTTTTATTTGATAAGACATTGAACAACTCACAGAAGGTTTCCTAATATATGGTACACCAACGTCAATAGGAACCTTCTCGAGTTGAGCAAGTATAGTGGTTCTTCGACTGGAGATACCACTGTGGATATATAAGCTATCCTCCATAATTTAATGGCAGTCACGTCAATTATCTAGTCATGATCAGACCTCCGACTGTTCGTTGGGTGTGGACCGATGCTCATGATATCCTGTTCGTATCAAGATAGGATATGTCAGTCCTGTGTACAAGGCATATGCATCCAGCACATTGTAGGAAACAGAAATCGGCGATGCTATTCCAGGCTCGCGGCCCGGTCGGGAGTACGAAGTAGCCCGCGGGGGACTAAACCGAAGAAATAAAATGGATTCGCCACCCAATGTGAACTGGGAAAAATTATTTAAGGCCGCACTCACCCCTCGCAGGGAAATACCTCAAACCATTGGGTTTAGAATGGTCCCTTACTTATGCCACTTGTAATGAACGAATTTATGTGATAATAAAACCGAATCTACACAACATACATACACAAGAATGACCTACATCTAAGTTCGCATATAACCTATATCTAAGTTTGCATGCATAAAAGTAAGTCGAAATAATGGCAAACACACAATCTCATAGACACATTAAATTGATAAATACGGAAACATAAATAAATAATCTATTGTCTAAACATAAACATTAAAGAGATATAATTAAGCTCCTAGTGTGAAAGAAATAACTAAATCATGCATAAAAAATAACATACTATTTCTAATAAAAAACGAATAAACACAAGATTAGATGAAACGAAATATTTGCGTTTCTCAAGTGGTACGTGGAATTGTATCCCAAGTTCAGACCGCACTACCGTCCATTCGGATTCGGCTATGAAATTTATGTCTGTGTTTCAATCTGATATACCACGAGAGATAGCACAAAAGCATTCATCCCATGGCCACAACATGCACAAATCAACAATACCCATGCGAATAATTACTAATAAATAATAAAAGATGAACGAGAATAAATAAAAGGGTGCCCTCTGGTCTTACCTTTTAAGTCGCATTTTGGAAGTGCGTTACACGCCCGTCGGAAGGGTTAATGCTCCACAACTCCTCCGGTTCACTGGTTCAATGTTTTTCTTCGTTACTTCACTCTTTTGGGTTACTGTTTTCTCTATCTTTGCTGCTGTTTTTGGCCATTACTTTTGCGGTAATTGGGGACTATTTTAGCTTACTATTTTGCGGTGGTTAAGGGCTGTTTAAGGATGATGAAATTCACGATTTAAAGGCTGTTTTAAAGGCTTTGCAGTTCATGGTTTAAGGGCTGCTGGATTTTTTGGTTAGGGCTGCTACGGTTAGGGTTTTATTTTATGTGTGTGGACTGTTTGTGATCCAGGGGCAGTTCGGTGAGGGTTATTTAGGGTTTGTTGTGTGTTGGCTGAACGTGTGAAGTATGAGAAAAGTTTAGTGGCTTTTTGTTTGGACGTGAGTCAGTTGGTGGGGGCGTGTAAGTGGCTAAAGGGTTTTGATACTTTAGGGCTGCTGGGTTGTGTGTGTTGAGGGTGCTAGGTTTAGAACCAAGGTACGTGAGTGCTGTTGATGTTGAAGGGCTGAGTTATATGCGTTGTGGGTGCTAGGTTTATAGCCATGGGACGTGTGTTAGGTTCTATGGGGGAGGGCTGCCGTGAAGAAGCTTAAAGGGAGAGAGAGGGCTGTTAGGGTTTCTTTCCGGGAGGACAGAGGTGTTTTTCTTTGTTAGTTTCGGCAATGAAGAAGGTGTTTTTCTTTTTTGGGCGTGAATGCTCAGGGCTATTACCTTGTGGATTGCTGTGAATGTGCTAGGGGATCTAAGAGTTTGGTTTGGGTGTCTTTTTATAGGAGAGGGTTGAGGTTGTCCTCGTACGGGAAGGGAATGAATTATGTAATTATGGGGGGTATCTCTAATTAATGTGTCATAAGGAAAAATATATTCACTTTAGGAATGTAATTTGTGGGATTTGATTTTATTTTATTTAGTTTAGGTAAATGATTTAATTTTATTAGGAAGGTGATTTATGGGATTTGATTTTAATTCGGGAAGGTGATTTGATTTGCTTTCTTTAATTCGGGAAGGTGATTTGATTTCGTTTTAATTCGGGAAGGTAATTTGATTTAATTTCTTTAATTCGGGAAGGTGATTTGTTTGGATTTCGACATGTGTTTAATGTGTTAAATATTATCTTGGAGGGATTTAGTGGCTTGGGCGTGTGATTGGAGGGCTTGTGGGAGTGTGTTTGGTTCTTTTTGGTGGGCTAGGTGTGTGGGCTTGGTGGTGTGTGGGCTTAGTGTGTGGCTTGGTGTGGATTGAGGGGTTTTGGGCCAATGATGAATTTTAAAACAGAGATCCAATGAGCAAACCCGAAGCTAAGCAAACGAATTAAGTCCAACAAGGTATTGATTTCTGATTTTTCCCTTCCGACGTCCGTTTCCCGCGACTTCTGCAACTTAAAAGATAGTGCCTCCATATGAGGCTCATCATCGGGACTTATATACAAAAATGCAGTGCCTATAGTCGCCCCCACTTTGATGGGACTTGTGTAGTGTGTGACAATAACAATCCTATCTAAGTTATGCATGCATTTTTACTTACCTGGCTCGCCAGCTGGTGCTTGACTTGCCTATTGCTTTGAACTGAGTTGATATGGTGGTGAGGTGCGTCGACCCCCGAGGTTCATCCCTGCAAGATGTTGCGATCTCTAGGAATAACTACCGAACTGAGCTGATAAGAGGTGGTTCATTTCCGAACCGTGCTCCATTCTCGGAGCGCCATTCCCGACATGCTAGACCTCATTCCCGAGGCGTCGCGGTTGTGATAGTTGTTGTCCTATTTCGAATCATGCTCCATTTCCGGAGTGCCATTTCCGGCATGCTAAACTTCATTTCTGAGGTGTCGCGGTTGTGGTGGTAGTGGTCTCATTCCAAACCGTGCTTCATTTCCGGAGTGCCATTTTCGGCATGCTAAACCACATTTCTGAGGCATCGCTGATGTGATAGTGGTCCATTTCCGAACCATGCTCCATTTCCAGAGTGCCATTTTCATCATGCTAAACCTTATTTCCGAGGCGTCGCTGATGTGATAGTGGTCCATTTCTAAACCGTGCTCCATTTTCGGATTGCCATTTCCGGCATGCTAAACCTCATTTCCAAGGCGTCGCTGATGTAATAGTGGTCCATTTCCGAACCGTGCTCCATTTCTGGAGTGCCATTTCCGGCATTTGATGTTGACCTCGACCCCGAGACTCATCCCAAAAACTGCTGATGATGTGTGGGCCTCGACCCTGGGACTCATCCCCAAAACTGTTAATGATGTGTGGGCCTCGACCTTGGGACTCATCCCCAAAACTACTAATGATGTGTGGGCCTCGACTCTGGGACTCATCTCCAAAATTGCTAATGATGTATGGGCCTCAACCCTGGGACTCATCCCCAAAGCTGCTGACAACGTGTGCCTCGACCCTGGGATTCATTCCCCAAACTGCTTGTCTTTGCCACTTTTTCCTTTTCTTCAAAACCTGTGAACAAAACAAAAAAAATGCGTGTATGTGACGTGTATGCATATATGCATGGATGTATTTCCTATTCCGATGGGTTAGGTCTTCTTTGTGTTCCTCGGTGCTTCTCGCCTACTAAAGTCTTTGATCGCCCCCTGGGTCGCTTATAATTTCCTTCTACAAGTTCTTCTCTAGCGATTGCTCAGTTTTCTTTTGTCTCATGGCTCAAGTTTCTATTATATCCCTTATTCACGGGGTGGTAGACTGGTCGGCCCCAGACTTGGTTTAGCTTTTTGTTCTTCATTGCTTGCACTCGGCCAAAGTAGATAATTTGATACAATGTTCCGTATTGTCATGCCACATTACTCTCTTTTACGAGGTAGTCCCAATAGTTGTACATATTGTTGCCCTCAAAGGATGCTCAGTGCCGAAACCAGAGAGCCTTCAAAGTACTCGAGGCAACTCAAATCCGACCGTTTGAATAAATGATCTGAACCAGACTCAAAGTGTGTGTGTGCTAGGGTTATTTTACAGCTTGATCCTTTGGTAGGCCAACTCAATGATTTTGTTTCGAAGAATTGGATCGAGGGGTCAAACCAACCTAGATGTCTTGATCATGCTCTGTAATTACTTTTCCGTACACAATGTGATATGATTTTCTTTTCCTCTTCTTTCGTCTTTTTTTTACACACCTACCCTTTAAGGTAGCATTTCTCCTCATGGTGGTCCTAATACTCGCCCATGGGTAGATTCACGCTTATTGGTTATAGGTGGTTTATATTTTCTTCTTAGAGACTTTTCTTTTGTTTCCAACCATACCACATATCGTAACACAAGTAAGTCAGGATGGACATCTAAGAGAACGGTCATTCGTTGATCTGCAATCTCTTTAACTAATCACCTTGCCGACTACACAGGCTTTCACTGCTAAGATCCTATAATTAAGTGCTCACGAGTCTAACTTAGATCAACTACTCAAAATATCAGATGAGAGTACCTCTCGCACTTTATCGTTTCTAAGGTTTCACCCTGAAGCAAACAATTTCATCATCGGACTATGCTTAACTATTAAGGACAAAAACTCGAACAAGTAGGCAAAATCAATGTCTTTATTATTAAAAATGCGGGATTGCAATCAAATAAATCAGGGAAATAAACGTTAGCGGCATTGCCTTCTTCCTCAGCCTATGGTTCATCACTGCTAATATCCTCTATCCCAATGCAAGAAGCCTGATGGTTGAGAGTTTGGAGGACAAAGGTTTCGGGCAGGCTAGAGTTGATCATGTAGGTGGGTGGTGGAACAGAGTGGTAATTGGGTAGATGGTTTCTGTATTTGTTGGGTTGTTCTTTTTCTGGATCGGGTATTTTATGGGTGTCAATGAGTTTTTGGATCTCATGCCTAAGGCGAGTGCAGTTGTCAGTTTTGTTGGCTCTCCTCTGATGGAAGTGACAATATAGGCTTAGGTCAAGGTTGGGTGGCATAGGGTCTGGAAGTGGTTTTGGCTCTAAAGGCTCTAGGAGTCCTTGCGTCTTCAGGTTTTCAAGCACCTTTGACAAAGGTCTACTGTAGGCATTGCATTTTTGCATGTGAGTCCCTATGATGAGTCTCATCTGGAGGCACTACCTTTCTAGTCGAGGAAGTTACGGGAAATGGTCGTCAGAAGGGAATCGGTATTTTGTTAAATTTTATCCGCTTGTTAGCTCTAAGCTCACTCGTTGGACCTCCATTTTAGAGCACTTTAGCCTAAAAAACCCTCAAACACTTAAACTTGGCCCAAAACCCCACATCTATCCCACACACGCACCAAGCCCACCATCAAAAGCCAACCAAACCCACCAACCAAGGACCACACACCCAAGCCTTGGACCACACGCCCAAGCCCACTTAAGACACATCCAAATTAATTAAATATATATTTAACACATGTGTAATTAAATAAAACAAATAAATCTAAATAATCACCTACCAAAATAATAAAAATACTTACACAAATTAAAGAAATTGCATGCCTAATTAAGATAAATCAAATATTTTCTATTCCTAACTTAACAAATCTCATGCCTAAACAAGACAAATCAAATATATTAGCTTCCTAATTTGAACCAATCTTGTCTCCAATCAATCTTAGGTTTTCCTTACATGACACTAAATAATATAATTAGCCAAATCCCTTTCCTTGTCAAGCCTAGCCTTTGTATATAAAAGAAACACTTTTCCATGACACTCCCCCTCTCACATTCACGGCAACACAAGAGAAAACAAGCAACCAAAAAATTTCTTTCCTTCTCCTCCCTCATGCCATCGAAAATTACACTCAAAACAGCCCTTAATCACCACCAAAAATGCATCCATACAGTCCCATAAACTATCAAAAATCACAGCCCCACACAACCACTACACTACCGAAAATATACCCCTAAAATAGTAAGCAGAAATCGCACAAACAGCAGCCATATACACGCATAAACATCAGCCAAAATAGCCCCGATACAGCACCCCTTTTCACCGAAAATAGCAGCCCCTATTACCATAAAACAGTAGCCCAAAAACGCAACATACATCAGCCCCCTAAACCCCTTAAAATAGTCCAGAAAACACCCTAAAACTGCACTAAAAAACTGCACTTAAAGCCTTTAAAATCACCCAAAATAGTAGCCTAAAACACCCAAAACAATGACCAAAATACGGCAGTAATACGGCAGCAAAACGACAGCAAAACAGCAGTAAAATGGAGTCAAAACAGTAGCTTGAGTAGCGAAACAACAAGGTAAAACGCAAACCAGTGAACCAGAAAGTTGTTGAGCTTTAACACTTCCGACCTCCGTGAAACGCAAGTCCGAAAGTCGAAAAAAAAAGTTAGACCTGAGGGTATTTTTCACATCCGTATTCAGTTGTATTTTTATTATTTATTGAGTTTCGTTTGCATGATTATTATGGAGTGATGCATGTTGTGGCCTTTGAATAGACAAAAAATGCATTAATTGTGAAATGGTGTATGTTGTAGCCCTTGAATAAAATGAATAATGTGTCGCCTCTTGTGGTATATAGGATGGAAACCCGAAAATAAATTTCATAGCCGATTCCGAATGGACGTAGTATGATCTGTACTCGGGATACAACTCCACGTACCACTTGATTTCCGCATGTTATTTATTTATTATTCGCTACTTGATTTCCGCATGTTATTTATTTATGTAATGATGTGATCGAGCGCACGGGCTCAGTAAGTTGGATTAAAGGTTCCCTATTTTGAGGGGTTAAAATCCTTTACCACGATGCTTTGCCGCGCCGGTTGATGTATATTTGGTTGAATGTAAGATGTGTTCAATCGGGTATACGAAGTCTGATGTTGTTGTCTTTATTTTTTATATGCTTGATGTGATTGAGCGTATGGGCTTAGTAAGTTGGATTAAAGGTCCCCTATTTTGAGGAGTTAAAATCCTTTACCACGATGCTTTACTGCGCCGGTTGATGTATATTCAGTTGAATGTAAGATGTGTTCAATCGGGTATACGAAGTCCGATGTTGTTGTCTTTATTTTTTATATGCTTGATGTGAATGAACGCATGGGCTTAGTAAGTTGGATTAAAGGTCCCCTATTTTGAGGGGTTAAAATCCTTTACCACGATGCTATGCCGCGCCGGTTGATGTATATTCAGTTGAATGTAAGATGTGTTCAATCGGGTATACGAAGTCCGATATTGTTGTCTTTATTTTTTATATGCATGATGTGATCGAGCGCATTGGCTTAGTAAGTTAGATTAAAGGTCCCCTATTTTGAGGGGTTAAAATCCTTTACCACGATGCTTTGCCACGCCGGTTGATGTATATTCGGTTGAATGTAAGATGTGTTCAATCGGGTATACGAAGTCCGATATTGTTGTCTATTTTTTATATGCATTATGTGATCGAGCGCATGGGTTTAGTAAGTTTGATGAAAGGTCCCTTATTTTGAAGGGTTAAAACCGTTTACCACGATGCTTTGCCGCGCCGGTTGATGTATATTCGGTTGAATGTAAGATGTGTTCAATCGAGTATACGAAGTCCGATATTGTTGTCTTTATTTTTTATATGCATGATGTGATCGAGCGCATGGGCTTAGTAAGTTGGATTAAAGGTCCCATATTCTGAGGGGTTAAAATCCTTTACTACGATGCTTTGCCGCGCCGGTTGATGTATATTCGGTTGAATGTAAGATGTGTTCAATCGGGTATACGAAGTCCGATATTGTTGTCTTTATCTTTGTACGCATTGTAATGAAAAGCGTAATGGGCTTATGGTGTTGGACTAAAAGGTTCTCCATTTGGGGGAAGAAAAGCCTAAAAGGCTACCTTTACCACGATATTTGCCGCATCTTTCATTTATTGATTGCATCATCTATCCTTGTCTTGGCTTGATCTATTATCATTGGTGTACCCATGTCATGATAGCATTTGGGCATTAATTCTCGTGGTATATAGGATGGAAACCCGGACATAAATTTCATAGCCGATTCTGAATGGATGGTAGTATGATCTATACTCGGGATACAATTCCACATACCACTTGGAAAAAGGCCCACGCATGTGTTCGTGTCAGTTCTAGATATCTTTTCTACATCACATCACGATATGTCTATTTTAGCGTATAGTTGTCTCTTTTTACCTTATGCATTTTTATTACCTCTTTAGTTATCTATTTCCATTATGCACTTAATTGTCTTTCCTTAATATGCATGCTTGTAAAAATGTTATTTTTTTGCGCTTCTGTGTCTACTAATGTGAAATTGTATGCTTTTCGTATGTCAATTTATCTTTATGCATGAATTCAGACATAGATTATATGCAAATAGGTTGTATGCAAATATGAAAATGTGTTATGTGTAAAATTAGATATGAGCTTTGTACCTATGCATGCAAACTTAGGAGTAAATTATCCTTGGAAATATGTTGCTTAGGCTTGGTAAGATTATTGCACAAATCATTTTATTACAAGTGGCATAAGTAAGGGACCATTCCGAACCCAACAGTTTGAGTTCTTCCCTTGCGAGGGGTGAGTGCGGCCTTAAATCTTTGTCTCGGTTCACACCGGGTGGCTACTCCATTATTCTCCGATTTAGTCCCCCGTGGGATACTCCGTACTCCCAACCGGGACACGAGCCCGGAACAGCATGCGTCGCCCAGTTTCTGTGTCCCACAGTCTGGCGACTCCACTGTGGATAGAGAATTGGCCCCGAAATAATGTCTTGTAATATTATGATTTGTGCATTAATTAACTGTGTCTACTGTGAGTTAAAAAGGGTTTAATCAAAGGCATATTGTTTAAGTTGGGTAATGGTTTGGTGTCTTCCTTCACTCACTACCTTTCTAGAAGGAAAAGTTGTGAAGGCACCTAGATAATCATATACTTGTAGCCTATTGTGATGGACTAATTTGGAGGACCCGTTGTTTATTCCTGTCACCAAGCGATAAGAGCTTAAGAGGCTAGGGTACTTAAGAGAGCCTCGCTCCACCCTCCCCTGGGAAATCTACAACGGGAAATCCATCTGACAGTCAGTCACACACCATAACTCGTTGGCACGTACTGTAAGGTATAAAAAGGTGCGCTCACTTGGTCGTTCAAACCCTTGAGTGGGGAGACCTAGTTGTGGGCAATCTTTCGCCAATGAGAGTCTTTGTCTACACTCCCACAAACCCACACGTAGACCGAAATTGTATGGCCTATAGCAACTATTTCCTTGTGCTTGTGGACCATCCTCATTTGGATGCAGTTGGACTTCTTGTCAGAAATGCGAACTTGTTGGGCCATTTAAACTGGGACAAGTTCGTATCCTATGACAATTGGGCCAAAAGCTTCTGAAATGTTGATGAGCCACTCTGTAGAAATTGTTTTTGTATCCTCGTGCTTGGGAACATTGTCGTTTGGATCCATTCAGACCTTTTATCATGGGATATGGGCTTGTTGGGCCATTTAAACTAGGACAAGAACGTATCTTACGATGATTGGGCCAAAAGCTTCTAAAACGCCAATAGGCCATTATATGTTTGTGTGTAGGAACATTATCATTTGGATACGGTTGGGCTTCTTGCCAAGAGATGTGAACTTGTTGGGCCATTTAAACTGGGACGAGTTCACTCCTATGACAGTTGGCCCAAAAGCTTCTAAATGATGATGGGCCAATTTGTGCGAAAATGTTAATAAGTTGATATATTCCTTGTATCACATGCATTTCATTCATCTCATGCATACATATATCTTGTTAACACCCTTATGTCTAAAAAAGACATCATAGATTCCTGTTGGGTTAGGGAAGAGGGAAGACTCACTAAAAGACCGATAACAGATATGAGTACATCCGATAACGAGGTATCCCGGATAGATCAGTTGGAAAATGGTCTCGCCAAAATTACTGAACAGTTGCAAGCATTGACTACTGCCATGGCTGGTATGGTTGTACCCCGTGTTGGGGGGGTTATGAGAATGTGAGGCGCGGGGAGCCTCCGAACGGGTTGGGGGATGATATCCCCGCTTTTGATGATGACATGGCAGAGTATGCAACATGCAAAGTGATTTGGTCTCAAGCAGAATTTCAGAAGCTTCGGGATCAGGTTGAAACAGTTACCCGTAAAATGAAGGGTAAACATGAAGAGTTGTTAGATTATGAGGCAATGACCTTCGAAGAACAGTTGCTCGCTCAGTTCAAGATGCCGGATATGGCTAAGTTCAATGGGAATGAGGATCTGAGGGTTCATCTCCGTCGGTATGTATCAGTTATGAGTTCCATGGGTTTGACAAAGTGACAGGTGTAGAAGATGTTTGGAATGTCACTCGAGGGGGCACCAGAGGTATGGTATCACAGCCTTGAGAAGAAAGTAAGAGAAGATTGGAGGGAATTGGTTGATGCATTCCTGAAATAGTATGTCACGGACTTGGAGATAGATCTGTCACTCCATGATCTGGAGAACACCAGGCAGAAACCGGAAGAGAGTTTCAAGGAGTATGTGGATCGCTGGAGAAGCCAGCTCTTAAAGATGCAGACCAGGCCCTCAGAGAAAGACCAGATAAAAATGATCATTAAGGGCACCAAACCCTCCATCTATGGAAAGCTAAGGAGGATGACCTTCATGATTACTTATTTTCGACAGTTGAGGGAAAATGTCATGGATATTGAGGAAGAAGAGGCCGAGAATCGAAAATTCTATGGTCTGAACAGGAGGCCCATTAGGGGGACAGCGGGAACAAAGCCCGTTTCTACTGAGATTGCCGCTATCCGAAACCGGAGATTCTCCAACTTGGGTAGACCCCTGTCCAAGGTATTGGAGAAATTGAAGAGACAAGGACTTCTAAAACCCCTAGAAACCAAACCACTCCCAAACCCTCCACCACCGAATCTCAACCTAAACCAATATTGCCAATTCTAGCAACAGAAAGGCCACGATACCGACAATTGTGCCCGACTCCGCCATGAAATCCAAGACCTTATAGACTCCAAAAAGATACCCGACCCTGAAACAGAATGCCCCAACGCACACCAGAACCCTTTACCAAATTACCACTCTGTCCTGCCACCAACCTATATGATAAACTCTGGCCTACCCGAGAACCTTGTCCTCAAATCCTTTGACCTCCAAGCCGTTTGCCTTGGGATTTGGGATAGTAATAGCGAAGATGAAACCGAACATGGGAAGAATTTCTGGGCAGACTTCTCTAGTAGTGATGAAGAAGAAGTGAGGGGTATGACACGCAGCGGGCGTTTCTACAATGATATGGCTGAAAAGGGTAAAGAAGTGTTGACTGAAGGAAGAGAAGTAGCAGAAAATGGGGATAATTCTGAGGGAGATACAGTGCTACGCCAGTTGAAAAAAACCCGAGCACAAGTGAGTAGATGGGATTTGTTGTGTGCATCTCAGGAGCACAGATGGGCCATGGTTGAGGCCTAAAGTAAGATAGTGGTGACGGAAGATGCCAACCCTGCAATGTTTGTTGGGTCAGTGCAAAAGGAGACTTTACAGGCAATCACTTTTTCTGAGGAAGAACTCCCAGCTGAGGGGAGAAATCATAATAGACCTTTGTTTATCATAGCTGAAGTAAGGGGTAAGAGGACCTCTTGTGTGATGATGGATGACGGCTTATCCATTAATGTGTGCAAGATTTTGGCCAAGCTGGGTATGAAAACAACAGATCTGGATCCCTGTAGTATAACTATCAAGGCTTATGATGACATTAAGCGAGGAGTTGAGGGTACATTTGTAGCAGCGGTCAAGGTTGGTCCTATTGAGGACGAAGTTGAGTTCACAGTGCTGGACATCCCAGCCACTTTTGCCTTATTTTTGGGAAGGCCTTGGTTTCATAAGCTTGGGGGCGTGCCCTCTGTTGGAAATATTACCAAAGCCCCAAGATCAACAAGAACAAGCAAAATATATAAATACATGAAGAATAAATTGAAGTATGGCGGAAGCATACTCACAATACTTGAAAATGGATGCTAAGATGATGCGAAATTCCTCCCTTGTGCAGTGAAGCTCTCGGCCAAGAAGAAAAGAGGGACTCCAAGTCGAGTTTGATCCTTCAAGCTCAAGGATTAGTTTCCCATATCACCTATGTATGATCCCTTGAAGGTGCTAGCCTTTGTTGTGATTTTTGAATGCACAACTTCTTCAAAATCTTGCCACAAAAATTGAAGAAATGGAGAGCCCAAAACTGCATGTAGTTTGCGGCAATGTGAGAGAGAGAGGAGTGTCATGATTTTTGTTACAAAAAATCAATTTATATTTATGCTATAATATTTATTAAATTAATAATAAACTTATGACACAAATCATGCAATGGCTTAGAGTGTCAACACTCAAACTCCATGCAAAACCATTGAGTGTATTGTACACTATCACCATGCAATGTATTAAACAATTAATAATGCATAAAATGACATGTGTCATGTGGGCCCCCACAACCCAAATGAAAGTGGGCCCACGTGCACTCACGCGTTCGGGTTCGATATTTCCGAAATACCGAACTTACGTCGCGACGTTAATTAAATCGAATATAAATAAATAATTGCGCCTAGCGAAATTATTATTTACGTCGCTAACGAATTAATTCTAAATTAACTCGTTTGCCCGAATTAAAATCTAATTTTAATTTCGCGTCGAAATCGAATTTCGATTATTATATCGAATATAATATTTTTACGATTAATTCCAAATTAATCGTTCTCTCTCTATTAGTAGTACTTTATCCAAGATAAGTCTCTCCGTAATTAATCCAAGATTAATCGAGTTTGAATCATACGTCATTGGTGAATCTTCGGGAAGCGACCCAAGAGATCTCTGGATATGTTGGTAGTAAATACGGCCGTCAGATTATCCGAACACGTACGTACAAAGTACTACGTTTTTACCGATTTACAAGACAAGGTTAGCCTCTAGCAAAACGCCATGCCTACCCAATTCTCCAGAAATATTCTTATTGAATATAAGATCTATAACAGGCGTAGTATACCATAGTATAGTGTATATCGAACCAGTATCGGATGATCACATGTAAGGCCGGGGCTGGAGATGTGTCTGCCCCGTACGATACACATATCGGACATCAAGCAACTCTCTTTGAATCGGATAATCCTGACCTAGTCATATTATCCCGATGGTTGCAACCATTATAGAGTACTAGTTCTGTATCCCTCGCGATCATCATCTCCATATGTCTGAAGTGATACTTCCATCTTGACATCACACCCAATACACTACGATTCTCGATAAACCCAGAAGAGGTGTACACAGAACCCGTTAAAAGCCTGGACCACCAAAAATAAAGTTTACCGATTGTCGTAAGTACTAGCGATGCAAGTCTCAGGTTAAGATCATATGCACCTACCCTGAAGCGGACTCCCATAGACACGCAGACATACTACCAATGGGATTCCGCGGGGTCTATCCAGAGCGAAGCTGTTTTCCGTACCATTGGTAAACACAACCTCCTACCGCACTTGCATAAGTATCCTATACTTAAATATATGAGAACTATGCCGTTGTGCCCTCACAACATGCACAAGTGCAGTACTAGTCTATTCCGCATTATCGATGTCCAATCTCGATAATACTACGACTAGGGATATTTAATGATTAAACCTTTATGGATTGATACCGTCTCATCTCATCACAATCCAAACTAATCATAGGGACTCTTACCATTATATCCAAGTAAATAAATTACAAAACGGTAAAAGGCAATTTCATTACTACATAGTTAATTTTTTACAATAATACAATATCATTTACAAAATAGTGACGCTATGGGTCATAACTGTCTAACAATCTCCCACTTGGCCTATAGCCAGTCACTCAAGCATCTAATACCTGAACTATGTATGTGTCGCTCAAACTTTTCCGAGGAATTATTTTCGTCAGCGGATCTGCAATGTTGTCCTCTGATGCGATCTTTTCGATCTTCACATCGCCACGATGTATGATCTCTCGAATCAGATGGAATCGTCGAAGAACATGTTTGGATCGTTGATGAGACCTTGGTTCCTTAGCCTGCGCTATGGCCCCGCTATTGTCACAATACAATAAAACGGGCTCAACTGCTAATGGAACTACTCCTAATCCAACTAGGAATTTTCAGATCCAAACCGCTTCCTTTGCTGCTTCAGCTGCTGCAATGTACTCCGCTTCAGTTGTTGAATCGGCAACAGTATCTTGCTTGGAAGATTTCCAGCTCACTGCTCCCGTTATTCAAGCAAAATATGTACCCGTACCCGGTTTGCGACTTGAAGTCGTCTCTGTCGGTTTGGAAACTTTCATCGGTATACCCAGATACCTCAAGTTCTCCATCTCCATAGATTAAGAAAACATCCTTAGTTCTCTTAAGATACCTAAGGATACTCTTAACCGCCATCCAGTGATCCTTTCCTGGATCGGCCTGATATCGACTACACATGCTCAAAGCATAGGACACATCAGGTCGTGTACATATCATGGCATACATGATCGATCCAACTGCCGAGGCGAACGGAGTCCGACTCATGTTGTCTCTCTCATCTTGTTTTTAGGACACATGTCCCTAGATAGATAGACGCCATGTGATGTTGGCAACAGTCCCCTCTTGGACTGATCCATGTTGAATCTCTTCAACACTTTATCAATATATGTACTCTGGGAGAGTCCAAGTAGCCTTCTAGATCTATCCCTGTAGATCTTTATTCCTAGAATAAAAGCTGCTTCTCCCAGATCTTTCATAGAGAATTTCAATGAAAGCCAAGCTTTCACCGACGTTAACATGGGAATGTCATTGCCTATAAGCAATACATCGTCGACATAAAGGACATTAAAAGTCAGTGCACTCCCACTAACCTCTTATATACACAAGGATCATCTACGTTTTGAATGAAATCATATTCTTTTATGACCTCATCAAAACGTTGGTTCCATGACCTCGATGCTTGCTTCAGTCCATAAATGGACCGATTTAACTTACAAACCTTGTTTGCAAGTCTTGGTGCGATAAAACCGTCAGGTTGTTGCATATAAACATCCTCCAACAGGTTTCCGTTAAGGAAAGCGGTTTTAACGTCCATCTGCCATATTTCGTAATCGTAATATGCAGCTATCGCAAGCATTATCCGAATGGATTTAATCATGGCAACGGGTGAGAAAGTTCGTCATAATCAACTCCTCCAAGTTGTTGACGATACCCTTTCGCTACGAGCCTAGCTTTGTACGTTTGTACGTTGCCATCCATGTCGGTCTTCATGGCCTCTTGCCATAAAGTGGATTCGATACCTTGTATCGCTTCCTCATACGTAGCCGGTTCTGTATCCTCAATAAGATTAATATCTACATGAGGTGAATCAGGAATCCATACCTCTCAGGTATTACCCTGACTCTCTCCGACCTACGTAGTCCTTGTGTAATTGAAGATTGTGGTTCAGTCTCATCCTGGATGGACTGTTCATGTTCCGTTCTCGATTCATTGCCAGGAACAGTATCACTACGACTTTCATCGAGTTCTACTTTCCTCCCACTTACGAACACTGCATTTAGGAATTCCTTTTCAAGGATAACCGCATGTAGAGCAACAAATACTTTTCTCTTGTGGGTAATAGAAGTAATATCCTTTGGTTTCCCTATGATATCCAACAAATAGGCATTTATCTGATTTGGGTTCAAGTTTGGTACCTTCCAAACGTTTGACGTATGCCCAGCAACCCCAAATCTTCAGGAATGAGAAACCTGGTTTCTTTCCTGTCCATATCTCATACGGAGTCTGTTCAACAGACTTTGACGGAACCCTATTCAAAATAAGAATTGCACTTTCTAATGCATGTCCCCAGAAGGATATAGGTAGCTCAGTGCGACTCATCATCGACCTTACCATGTCAAGCAAGGTACGTTTCTCTCGTTCAGACACACCATTTAATTGTGGTGTTCCAGGAGGAGTCCATTGTGAAAGAATACCATATTCTTTCAAGTAATCTTAAAACTCATTACTTAAGTATTCGCCACCACGGTCCGACCGTAATGTCTTAATACTCTTGCCTGTTTGTTTTTCAACTTCGTGTCGAAACTCTTTGAATTTCCCAAAAGTTTCCGACTTGTGCATCATTAGATACACATAACCATAACGCGATGCATCATCCGTAAAGGTTACGAAGTATCGATATCCACCTCTAGCCTGGCTAGACATGGGCCCACAAACGTCACTATGAACGAGGGCTAACAGTTCAGTGGCGCGTTCACCTTTACCACTAAAGGTGATTTAGGCATTTTGCCTAATAAACAAGATTCGCAGACGTCATATGAATTTGGATCAAATCCGTCCAAGTACCCACTCTTCGAAAGTGTGGATAAGCGAGTCTTGTTGATGTGTCCCAGACGACAATGCCACAAATAAGTTCTTCCTTTGGATTACTCATTTTGAGCCTTTTGTTGTTATTTTACGTTTTGGAGATTTATTTATATTCAAAATATAAAGACCATTATTTGCATCGGCAGTGCAAATTTCTGCATCATCTTTATATAAATAACACCTGGTGTTTTTAAATACAAAAGTGTACCCATACTGGGTTAACAAAGATACAGAAATATATTCCTAGTTAAACTAGAACAAAATAACAGTCATTTAGTTTAAGTACATGCCCCGAGGGCAGTTCCAAAACAAAAGTGCCTACGGCCAAAACAGCAACAGAAGTTCCATTTCCAACTCGTAGATCTACCTCCCCTGAAGCCAGTCTCCTGCTATCATACAGATCCTGCACATCAGTACAAATATGAGAACCACAGCCAGAATCAAAAATCCAATTTTTATTAAGACTAGAAGTAGTCATATTTATCTCAATAACAAACATACCTGAGGCCGGTGCCTTGCCCGCCTGTATGTCCTCCTTGTGTCCCTTGTTCATGCGGCTGTCACGCTTCCAGTGACCTTTCTTGCCGCATTTCAGGCAAACATCTTGAGACTTGTCCCTTGGCTTCCCAGAAGCCTTTGTTGACTTGGCCTTGCCTTTGTTTCTATGCTTTTTCTTCTTAACATCCCCAGTTGCCTTGAGCCCAGCTTTCGGCGTTTGAGATGTTGATGCAAAGTGCGCCTCGCGCTTGTTGCCTTTCAGAAGCTCTTTCTCTGACTCCTTGAGAATCGATAATAACTCTCCAAGAGTATCATCCGAATTCATCAATTTGTAGTTGATGACAATCTGTTTCAAGTATCGGGTAGTTCGGGTAGTGACTGTAGAAGTACATCTATCGACAGCTCAGCCTCCAAGACTATACCCATATTAGCCAATTGTTCAATATCGGCTATCATTTGAGTCCCATGGACCTCAACAGAACTACCATCAGTCATACGGGAGCGAAAGATTTTCTTCACTAACTCGTACCTCGCCATCCGCTTATTAGTGCGGTGAAGATCTTGCAATCTTGCCATCATATTATAAGGATCCAAGTCCCTATTCTGGCGGCGAAAGTGTTGAGTCATTGAAGCAAGCATGATCGACTGAGCCGTGTCACAATCATCACTGTGAGTTTTCCATAACTCCAGCTCAAGTGGCTCAGTGGGCTTAGGCCTGAGAGGTTTTTGTATCGTATACAGTATCCTCTCCGCCCCAAGGACTATCCTTAGGTTCATTTCCCAGTCGGCGAAGTTGGTGCCCTTGAACACATTATCACCCATGATTATGTCACGGACATTTCCTTTGTTTGCCATCTTAACTACGATAATCTAATTATCTAGTTAACGATATGTGGGTACAGTCAAATGTTACATAAAAAAAATAACATTGTATTAGTCCAACTAATGTGTAAATTTGACGAAATAAGTTGTGTAAGCGCGCGTAAAGCTAAGTATCTGAACGATAATTGCAAATTCAATACTAGCCTCCCACTAATTTCTGCAAGTCTCTAACCCTCTGTTGAGTACTCGGGAAATCCAATTCCTAGTGGGCTAGGATCCCGTTAAATAACACACAATCTTGACTTTGGCCAACAAATTGTATGATATTTAACTAGGTAGATCTCGAAGATCAATTGGATCCCATCAATTCCTAGATCCGGTAGGTGGACATCTAAGTCCGAAACATATACATATGTCAATGCATCCAATACATTTTCCTAACCATTTCCTCTGAATCAACTAAGCCTTGGCTTTGGCACAACAAACCTAATGATTCCAGTTAAGCGGGACCCATTGACGAGGAAAGTTTCGTAATCAATGTCGATGGACAAGAAGTGATCTTGACTTTGGCCAACAAACCATAACTTGGACAGGACACCGATGTGGAACAAAACTCTCATGATTCAAACACATCCTCAATTGACAAAGGTCTTGACCTTGGCCAACAAACCAATGCCAATTCGGATCTTGAGAAAGAATCATTCAACGGAAGGAAAATCGCTTAATATTGTTTGAGGGATTTTTCGCGGTAATTGGCAACCAATTAATTTATCTTTGTTAGGTCTCATCATCATACACCCTTAAGCATGCTTCTAAAACATCATAAAGCGCGTAAAGTAAAGTAATAGCGATATACGGATGGATATGAACAACAACTTGTTCCTAGAACAAATCACTCCCTTTCCTCTCCCCGCTAGCACTATTCTACTCTTACCCAATTACATAATACAATAAGAGAAACCTCATTTACATTGAGGGGAATTAGGTGAGAAGAGAATACAAAGAGACAATAAGAGAAGGCTGGACACGCAGGTCCAATTTATAAATTCTAAATTTACAATAATTTCTAAAACCATTCCCTTCTAATATCCATCATAATACCCATACACTATTCATACATCACATCCACATTCATTCATTCAAGGCATGTTATACAACCAATCAAATCCAATTAATTAGTCTTTAATTAGGTGACAATACAATGTTCAAACAATTGTTTGCATTTGCACGAGTCCAACTCAATTTGAGAATAAATACTTATAGTATGAATTCACGAATTATATCGAACTACTCGTTAAATCCAATTTAAGTCGTATTCAATACTAATCCTATTATTTAATTCTAAATTAAATATTTACACTTTTATTGTGCTTTTATAACTTAGATTCCAAATCTAATACAATCGGGTCTCAAAGCCCAACTAACATCTAATGTCCATTTAATTAAAGTCCGATGGGCTTTCAATTGATTTCTTTAGGCTTGGGTTTTGGTCAATGTATGGGTCAAACCCAATTACCAAGCCCAATAAGGAATCACCCTCATATGCCATAAAATCAATATCAAGCCCATAAGGCCCAATTAAACATAAAAGCCCATTTATTACATTTGGGCTTAAATGGTGTGATTTAGGCCCATTTTGGATCCAATCCAAATGGTCCAAATCTACTTGGCCCAACCAAGCCCATTATGTCCAAATATAATAGTTTTAGGCCCAATTCAAAATTAAGCCCAACTAACCAAATTTTAAAATTCCAAATTTTAAAACTTAATTAATTAAAGTGTATTATCATGATTAATCCTTTAAATCAATATTCCCAAAATATCAAATTAATCCATTAATCATATTTTTATCTTAAATATATGTCCACATTATTTAATCAAAAAATCAAGTCCCTAATCCTCCATCAAGCATTCGGCCAAGGTGATTAAAATGGTTCCGATTTCGTTTTCAATCCAATCGAGTTACAAATCATCATTCCATATTGTTTCAAGTCATCTAATGTCTTTAAAATAAAAAATCATCTAGTCCATATGCTTGCATGTATTCGGCCAAGCCTCATTTGGGTTGGAAAAATTAATCCAATTTATTTTCCATGAAATTGATGATGTATAATCTAAATAACATACATCTAAGCATATTTAATCAAGCAAACTCATCAAATCATGCTTCATACAATTTTCCCCAAATAACATCCTAATATATTTGCATGCTCTTTAAGCTCTGATACCATTGTTGGAAATAATTACCAAGCCCCAAGATCAACAAGAACAAGCAAAATATATAAATACATGAATGAATAAATTGAAGTATGGCGGAATCATACTCACAATACTTGAAAATGGATGCTAAGATGATGCGAAATTCCTCCCTTGTGCAGTGAAGCTCTCGGCCGAGAAGAAAAGAGGGACTCCAAGTCGAGTTTGATCCTTCCAAGCTCAAGGATTAGTTTCCCATATCACCTATGTATGATCCCTTGAAGGTGCTAGCCTTTGTTGTGATTTTGAATGCACAACTTCTTCAAATCTTGCCACAAAAATTGAAGAAATGGAGAGCCAAAAACTGCATGTAGTTTCGGCAATGTGAGAGAGAGAGGAGTGTCATGATTTTTGTTACAAAAAATCAATTTATATTTATGCCATAATATTTATTAAATTAATAATAAACTTATGACAAAAATCATGCAATGGCTTAGAGTGTCAACACTCAAACTCCATGCAAAACCATTGAGTGTATTGTACACTATCACCATGCAATGTATTAACAATTAAATAATGCATAAAATGACATGTGTCATGTGGGCCCCACAAACCCAAATGAAAGTGGGCCCACGTACACTCACGCGTTCGGGTTCGATATTTCCGAAATACCGAACTTACGTCGCGACGTTAATTAAATCGAATTTAAATAAATAATTGCGCCTAGCGAAATTATTATTTACGTCGCTAACGAATTAATTCTAAATTAACTCGTTTGCCCGAATTAAATCTAATTTTAATTTCGCGTCGAAGTCGAATTTCGATTATTATATCGAATATAATATTTTTACGATTAATTCCAAATTAATCGTTCTCTCTCTATGTATAGTACTTTATCCAAGATAAAGTCTCTCCGTAATTAATCCAAGATTAATCGAGTTTGAATCATACGTCATTGGTGAATCTTCGGGAAGCGACCCAAGAGATCTCTGGATATGTTGGCAGTAAATACGGCCGTCAGATTATCCGAACACGTACGTACCAAGTACTACGTTTTTACCGATTTACAAGACAAGGTTAGCCTCTAGCAAAACGCCATGCCTACCCAATTCTCCAGAAATATTCTTATTGGAATATAAGATCTATAACAGGCGTAATATATACCGTAGTATAGTGTATATCGAACCAGTATCGGATGATCACATGTAAAGCCTGGGGCTGGAGATGTGTCTGCCCTGTACGATACACATATCGGACATCAAGCAACCAGTCTCTTTGAATCGGATAATCCTGACCTAGTCATAATATCCCGATGGTTGCAACTATTATAGAGTACTAGTTTGTATCCCTCGCGATCATCATCTCCATATGTCTGAAGTGATACTTCCATCTTGACATCACACCCAATACACTACGATTCTCGATAAACCAGAAGAGGTGTACACAGAACCCGTTAAAGCCCTGGACCACCAAAACTAAAGTTTACCGATTGTCATAAGTACTAGGGATGCAAGTCTCAGGTTAAGATCATATGCACCTACCCTGAAGCGGACTCCCATAGACACGCAGACATACTACCAATGGGATTCCGCGGGGTCTATCCAGAGCGAAGCTGTTTTCCGTACCATCGGTAAAACACAACCTCCTACCGCACTTGCATAAGTATCCTATACTTAAATATATGAGAACTATGTCGTTGTGCCCTCACAACATGCACAAGTGCAGTACTAGTCTATTCCGCATTATCGATGTCCAATCTCGATAATACTACGACTAGGGATATTTAATGATTAAACCTTTATGGATTGATACCGTCTCATATCATCACAATCCGGAACTAATCATAGGGACTCTTACCATTTATATCAAAGTAAATAAATTACAAAATGGTAAAAGGCAATTTCATTACTACATAGTTAATTTTGTACAATAATACAATATCATTTACAAAATAGTGACGCTATGGGTCATAACTGTCTAACACCCTCCACTCTACATCACATGATTAAGTTCCCGTATGGAGTGGAAATTGTCACCATCCGAGCTGAGGAAGATAATGTTGTGGATGCCTTGGAGATACAACCTTTCACAAGGTTCCAAGTGTCGGCAACTTTTGAAGAATGAGTGGATCCTAGGGTGGCTAGGATCATGAAAAAAATTAAGTTCGAACCGGGTAAGGGTTCAAAACTACCAGACTTCAGAGGACAGACTACTCGGAGGGGTTTGGGGTACAAATCTGATTAGGAAAAGCCGAAGGTTAAGAAGAAAGGGCTGAAATTGATGGAGTGATTTGTGAAGGCTTCAGGGTATCAAGGTGAGCCCGAACCGATAGAAGTTTCGTGGTGCCTGGATTTGAGATCTTCCAGGATTTGTTGGGTGAGAAGCCGCTGACTGAAGAAGCTGTGGGAGTAGAGAATTGGGAAGAAGAGTTGATGAAGTTGGAGTGCCTAACTCTGGGAGAGGATAAAAAGCCTTAGGAGAACCTGGTTGCAGAGGAAGAAGTGTCTATAGATGATGAAGACATTTACCTTCCTGATTTGTTTGAATGTACTTCCGCATTATCTAATAATAAAGACATTTATTTTGCGTACTTGCCCGAGTCATTTCCATTTACTCTGCACGAATCAAGCATATTTGATATCAGTTCGGCCAGAACTACTACATTTAACTTGGGTACACTTGAGAACCCCAAGGAAATTCTGATTGCAAGTGAATTTACCTCCGAGAAGAGGGAGAAATTAGAAGAAGTATTGGGCAGATATGCCAAAGTGTTTGCTTGGTCCTATGAGGACATGCTTGTGGTAGACGAAAATATTGCCCAACACACAATACCAACTTATCCGAATATAAGGCAGTAAAACAGAAACTCTGATGGATGAGACCAGAATGGGCTGAGAAAGTCAGAGAGGAAGTTAAGAAACAGATAGATGTAGGGTTCCTGGAAGTAGTAAAGTATCCTGAGTGGTTGGCTAATATAGTGCCAGTGCCGAAGAAAGACGGGAAGGTCAGAATGTGTGTGGATTACAGAGATCTCAACAAGGCTTGCCCGAAAGATGATTTTCCTTTATCGCACATAGACGTACTGGTTGATAGTGCAGCTTTATCTGCTATGTATTCATTTGCAGATGGGTTTTCAGGTTACAATCAGGCTCTTATGGCTGAGGAAGATAAACACAAGACTGCCTTTGTTACCGAGTGGGGTACTTATTGTTATAAGGTGATGCCGTTTGGGCTCAAGAATGCGGGAGCTACTTATGAGCGGATGGCCACTACACTATTCCACGACTTGATGCACAAAGAGATTGAAGTGTATGTGGATGACATGATGGTGAAATCAGAGACAAGAGTTGGGCATATTGAAGCACTGGAAATATTCCTTCAGAGAGTTGACAAATACAACCTGGGGCTAAACCCCAAGAAATGTGTGTTTTGGGTGACATCAGGAAAGTTGCTGGGACATACAGTGGGAATGGGAGGAATAGAGGTAGACTCAGAAAAGATCAAAGCAATCACAGAAATGCCAGCACCGAAGATCGAGAAGGAAGTCAGAGCATTCCTAGGGAAGATTCAGTACATCAGTCGGTTCATCGCCAAGTTGACGTCAGTATGTGAGCCTATCTTTAAACTGTTGAGAAAAGATCAGCCGGTAAAATGGAATGAGCAGTGTCAAGCAAGCCTTCGACAAGATCAGAGAGTACTTGGTAAAGCCTCCTGTATTGAAACCTCCGAGACCGGGCAGACCTTTGATATTTTACTTGGCCATAGAATCAGAAGCACTGGGGGCAATGATGGTACAGGCAGATGAGACAGGGGTAGAACATGCAGTCTATTATCTGAGTAAGAAGATGCTCTCGTATGAGGCTCGTTATCAGGAAGTAGAGAAGATCTGTCTCGCAGTGGTATGGGCTTCCAAAAAATTGCGGCATTATTTCCAGTCTTACAAAATCAAGGTAGTGGCAAAGGAGAATCCTCTGAAATATCTGCATTCGGTGCCTTCGCTAGTGGGGAAATTGGGCAGATGGTTAGTATTGCTGACAGAGTTTGACATTGAGTAACTCACCACCAAAGTGGTCAAAGGGCGAGCAGTAGCAGAGTTTCTAGCATTGTAACCTGTTGAAGGGGATCAATATAAGTTTGAATTTCCAGATGAAGAGATCCAAGCAATAACAGTTCAAAGATGGAAAATGTATTTTGACGGAGCAGTGAATTACAAGGGAGCCGGAATTGGGATTGTGATAGTGACCCCCGAAGGAGAGACCTTGCCTTTGGCCAAAAGATTGACATTCAGAGTAACAAACAACATGGCCGAGTATGAGGCATGTGCTTTTGGTTTGACTGCATTGATAGCCTTGAAGGCCGAGAGTGTGGAAGTCTATGGAGATTCTATGTTGGTAGTCCAGCAGATGCGAGGAGAATGGGAATTGGAAGAAGAACGGTTGAAACCTTACCTTTTTCACCTCAGAAAGTTGGCACAGGTTATCCATGATTGTAAGTTTCAGCACATGCCAAGAGAAGAGAATCAGATGGCAGACATATTGGCTACACTTGCAGCGACTTGGGAAAATCTAGAAAAGTTAGTGATGAGACCGTTGATACTGATGACAGCAAGCAGACCTGTTTATGAGATAGAGAGAATTCTGGAAATAGAGATCGATGACGGTAAACCTTGGTATTATGACATTCAGAGGTACTTGGAACATGGGGAACTCCCAGAGAGAGCAGCAGAAAGACATAGCCATTCAGATGATAGCTTCCCAGTATGTGATTTTGAAAGGGGAACTGTAAGAGGCAGCAAACGCAATTCCAGTTGAAGTGTGTGAGAAAAGAAGTGGCTCAACAGGTAATGGAAGAAATACATGCCGGGGTATGTGTGGTCCGCACATGAACGGGTTGAATCTGTCCCGCAAGATAGTGAGACAAGGTTTTTACTGGTCAAACATGGAGACAGACTGTGTGAAGATGGTAAAGCACTATCATAATTGTCAGGAACACGACAATTTGAATCATTTTCCGTACACAGAGTTGCACGAGTTGTCAGAACCGTGGCCTTTTTCAGCATGGGGAATTGATATGATTGGAGCGATTCGACCGAATGCATCTAATGTGCATCGCTTCATAGTAGTGGCAGTAGATTAATTCTCAAAGTGGGTGGAAGCCGAATCATTCCGCAATGTTACAGCAAAGCAGATGGCAAAGTTTATAGCTCGGAATCTCATTTATCGGTATGATATGCCGCACCATATAGTGACGGACAACATAGTTCAGTTTCAAGGAGAGATAAAGGCAATGCTACAGAAATATGGGATAGGCCATCACAAGTCATCACCGTATAGGCCCCAGGAAAATGGGGCAGTTGAGGCAGCCAACAAAATAATAAAGAGGATTTTAGCCAAGATGACAGAAAACTGCAGAGATTGGGCCGACAAACTACCGTATGCTTTGTGGGGGTACAGAACATCAGTGAGAACAAAAACAGGGGCCACACCTTACTCTCTAGTCTACGGAATGGAAGCAGTATTGCCAGTGGAAGTGGAAATACAGTCTATGAGGCTATTAGCAGAGGCAAAGCTACCAGAACAAGAATGGGCCGCACAGAGGTTTGATCAGTTAGCACTGCTGGATGAAAAGAGAACGAAGGCTTTGTATCACATGCAATTGTATCAGAAGAGACTAGCCGATACGCCCCACTAAGATCAAAAAGGGTGATTTGGTGCTTAAGCAGTCGAGGCCGTCGATGACAGATCCGAGAGGAAAGCTCAGACCTAACTGGGAAGGACCTTACATAGTGCATAAATTAATGGGAAATGAAGCAGTGAAACTGTCAGAATTGTAAGGGAATGAGTTCACCGAGCCAATCAACATAGATAGATTGAAGCAGTACTTTGCCTAAGGGAGAGAAGACTGAGCAGTCATCAGAAAGATTGACGGAAGACCTAACCCTACGGAATAAGAAAATTATTCATGCAAGCATACACGTAACATACCTTGCATTCTCTACGTGTTTGTTTTGTTTTGTGTTCGCAGGTTCGAAGGAGAAAAGAAGAAGCGGCAGAGATGAGCCAATCAAAAGCAGCGTCAGCGCGGTTTCAGTTTCGAGGATGAGTCCCACGGGTCGAGACCCACATTAGCAGTTTGGGGGGATGAGACCCAGGGGGCGAGGCCCACATCAGTAGTTTCGGGGATGCGTCCCAGAGATGTAACCCACTTCATCAGCGGTTTTGGGGATGCGTCCCAGGGTTGTAACCCATATCACCAGTAGTTTCGGGGATGCGTCCGAGGGTCGTGACCCATATTGGCAACGTTATCAGGATGCGTCCTAGGGTCGAGGCCCCCGTTGTCGGTTGCAGTTATCGGGATGTGTCCCAGGGTCGTTGGCCCCTTGCATCGTTAGTTTTGGGATGCGTCCCAGGGTCGAGGCCTACTTTTTTATCAGCAGTATGGGTATACGTCCCAGAGTCGAGGCCCCGTTGTCAGTCGCAGCTATTGGGATGCGTCCCAGGATCGAGGTCCACTGCGACATCAACTCAGGTCGAGGCAGCAGGCAAGTCAGGAGGCAGCTGGTGAGCCAGGTAAGTGAAAATGCATTTCATAACTTTGATAGGATTGTTCAAAGTCACACACTGCACAAGTCCCATCAAAGTGGGGGCGACTGTAGGCATTGAATTTGCATGTGAGTCCCTATGATGAGTCTCATTTGGAGGCACTACCTTTCTAGTCGAGGAAGTTGCGGGAAATGGTCATCGGAAAGGAATCGGTATTTTGTTAAATTTTATCCGCTTGTTTAGCTCTAAGCTCACTCGTTGGACCTCCGTTTTAGAGCACCTTTAGCCTAAAGAACCCTCAAACACTTAACCTTGCCCCAAAACCCCACATCTAACCCACACACGCACCAAGCCCACCATCAAAAGCCAACCAAACCCACCAACCAAGGACCACACGCCCAAGCCTTGGCCCACACGCCCAAGCCTTGGCCCACACGCCCAAGCCCACTTAAGACACATCCAAATTAATTAAATATATATTTAACACATGTGTAATTAAATAAAACAAATAAAATTTAAATAACCACCTACCAAAATAATAAAAATACTTACAAAAATTAAAGAAATTGGATGCCTAATTAAGATAAATCAAATATTTTGTATTCCTAACTTAACAAATCTCATCCTAAACAACACAAATCAAATATATTAGCTTCCTAATTTGAACAAATCTGGTCTCCAATCAATCTTAGGTTTTCCTTACATGACACTAAATCATATCCCTTTTTAATTAGCCAAATCCCTTTCCTTGTCAAGCCTAGCCTTCGTCTATAAAAGAAACACTTTTACAAGACACTCCCCCTATCCCATTCAAGGCAACACAAGAGAAAACAAGCAACCAAAAAATTTCTTTCCTTCTCCTCCCTCATACCACTGAAAATTACACTCAAAATAGCCCCTAATCACCACCGAAACTGCATCCATACAGTTAGCTAAACTTCCGAAAATCACAGCCCCACACAACCACTACACTACCAAAAATATACAACTAAAACAGTAAGCAGAAACCGCACAAACAACAGCCATAGACACGCATAAACAGCAGCCAAAACAGCCCCCATATAACACCCATTTTCACCGAAAATAGCAGCCCCTTTTACCATAAAACAGTAGCCCAAGAACGCAACATACAGCAGCCCCATAAACCCCTTAAAATAGTGCAGAAAACACCCTAAAACTACACTAAAAAACTGCACTTAAAGCCTTTAAAATCACCCAAAATAGTAGCCTAAGGCACCAAAAATAGTGACCAAAATACGGCAGTAATACGGCATCAAAACGGTAGCAAAATAGTAGTAAAACGGAGTCAAAACAGTAGCTTGAGCAGCGAAACAGAAAGGTAAAACGCAAACCAGTGAACCAGAAAAGTTGAGGAGCTTTAACCCTTTCGACCTCCGTGAAACACAAGTCCGAAAGTCGACAAAAAAGGTTAGACCTGAGGGTATTTTTCACATCCGTTTTCAGTTGTATTTTTATTATTTATTGAGTTTCGTTTTCATGATTATTTTGGAGTTATGCATGTTGTGGCCTTTGAATAGATAAAAAATGCATGTATTGTGAAATGGTGTATGTTGTGGCATTTGAATAAAATGAAAAATATGTCGCCTCTCGTGGTATATAGGATGGAAACCCGGATATAAATTTCAAAGCCGATTCCGAATGGACGATAGTATGATCTGTACTCGGGATACAACTCCACGTACCACTTGAATAAACGGCGCATATTTCGTTTTATTTTGTTTTGATTTGTTTATTATTTGCTACCTGATTTCCGCATGTTATTAGTTTATGTAATGATGTGATCAAGCACATGGGCTCAGTAAGTTGGATTAAAGGTTCCCTATTTTGAGGGGTTAAAATCCTTGACCACGATGCTTTGCCGCGCCGGTTGATGTATATTCGGTTGAATGTAAGATGTGTTCAATCTGGTATATGAAGTCTGATGTTGTTGTCTTTATTTTTTATATGCATGATGTGATCGAGCGCATGGGCTTAGTAAGTTGGATTAAAGGTCCCCTATTTTGAGGGGTTAAAATCCTTTACCATGATGCTTTGCCGCGCCGGTTGATGTATATTCGGTTGAATGTAAGATGTGTTCAATCAGGTATACGAAGTCCGATGTTGTTGTCTTTACTTTTTTATATGCATGATGTGATCGAGCGCATGGGTTTAGTAAGTTGGATTAAAGGTCCCCTATTTTGAGGGGTTAAAATCATTTACCACGATGCTTTACCGCGCCGATTGATGTATATTCAGTTGAATGTAAGATGTGTTCAATCGGGTATACGAAGTCCGATATGGTTGTCTTTATTTTTTTAAATGCATGATATGATCAAGCGTATGGGCTTAGTAAGTTGGATTAAACGTCCCCTATTTTGAGGGGTTAAAATCCTTTACCACGATGCTTTGCCGAGCCGGTTGATGTATATTCGATTCAATGTAAGATGTGTTCAATCGGGTATACGAAGTCCGATATTGTTGTCTTTATTTTTTATATGCATTAAGTGATCGAGCGCAGGGGTTTAGTAAGTTGGATTAAAGGTCCCTTATTTTGAGGGGTTAAAACCCTTTACCACGATGCTTTTCCGCGCCGGTTGATGTATATTCGGTTGAATGTAAGATCTGTTCAATCGGGTATAAGAAGTCCGATATTGTTGTCTTTATTTTTTATATGCATGATGTGATCGAGCGCATGGGCTTAGTAAGTTGGATTAAAGGTCCCATATTCTGAGGGGTTAAAATTCTTTACCACGATGCTTTGTCGCGCCGGTTGATGTATATTCGGTTCAATGTAAGATGTGTTCAATCGAGTATACGAAGTCCGATATTGTTGTCTTTATTTTTTTATATGCATGATGTGATCGAGCGTATGGGCTTAGTAAGTTGAATTAAAGGTCCCCTATTTTGATGGGTTAAAATCCTTTACCACGATGCTTTGCCATACTGGTTGATGTATATTCAGTTGAATGTAAGATGCGTTCAATCGGGTATACGAAGTCCGATATTGTTGTCTTTTTTTTATATGCATTATGTGATCTAGCGCATGGGTTTAGTAAGTTGGATTAAAGGTCCCCTATTTTAAGGGGTTAAAACCTTTTACCACGATGCTTTGCCGCGCCGGTTGATGTATATTCGGTTGAATGTAAGATGTGTTCAATCGGGTATACGAAGTCCGATATTGTTGTCTTTATTTTTTATATGCATGATGTGATCGAGCGCATGGGATTAGTAAGTTGGATTAAAGGTCCCCTATTCTGAGGGGTTAAAATCCTTGACCACGATGCTTTGCCGCGCCGGTTGATGTATATTCGGTTGAATGTAAGATGTGTTCAATCGGGTATAAGAAGTCCGATATTGTTGTCTTTATTTTTTATATGCATGATGTGATCGAGCGCATGGGCTTAGTAAGTTGGATTAAAGGTCCCCTATTCTGAGGGGTTAAAATCCTTTACCATGATGCTTTGCCGCGCCGGTTGATGTATATTCGGTTGAATGTAAGATGTGTTCAATCCGGTATACGAAGTCCGATGTTGTTGTCTTTACTTTTTTATATGCATGATGTGATCGAGCGCATGGGTTTAGTAAGTTGGATTAAAGGTCCCCTATTTTGAGGGGTTAAAATCATTTACCACGATGCTTTGCCGCGCCGATTGATGTATATTCAGTTGAATGTTAGATGTGTTCAATCGGGTATACGAAGTCCGATATTGTTGTCTTTATTTTTTATATGCATGATGTGATCGAGCGCATGGGCTTAGTAAGTTGGATTAAAGGTCCCCTATTCTGTGGGGTTAAAATCCTTTACCATGATGCTTTGCCACGCCGGTTGATGTATATTCGGTTGAATGTAAGATGTGTTCAATCGGGTATACGAAGTCCGATATTGTTGTCTTTATTTTTTATATGCATGATGTGATCGAGCGCATGGGCTTAGTAAGTTGTATTAAAGGTCCCATATTCTGATGGGTTAAAATCTTTTACCACGATGCTTTGCCATACTGGTTGATGTATATTCGGTTCAATGTAAGATGCGTTCAATCGGGTATACGAAGTCCGATATTGTTGTCTTTTTTTTATATGCATTATGTGATCGAGCGCATGGGTTTAGTAAGTTGGATTAAAGGTCCCCTATTTTAAGGGGTTAAAACCTTTTACCACGATGCTTTGCCGCGCCGGTTGATGTATATTCGGTTGAATGTAAGATGTGTTCAATCGGGTATAGGAAGTCCGATATTGTTGTCTTTATTTTTTATATGCATGATGTGATCGAGCGCATGGGCTTAGTAAGTTGGATTAAAGGTCCCCTATTCTGAGGGATTAAAACCGTTTACCACGATGCTTTGCCGCGCCGGTTGATGTATATTCGGTTGAATGTAAGATGTGTTCAATCGGGTATACGAAGTCCGATATTGTTGTCTTTATTTTTTATATGCATGATGCGATCGAGCGCATGGGCTTAGTAAGTTGTATTAAAGGTCCCATATTCTGAGGGGTCAAAATTCTTTACCACGATGCTTTGTCGCGACGGTTGATGTATATTCGGTTCAATGTAAGATGTGTTCAATTGGGTATACGAAGTCCGATATTGTTGTCTTTATTTTTTTATATGCATGATGTGATCGAGCGTATGGGCTTAGTAAGTTGGATTAAAGGTCCCCTATTTTGATGGGTTAAAATCCTTTACCACGATGTTTTGCCACACTGGTTGATGTATATTCAGTTGAATGTAATATGCGTTCAATCGGGTATACGAAGTCCGATATTGTTGTCTTTTTTTTATATGCATTATGTGATCTAGCGCATGGGTTTAGTAAGTTGGATTAAAGGTCCCCTATTTTAAGGGGTTAAAACCTTTTACCACGATGCTTTGCCGCGCCGGTTGATGTATATTCGGTTGAATGTAAGATGTGTTCAATCAGGTATACGAAGTCCGATATTGTTGTCTTTATTTTTTATATGCATGATGTGATCGAGCGCATGGGCTTAGTAAGTTGGATTAAAGGTCCCCTATTCTGAGGGGTTAAAATCCTTTACCACGATGCTTTGCCGCGCCGGTTGATGTATATTCGGTTGAATGTAAGATGTGTTCAATCGGGTATACGAAGTCCGATATTATTGTCTTTATCTTTGTACGCATTGTAATGAATAGCGCAATGGGCTTATGGTGTTGGACTAAAAGGTTCTCCATTTGGGGGAAGAAAAGCCTAAAAGGCTACATTTACCATGATATTTGTCGCGTCTTTCATTTATTGATTGCATCATCTATCCTTGTCTTGGCTTGATCTATTATCATTGGTGTACCCATGTCATGATAGCATTTGGGCATTAATTCTCGTGGTATATAGGATGGAAACCCGGACATAAATTTCATAGCCCATTCCGAATGGACGGTAGTATGATCTATACTCGGGATACAATTCCACGTACCACTTGGAAAAAGGCCCACGCATGTGTTCGTGTCAATTCTAGATATCTTTTCTGCATCACATCACGATATGTCTATTTTAGCGTATAGTTGTCTCTTTTTACCTTATGCATTTGTATTACCTCTTTAGTTATCTATTTCCATTATGCGCTTAATTATCTTTCCTTAATATGCATGCTTGTAAGAATGTTATTTGTTTGCGCTTCTGTGTCTACCAATGTGAAATTGTATGCTTTTCGTATGTCAATTTATCTTTATGCATGAATTCGGACATAGATTATATGCAAATAGGTTGTATGCAAAAATGAAAATGTGTTATGTGTAAAATTAGATATGAGCTTTGTACTTATGCATGCAAACTTAGGAGTAAATTATCCTTGGAAATATGTTGCTTAGGCTTGGTAAGATTATTGCACAAATCATTTTATTAAAAGTGGCATAAGTAAGGGACCATTCCGAACCCAACGGTTTGAGGTCTTCCCTTGCGAGGGGTGAGTGCGGCCTTAAATATTTATCCCGGTTCACACCGGGCGGCGACTCCATTATTCTCCAGTTTAGTCCCCTACGGGCTACTCCGTACTCCCTATCGGGCCACGAGCCCGGAACAGCATGCGTCGCCCAGTTTCTGTGTCTCATATCTACCAAGATTGGAGAATCGCCTATTTCCGACGGTAACGATCTCAGCAGTAAGGGGCCTGGTCTCAGAAGGCCCCCCAATATTCCTCCTATTCTCAGCTTCTTCCTCCTCAATGTCCATGACAGTCTCCCCTCAACTGTCGGAAATCCGTAATCATGGACGTCATCCTCATCAGTTTGCCATAAATAGAGGGCTTGGTACCCTTGATAATTATTTTGATCTGGTCCTTCTCCGAGGGCCGAGTCTGCATTTTTAAAATCTGGCTTCTCCAGCAGTCCACATAATCCTTGAAGCTCTACTCCGGCTTCTGTTTGGTATTCTCCAAGTCGCGAAGCGATAAGTCGATCTCCAAATCCGTGACATATTGCTTTAGAAAGTCCTCCACCAATGCCCTCCAATCATCCTTGATCTTCCTCTCAATACCGTGATACCATACCACGGGTGCCCCCTCAAGTGACATCCCGAACATCTTCTGAACCTGATGCTTCGACAGACCCACTGAACTCATCAGAGAAACATACTATCGGAGATGGACCCTCGGATCCCTGTTCCTATTGAACCTGGCTATGTCAGGCATCTTGAATTGAGCTGGCAGCTGCTCCTCAAAAGTCATTGCCTCATAATCTAGCAAATCTTCATGCTTACCCCTTATCTTGCGGGTAACTGAATCTACCTGATCCCGAAGTTTCTGTAACTCTGCTTGAGACTCGGCTATCCATCATGCGGCAAACTCAGCCACGTCATCATAAAAAACATGGATATCATTATCCATCCTGTTCAGAGGCTCTTCAATCCCCACATTCTTAGAGCCTCCCCTAGCGCGGGGCACAGCCATATTAGCCATAGCGGTGGTCAAAGCTTGCAACTGCTCAGTAGCCTTAGTGAGACTATTCTCCAGCTTATCCATATGAGATCCCTCATTCTCTGATTCGCTAATATTTGCTGATGGCCTTTTGACGAGTCTTCCCTCTTCCCTAACCCAACGGGTATTTATGGTGTCTTTTAAAACTGCATGTTAGCATGTATGCGTGTGATGCATGGACTATATAATTCGGCCCATTATCATTCCAAAGCATTCAACCATACTATTGCGCAGTGCAAACTTGTCCCGGTTGGTTTACACTTTTACGATAACATGGCTAAAAAACTTCAAATGATAAAAAACCTAAACAAAAAATGGCCCATCCTCATTTTAGAAGCTTTTGGCCCAATTGTCATAAGACACAAACTCGTCCCAGTTTAAATGGCCCAACAAGTTCATATCTCCTAACAAGAAGTTCAACTGAATCCATATGATGATGGTCCTGAACACAAGCATAAAGGGATGTTTTCTATTGGTCTTACGACTACAGTTCACATGCGGGTTTATAGGGGTATAGATAAAGGCTCCCGCTGGTGAATGATTGCCCACAACTATGACTCCCCACTCAAGGGTTCGAGCGACCAAGTGAGCACACCTTTTTTATACGCTAAGGTACGTGCCAATGAGTGATGATATATGACTGACTGTCAAATGGATTTCTTATTGAAGATTCCCCAGAGGGAGGGTGGAGCAGACTCTCTTAAATACCCAAGCCTCTTAGGCTCTTATCGTATTGGTGAGAGGAATAAACAATAGGTCCTCCAAATTAGTCCATCACGGTCAGCTTCGAGTAAATGATTATCTAGGTGCCTTCACAACTTTTCCTTATAGAAAGGTAGTGAATGAAGGAAGACACCAAACCATTACCTAGCTTTAATAATGCCTTTAATTAAACCCCTTCAACCCACTGTAGACACGGTTTACTAAAGTAAAAATCACAAACATTACAAGATATTATTTCGGGGATGATTCTCTATCCCTAGTGAAGTGGCCAGACTGTAGGACATAGAAATCGGCGACGCTGTTCCAGGCTCGCAGCCCGGTCGGGAGTACGGAGTAGCCTGCGGGGGACTAAACCGGAGAAATAAAATGGAGTCACCACCCAGTGTGAACTGGGAAAATGATTTAAGGCCGCACTCACCCCTCGCAAGGGAAGACCTCAAACCGTTGGGTTCAGAATGGTCCCTTACTTATGCCACTTGTAATGAATGGATTTATGTGATAATATAATCGAATCTACGCAACATACATACGCAAGAATGACCTACATCTAAGTTCACATATAACCTATATCTAAGTTTGCATACAACCTATATCTAAGTTTACATGCATAAAAGTAAGTCGAAATAATGGCAAGCACACAATCTCATGGACACATTAAATTGATAAATACGGAAACATAAATAAATAATCTATTGTCTAAACATAAACATTAAAGAGATATAATTAAGCTCCTAGTGTGAAAGAAATAACTAAATCATGCATAAAAAATAACATACTATTTCTAATAAACGACGAATAAACACAAGATTAGATGAAACGAAATATGTGCGTTTCACAAGTGGTACGTGGAATTGTATCCCAAGTTCAGACCGTACTACCGTCCATTCGGATTCGGCCACGGAATTTACGTCTGGGTTTCCATCCGATATACCACGAGAGATAGCACAAAATCATTCATCCCATGGCCACAACATGCATAAATCAACAATACTCATGCGAAGAATTACTAATAAATAATAAAAGATGAACGGGAATAAATAAAAGGGTGCCCTCAGGTCTTAACTTTTAAGTCGCCTCTTGGAAGTGAGTTACACGACCGTCAGAATGGTTAATGCTCCGCAACTCCTCCGGTTCACTGGTTCAACATTTTCATTCGTTGCTTTACTATTTTGGGTCGCTATTTTCTCTGTCTTTGCTGCTATTTTTTTCCACTGTTTTTGTGGTAATTAGAGACTATTTTAGCTTACTTTTTTGCAGTGGTTTAGGGGCTGTTTAAGGATGCTTCAATTCATAATTTAAGGGTTGTTTTAAGGGCTTTGCAGTTCATGGTTTAAGGGCTGCTGTATTTATTGGTTAGGGCAGCTACGTTTAGGATTTTTTTGTGGACTGTTTGTGATCTAGGGGAAGTTCAGTGAGGGTTATTTAGGGTTTGTTGTTTGTTGGTTGAGCGTGTGAAGTGTGAGGAGAGTTTAGTGGCTTTTTGTTTGGACGTGAGTCAGTTGGTGGGGGCGTGTAAGTGGCTGAAGGGTTTTGATGCTTGAGGGCTGCTGGGTTGTGTGCGTTGAGGGTCCTAAGTTTAGAACCAATTGACGTGAGTGTTGTTGATGTTGAAGGGCTGAGTTGTGTGTGTTGAGAGTGTTAGGTTTAGAGCTAAGGCACGTGTGTTAGGTTTTGTGAGGGATGGCTGCCGTGAAGAAGCTTAAAGGGAAAGAGAGGGCTGTTAGGGTTTCTTGCCGAGAAGATATAAGTGTTTTTCTTTGTTGGTTTCGGCATTGGAGAGGGTGTTTTTCTTTTTTGGGCGTGAATGCTCAGGGCTATTACCTTGTGTATTGCTGTGAATGTGCTAGGGGATCTAAGGGTTTAGTTTGGGTGTCTTTTTATAGGAGAGGGTTAAGGTTGTCCTCGTACGGGAAGAGAATGAATTATGTAATTATGGGGGGTATCTCTAATTAGTGTGTCATAAGGAAAAATATATTCACTTTAGGAAGGTAATTTGTGGGATTTGATTTGATTTTATTTAGTTTAGGCATGTGATTTAATTTAATTAGGAAGGTGATTTATGGGATTTGATTTTAATTCGGGAAGGTGATTTGATTTGCTTTCTTTAATTCAGGAATGTGATTTGATTTGATTTTAATTCGGGAAGGTGATTTGATTTGATTTTAATTCGGGAAGGTAATTTGATTTGATTTCTTTAATTCGGGAAGGTGATTTGTTTGGATTTTGACATGTGTTTAATGTGTTAATTATTATCTTGAGGGATTTAGTGGCTTGGGCGTGTGATTGGAGGGCTTGTGGCCGTGTGTTTGGTTATTTTTGGTGGGCTAGGTGTGTGGGCTTGGTGGTGTGTGGCTTGTTGTGGATTGCGGGGTTTTAGGCCAATGATGAATTTTAAAACAGAGATCCAACGAGGAAACCTGAAGCTAAGAAAACGAATTAAGTCCAACAAGGTATTGATTTCTGACTTTTCCCTTCCGACATCCGTTTCCTGTGACTTCCGCAACTTAAAAGGTAGTGCCTCCATACGAGGCTCATCATCGGGACTTATATACAAAAATGCAGTTCCTACACACGTGTTTGCGATTTAGTAAATCCATGTCTGTGGTATAACTTCGGAAACCAGTTCCGAGAGTTATTTAGAGATCGTAAATTGAAAGTTGACTGTATTATACCGAACAGATTTGATGTTTTGATCTATATCCCAGGTATAATACGGATGTCCTGTGACGGATGGATTATACGTATGCTATGAACTCGACTTGCATAGTTTAGCGAGATTATCTGTAGTCGTCATAATCCATGAGTGGGTGGATTATGGACACGAAATTGGATTTCGTGACGGATAAACCTAAACTTGGAGAGTCCCACAATATGAAGTATACTTGTTGAGCACTTGGGCAACTAAATATGAATAATACGGATTATTCATAACACTTCACTGGATTAAATGAGTTAATTCGGATAGTTTAATAAGTTAAACAATGACACATGCATTAGGGGATTTTGTCTGCTAATAATTATTGTGTATTTGTATTTGATACATAATTCGATTATATACACATTAATTATTCGTCAAATGAGATTTTGACACATGCTATAAATATATGTATTTATTATTTATTGTAAATAAAAATACATATATAATAATAATTACATTAATTGATTATTTGAATATTTAATTGTTAAATATTTCAATAAATTAATTAATCAAACTTTTCACATATGTTATGATTATTTGTATAATTATTATTGGTTTGTATGTCATGAATTGATTGGACTTTATTTCTCAAAATTTGATTTGATGAAATAAAGTTCATTTTAATTAAATTTGATTTAATTATCAACAAATGACAAAATTGCTCTTATTTCCTTACCCAAAGTCTGTCACATTGACTTAAAAAAGGTGAAATGTTTTCTTCTTCCTTATCTCTCCATCCATGGCCGACACTTTGAAGCTTAAAACCCCTAAAATTTTTTTTGTTGAAACAAGAAAGAAAAGCAAAGAAATCAAAGAAAAAGCTTTAAGGAATTTGGAGTTTAAAGGTAATCTTCAAAAACCCCAAGCTTGATATTAGTTTCTTTTTTTTCTTGGTTTCTTAGAATTGTTCTAGGGTTGCTTTTCTTGTAGAATTTGGGGCTTTTGTTGTTGGTTGATGGATTAGGAAGATTGATGCATGTGTGAGTAGTAACTGAACTAGATTAAAGTAATTTAGGTTCAATTTATTGTTGGACAACAAAGTTGTCATTCTAGAGTTGTTGATCCACTATTAGATAGCCTAGAATTTTTCTAGAGTTGTTCATTTGTGGTGGGACTCATTTGGTGTTGAGATTAATTGATTTAGTCTTTAAATTGTTGGATTTAAGCATGAAAATTAGGCAATTTCGTTTTCTGTTTCAGACCTAGAAAATTTTCTATTCTTGGGATGAAAATGTTGTCTTTTGAATGTTTTTGATATGTTTTGGGAGTTGACAGAATTTTCGGAAAGTGTTTCCGATTGGAAATAAGTGAAAACGGCCAAAAACAGCGTTATCGTGTGGATTTTAAGCCAACCGGGTGACGGCTGCCCAAGCAGTGAGTTCGTCACTGTTCGGGTAGCCCATGAACTGCCCCGACACTATTGGATCTGACCTGGGCAGTTTTTATATGTGTCGGGTGGTCGGTTCGGTCAAAAATATATTTTAGGCCATTTTGTGAAAAATCGGTTTTTGTAAAAGTTTCACGACGTTTCAACATTATTTATGTTAATATTTGATATTAAATAAATAGGTTTATGTGAAATATGAATAAATTATTCATATTAGATATTGAATAATTTATTCGGTATTTTGAAAAAGTTTTAAAATACGATTTCTCCCGAACCCGCGCTTCCGCTGCGCCCTAACCCCTTAAACCCCAACAAATAGTCGGCCAAATATACCTTGAAAACCCTATATTCGGCAAGATGTGAGCCAATTGTCAGTGACTGCATTGATTTCCAATCCCTAAAATCACGGATCTGATTGATGTCCAACTGGACATGTAAATCAAAATACATGTCCGGCCGGATATAAAATTCAAAATTCATGTCCAGCCAGACATGTATCGAGCTGTAAGTTTTATCAGATCTTCAGTTACTGAATTCACGAGCAAGATTATGTTCGGCCTGACGTATATCTTAAAATATACATCCGGTCGGATATGAGTCGAGTTGTAACTATGCTATATATTGACAATCACTGAAGAATATGGGAATTTTGTCTCCTCCTTCCATTTTCCATTTCACTATAAAATTGGGGCTTCCCCCTTCACATTTCCTACTTGAAGATCATCTACAAACACTTTATATGCTGAAACAATAAAATTTTAGAGACAGCAAACAATAATGAGAAAACCTTAAAATCTTTGGAGTTCGTTCATTTTCAGCAAGCATCCAAGCGGAAATCTGGCTATCAGAAATGTTCTTCGAGCCTACGACAACTAGAGTTATGACCTAAGGGCACCCCCTTTCACTTTTTCATTTTTGGAATTTCTGAATTTACACAGTATCTCCGGCCGGATGTGCCGTACGTAACAGTATCTGGTAATATTTTATTTTATTATTGTTTTCTATTTTACACTTGTTTTCATCATTTTATGCATGTTTAATCATGTTATGCACGTTGTATCAGTATTTAGTTATTCGCTCCCGTTATGTTCGTTATCCCGTTTTCATTATTATTTATTTTTCTACTGCCATGCTCTTAGTGTTGCATATTCACTATTATTATCACTGGCTTGCCACTAATGTTGTTATAGTTAGTATGCAAAATTATGTTCTTTTAGTTTATGTTTTAATCATGTTACTATTTATCTTTAACGTATCTGTTATTTCTGGCATGCTGCTGTAATTCTGGTTCCACGCAGTACCTCCGATCGGATTTACATCAAGTCCAGCTGACATTGGTAAAACTACCCAGACATTAAGTACCCAAAATTGTTTCCCAAGTATATGTATTCTGGTTCATTTGATTAGTACTTTTACCACTGCTTAAATTATTTCTAAACATTTACACGATATTTTGTTTGATTACTATTTTTCGGAGTATATGTATTCTTGTCCGTTTGATTAGTATTATGGTCCATTTGATTAGTATTTTGGCCTATTTGAATATTTATTCATGTGTTGTGCTATTGTGTGTTATATAAACTGCTTTACATGCTCTAGCATTATAAGATATGAGATATATCTTTTAAGTGTAAATATTATATTAGCATTAGTAAATGACCATTCTGAACCTAAACGGGTTTAAGGTCGGACCTTAGAGGGGTGTAGTGTGGCCTTAAATCATTCCCAGTGTTTCATACGGGGTGGCAACTCCCTTATTCTTCGGTTAGTCCCCTCGTGGGATTATCCGTACTCTCTATGGGCTGCGAGCCCAACAATGTAGTGGTCGCCAATGTTATAAGAATAGCGGTAAATCCCGCTTCGCTCTTACAATATAAAAATGCAAAAGAAAAATTCCCAGAATTTTCGAAATTGTTCCGGAAGATTTTTGGGAATTTCCGCAAATATCGCATTAAGGGCAAAATCATAATATATTGAAATTATGATTATTTGGTCATTGCTACAATACTCGGACTACTGTAGCAGTGCGTATAATATGTAGAAAAATTTTCAAAATTTTTAGAATCGTTACGGAAGTATTGGGATTTTTTTTACAAAAATCACACACGGGCAAAATGGTAATTTTTTGAAATTATAGTGATAAGCTACTGCTACAGTATTTGGATCATTGCAGCAATAGGTTGGTCTGGTTCCATGACCGAATAGATTCTCTGATTATCTTGATCACTCGGTTCAGTGAATGTCACATCCTAAGATTTCTAGGACATGACCGACAAGAGAAGGCATGACCATCTTCATGAGCCGCTAACATACAATTGCATAACCTGTAATGCAACATGAAATTGAAACCAACCCTAGCACTCATGCATAAATTTAACTTCTTGAGAGTAATATCGTATTCTCAACCAATCAATCACGAATCATGCATAAATATCTTACATATATACAACTCACACACTCACATACTATTTGTGTGTATATATATACATACAAAAAAAATAATAGATCCATATTAGACTTTACATATATCACAATACTGCTACAGACTTCTTTACACGGCCACCCGGCCTATACACAAATGCATGGACCCCGTGACATGCATCCCTAGAGATTATAGCTGGCTCTCATCTCCTCCAAAGCTTGAGCAACATGAAGCTAGAACTGAACCTGTAAACTTAAGGAAACTGTGGGGGTTAGATCTCATAAAAGATCTGGTAAGTGAACGCTAAATGAAAAAAGTATAAAATATTTTTACTTGAATAAAAACTTAAACTGTAAAGAAAAATATTCTTATATTCAAAAACATAATAAACTGAGATACATAAAGAGTCATGAAATCATGTTTACAAAACCTGATGTCATGAATATATCTCACCAATGTCGGGGCCTCGGGACATTACATAGCGGGACCTAGCACCAAGTAGGCATGGGAAGTTGAAAACCGAACATGTTGTTGGGCCTCATGGGGGTGATCAGTGCCCCATAAGAAAAAATGAGCAATCTCGGTGTAGGAGCGAAGCGGGATTTACCGTTATGACTATGACGTCGATGGCTATTACACTATTGGGCTCGCAGCCCGTAGAGAGTACGGATAACCCCACGGGGGACTAACCAAAAATAAAGAAGTCACCACCTGGTATGAGATACCGGGAATGATTTAAGGCTGCACTACACTCCTCACAAGGTCAGGCCTTAAACCTATTTGGGTTCGAAATGGTCTCTTACTGATGCCAATATAATATTTAAGCTTGAAGGAGTCATCTCTTATCTTATAATGCAATAACATACAAGAGCAATTTAAAAGCATAAAATACGCATTCATGAATTAATAAAGGGACAATGGATAAAACAAACAAATATTTTTACATTATTAGAGCAGCTGGTAAGAAATCAGTATTGAAATAAATCTAGGCATGTATCTCATGGGCCTGGCCATTGGAGGCCTGACCGGATATGTCTATGGCAGGCCAGATTTATATCAAAAGATTTATATTTGGTTAAAATTAATGGGAGTATGGCCAAAGGTGTTGCACAAATCAGAAATGCAAATAACAGATATCATAACATGCTTGGACCAGGAACTAAAAAAACAGAATCATGCATGTAAGAAATTAAGGGACTGACAGTAATAATATGGATAAACAATTGTACATGCATAAAAGGTAAATCTAGGCAGCAATGAGGTAACAAAGACAAGCATGAAATAAGTAATGACAAAACAGTAAAAAAAAATACTAGTAAAAGCATGTGAATTGGATATGTCAGGATACATAACCAAACAAATTTTTTTGAAAACTTAAAGTCCAAATATTTTTTGTGTGATGTGAATATCCGGCCGGATATACTGTATAGTAGGTAGAAATAGTGAAAAGAACGTGTCATCAGGTTGTACCTTTGTATATATGGTGGCTCAGAAGATCCTTCTAAGAGTCTGGGTCGTTACTAAGACTCGAGCTAGAAGGTATAAGAACTCCAAAGATGAGTGTTGGCTCTTTCCTCTCTCAAGATTTTTAGAGTTACTATTTCTTGGATTTTGGTAAGGGTTTTGCAAGCTTTAGGCTTCCTTGATGGTGGGCATGAATTGTGAGGGGGAGGACCCCTTTTTTATAGTGGTAGGGATGGATCTGAAAATGGAAGGGTGATAAAATCCCTTCATATACTTGCAATAGTGATCCCAGTCACTTCAAGTTCTCCATCTCCACAGATTAAGACAACATTCTTAGATCTCTAAAATACTAACAGATGTTCTTAACTTTCAATCCAGTGACTATCACATGGATTGGCATGTTTGTGAATCCATATGCTCAAAGCGTATGAGGCACCAGGTCGCGTACATTTTTCAATGTATGAATTCTCAGAGAGTTTCATGAAAGCCAAGCTTTCGCCGATTGTTATTTTGGGAATATCATTTCCAAGAAATGACATATTTATCATTATTTTATAGGACAACCACTTGCATTGCGCTCCCATTAACCCTCTTATATACACAAGAATCTTTTCGGTTTTGAATTAAATCATAAACAATTATGATTACATCAAAACGATAATTCCTAGAACCTATACTTGCTTCAATCCAAACATGGATCGATTAACTCACAAACCTTGTTTGCTAGTTTTGGTATGACAAAACCGTCAGGATGTTGTAAATATCCTCCAAAAGGTTTCCTTTTCAGGAAAGCGATTTTCCTGTTATACTGATATATTTCATACATGAAATATGCAGTTTAGCAAGCTTTATCCAAATGGATTTACCGTGGCAACAAGTAAAATGTTGAATCGTAATCAACACAATGTTGATAACGATACCTTTCCGCTACAAGCCTAGCTTTATACGTTGGTATGTTGCCATCCATGTACGTCTTCCTTGAAGACTTATATAGTATCAATAGGCACAATGCCTTACGGTACATCAACTAGTTCTAAACATGTTGATATACATGGAATCCATTTCTGATTCATGACACTTTGTCATAATAGGGAGTCGATACCTTGTATCACTTCCTCATACGTAGTCAGTTGGTACACCTTAAAAGATTGACATCTTTATGAGGTGAGATCAGAAACCCATACCCCAGGTTGTTTTCTGACTCTCTCCAACATACGCGGTTCTTGTGTATTTGAAGATTAATAGTATAGTTACATCCTTGATGAACTATATGTGTTCCATTAGGAATTCGTGCCGTGAATAGTATTACTCCGATTTTCATCGAGTTTTACTATCCTCCCACTTACCACTGCAGATCGGTATTCCTCTTAGGAAAATTGCACGGTGAACAACAATCTAATTGTTCTCTTGTGAGATGTATAAGTACTATACTTATGGTATCCCTAGGATAACCTACAATTGGCACTTATCCAATTTGGGTTTTAGTTTGGTATCATCCAAACATATGCCTAGCATACCCAAATCATCAGGAATGAGAAACCCGGTTCCTTTCCTGTTCATATCTAATATGAAATTTGTCAAACAGATTATTATGGAACATTATTCTAAATAAGTTCTGCACTTTTAATGCTTATCCGTTGAAGGAAATAATAGCTCAAAGTGACTCATGATTAACCTTATCATGTCCAACAAAATTCGGTTACTCGGTTCGGACACACCGTCAGAATGACGTGTTCCGGGAGGAGTCCTCATTGAAAGAATAATATACTCTTTCAAGTATATTAGAAACTTATTGCCTAAGTATTTTCCATTACGATCTTACCGTGACGGTATAACACTATAGCCGATTTGTTCGTCTATTTCCTGTCGAAAATTGTAAAAGTTTTTTATTTATGTTCTTCAAAAGAAACACATAACCATTACGCGATGCCACATCCGTATAGGTCACGTAATATTCATATCCACCTCTAGCCTAGCTTGACATGGGCCCACTTGCTTCACTATGAACTAGGGCTAACAGATCAGTGGCATTTACACTTTTACCAAGTAAATAGTGTTATAGGCACTTTGCCTATATAAACTAGATTCGTAGACTTTATTTGAATAGAATCAAATCAGTCATAGCATCCACTCTTCAAAAGTGCGGATATACGATTCTTGTTTAATTGTGTCCCATACAACAATGCCACAATAAAGTTTCATCTGATTAAATCAGTTTGAGCTATTTGTTTGTCATGTTATACCTTGGAGATTTATTTATATTCAAAATATAAATCCTGTTATTCACATCTAATGTGTTTATATCAATATCATCTTTATATAATAAAACACTTTAGTGTTCTAGAATATAAAGGTTCACCCGCAGCGGGTCAAACACTGATATAGAGATAATGTATCTAGTCAAACTAGTTACATTATAACAGTTCCCAAATTTAAGTACACACCCGAAGGTAGTTCCTAAAATTAGGTATCTACGGTTAAAACAATGACTTTCGTCCCGTTTACAATTCGCAGATAAAACTCTATTGAAGTCAGTATCCTGTTCAAAACAGATCATGAACATCAATACATATTTATATATCACACTAAGTATCTAAAATCCAATTTTAATATTAGTAGTGAATATATTTATGAAAAACATATTTGAAGTTAAAGCCTTGCTCGTTCTTCAATTCCTTCAAATCTACTTTGTCCAAAAGGCAGTCACGCTTCCGTGATCCCGTTTGCCATATTTAAGCAGACATTTTGGGATATGTCATTTTATCTTCCTAGAAGATTATAATGATATTTCATTTGCCATTTTTTCACATTCCAGTAGCCTTTGGCCAAGCCTCGGGTTTCTGGAATATCGAAATAAGGTGCGCCTTGCGCTACTTGCCTAATTGCAAACTTTGACTTTATCTCCTTGAGAATAGTCATTAACTCTCCAAGAGTTTTCAATTGCAATTATAATTACTTCTAAAATCTAAGAATAGATTTATGAAGATCCTTCAATTTCAGTATCATACTTTAAGGATCTAATCCTTAGTTCTGATTCACAAATTAAGTAGTCTACTGCGACAAGATAAATGGATTAAGCACTAAAGTTATCATCACACTAATCTTCCAAAGATTATGCTCAACTATTTGCTTAACTCCGGGCTTAGGCATAATATGTTATTTTATCAAATAAAGTAACTTATTTATTTTCCAGGACCATCCTGAAATTTTATTCCCAATTTGAAAATTAAACCATTTAAATACATTTTCCCTAGGATTATGTTTTAAATGTCAATCTTTCAATTTTATCTTGATTTTAATAGTCCAACTATTTAATCAACGATTTCGGTACTATTTATTATAATGATTACAATAGTCCAACTATTTAATCAACTATAATTTTAATAGATTTAATCAATTATATTGATTACTATAATCCAATTATAAAATCAACTATAAATAAATAGTTTGAATATATAGTCCAACTAATTATTAAAACAACATTTAAATATTAGTCCAACTAATATTTAATTTATTTGACGAATAATATTTGTTTGAGCGCGTATGGCGAGTAATTGAACGAATATTGCAAATTCAATTCTTGCCTCCCACTATTTTTCGGCGAGCTTCTAACCCTCTGTCGAGTACTCGGGAAACCGCATTTCCTAGTGGGCTAGGATCCCGTTAAATATCACACAATCTTGACTTTGGCCAACAAATTGTATGATAATTAACTAGGTAGATCTCTAAGATCGATTGGATCCAATCCAATTCCTAGATCCGGTAGGGGGACATCCAAGTCCGAAACATATATCTTATATATGCTAATACATCCAATGTATTACCTAACCTTTTTCCTCTGAATCAACTAAGTCTTGGCTTTGGCACAACAAACTTAGTGATCCCAGTCAAGCGCAACCCATTGACCGTGGAAAGCTTCGTAATCAATGTCGATGCACAAGAAGTGGTCTTGACTTTGGCCAACAAACCACAACTTGGACAAGACACTGACATGGAACAAAGCCTTCATGATTCAAACACATCTTCGATAGACAAAGGCCTTGACTTTGGCCAATAAACCAATGCCATCTCGGATCTTGAGTGAGAATCACTCAATGGAAGGAAAAGCGCTTAATATAATCCGAGGGTTTTTCGCGTGCAAATTGGCAACCAATTTATTATCTTTGTTAAGGTCTCATCATCATACACCCTTAAACATGCATTCTAAACACATATTAAAGCGCGTATAATAAAATAATAATGATATGCGGATGGATTCTTTACACATTGATCCTAGATCAAATCTCTCTCTTTCTCTCTCCCGCTAGCACATGTATTACTTCTACCCATTACACTACACTTCTAAAGAAACCTCATTTACATTGAGGGGAATAGGTGAGAAGAGAATACAAGAGGTAATAAGGCTGGACACGCAGGTCCAATTAATAAATCAAATTTATTACACAATTTCTAAAATTGTCCCACCTTACTAATATCCATCTGATATACATTACCATGTATTCACACAAGCATGTTATCAATCAATCTAATCAAATTAATTAATCTGATAATTAGTGACCATCCAATGTTCAAACAACGATTTGATTTTGCTCGAGTCAAACTCGTTTTGCGAATAAGTACTTAAATTACGAATTCTCGAATTAAATTAAACTACATCATTAAATCCAATTTAATATGCATTCAATTCTAATTCGCAATTTAATTCCAAATTAAATATTACACTTTAATAATGAACTTTTATGACTTAAATTCCAAATTTAATCGTTACGGGTCTCAAAGCCCGATTAACGTCCAACGTCAATTTTAATTAAAGTCCAATCCGGGAATTACCCCATAAGCCTTTAAATCAATTTTGGCCCATTAGGCCCAATTAAACTTTAAAGGTTCATTAAGTCGCATTTGGGCTTTATGGAAGCGGTTTTGGGCCCAATTGGATCCAATCCAATTTGCCTTAACCCAACTTTGTACAACAAAGCCCATTAAGCCCAATAACAACATTTAAACCCAAATACAATTTCAAGCCTAATTTAATTAAACACAAAAAATTCCAAATTTCCCATTTAATTAAACTAAAGTGTATAAACATAATTAATCACCCAAATCATTATTTCCAAAACACAAATTAGGCTAATCATGCTTATCTACATCAATTAGTGTCCAACACAAATTAACAAAAAATCAAACCCAAATCATGCTTATTGTTCTCGGCAATGGAAGGGAAAATTATGTCCGATTCAGTTTCAATCCGATTAAATCCACAATCGACATTAAATCACATTCCCGATTGATTCCAACTCATCCAATGAATCAAAAACAAAAATCACCAAGAACACATAGGGCATTATTTTCGGCCAAGCTCAAAAAATTGGGGAAATTTGTTCCAAACAAGATTTCTTTAAATTGATCAAATCAATCATAAATTAGAACATATTTAAACATATTCATTCATCCAATTTCACAAATCATGCTCAAACACATTTTTACCCAAATTTTAACCCTATGTCATATTTCATGCTTTTAACCAAGCTCTGATACCATTGTTGGCAAATCTAAGGGTCCCAAGGATCATAAATCAAGCATGAAACATAAGTGAATACATTCGAGAAGTCGCGGAATACTTACATCGAGCGGTTGAGCGACGCGGAGGCGAAAAAAACTTTTCTTTCTTCTCCTCACTGGTTCGGCAGTGAGCTGAAACAACTCACTGTTTTGGCCTTCGTTTTGGTCCTTCGTCAAGCTCCAAGCTTCGTCGAACGGTTCCCGGCTCATGGGTAGACTTCCCTATCACCTTCGCAAGTCTCGTAAGTGTGCTAGCACTTGTGATTTTGCCACAAAATCCACACTCTTGGCCTCCCACTACACACGGCAGTAACCAAAAACCAGTGAGGTTTTTGGAGCCCCTTGGGCTTGAAGAGTAGAGAGAAAGAGAGAAGAGAGAGTTATGTTTGGTTGTTACAAATTTGTGTATTAAATTCACACATTTGAATTTCAAATGAATTTCACTTGAATTGGGCTTTTAAAAGTCAAACCATTAAAGCCCCAACCACTCACATCACTCAATCCATCAAGTTGTCATGTCACATCACTCAAAGTGACTTCTGATTTGACGCTTGATGCGACTAGCGATTTAACGCTTGATTTGACATGCCGCACTTGAATTCGAAATGCGAATGCGCTCACAAATAATCCCGGGCTCGGATTCACTAATTCCAAATTAACAAATTTTCCGTTGCGACGTAATTAAATGATTACGCCTAGCGAAGTCACTATTCACGTTGCTAACGAATTAATTCTAAATTAATTCGTTTGCCCGAATTAAAATATAATTTTAATTCCACGTCGAAATCTAATTTCGTTTAATATGTCAAATATATTAATTTAACCGATTAATTTTGAATTAATCGTTATCTCTCTTTAAATGATATTTTATCCCAGATAAAATATCTCCGCAATTAATCCCAGATTAATTTTCTCTCTTCTAATTAATCCCAGATTAAAATAGATTGTGAGTTATACGTCATCGGTCAATCTTTGGGAAGCGACCCATGAGATCCCCGGATATGTTGGCAGTAAATTCGATCATCGGACTATCCGAACACGTAAGTACCTCGTACTACGTTTATACCGATTTACATGACAAGGTTGGCCTCTAGCAAAGCGCCATGCCTACCCAATTCTCCGGAAATATCCTTACAGGAATAAAAGATCTGTATCAGGTGTAGTATGCGTAGTATTGTGTATTTCTGTCCAGTATCGGATGATCACATGCGAGGCCTGGGGCTGGTTCAGTGTCTGCCCCATACGAAGCATATATCGGATAACGAGCAACTAGTATCTTTAAAATCGGATAATCATGACCAAGTCATATTATCCCGACGGTTGCAACCTAATATAGAGAACCAGTTCTGTATCCCTGCGCGATCATCATCTCCATATGACTGGAGTGACACTTCCGTCTTGCCATCACACCCAACACACTACGATTCTCAATATACCCAGTATTGGCGTACACAGAACCAGTTAAAGCCCTGGACGACCTCAACCAAAGTATATTGATTGTCGCAAGTATTAGCGGTGCAAGTCTCAGGTTAAGACCAAATACACCTACCCTGATTTCAGACTTCTTTAGACACATAATCATACTACCAATGGAATTATGAGGGAGTCTTATCCAGAGCGAAGTTGTTTCCGTACCATCGGTGAAACACAACCACCTATTACGCTTGCATGAGTATCCTATAACCAAATATATGAAAACTATGACGTTGTGCCCTCACAACGCGCACAAGTGTAATACTAGTCTTTTACGCATTCATCGATGCCCAATCTCGATAATGCTCTGACTAGAGATATTTAATGATTTATCCTACGTGGACTGATACTGTCTCATATCATTCTCAGTCCAGGAACAAATCACAAGGACCTCTCATCATTTATACACTATGTGATCTAATCACAAATGATAAGAGTGCAATCTCCTTTATCACATAGTTAATTTGTACAATAACATCGTGATCTGTACAAATAGTGATGCTATGGGTCATAATTGTCCAACAGAATCAGTTGTTGATCCTTATTTGGAACACTTCCAACTAACTGCAACATTATTAAGAGTAAATACAGAACCTGAGGTAGACTTTCTATCATTAAAATATGACTGAAAGTCAAAATCTGTATATCCTCTTATTTGCAAATCACATTCTCTATAAATAAGAAACTTATCCTTAGTACCTTTTAGATATTTTAGGATATATTTAACAACCATCCAATGGTCGTTACCGGGATTTGACTGATATCTACTAGCAATGCTTACTGCATAACTAATATCAGGTCTCGTACATAACATGACATACATGATGATTCCTAAGCATGATGCATAAGTTTGGCTAGACATTCTAGCCTTTTCATCTTCCGTTTGAGGACACATCTTCTTCGAAAAATGAATGCCATGCCGAAAAGGTATATTGGTAATTTTACAATCGCTAAAGTTTTACCTTTGTAGGATCTTATCTATGTACAAAGATTGAGATAACCCAATCAGCCTCTTTTCTTTATCTCTATAGAGTTTTATACCAAGTATATATGGAGCATCACCCATTTATTTCATGCAGAAGTTTTTACAGAGATATGGTTTAACACCCTGCATCATTCTAAGATCATTTCCAATTATCAGGATGTAATCCACTTAAAGCACCAAGAACACTATCGTACTCCCACTAACCTTCTTATAAACACAAGGTTCTTTTTCATTTTTGAGAAAACTATACAATCTGAATAGCTCATCAAAACGAAGATTCCAACTCCGCGAAGCTTGTTTAAGTCCATAAATGGACTTCTTAAGCTTACATACCATCCCTGAATTTTAGCTAGAGACAAAACCCTCCGGATGTTCCATATAAATTTATTCATCAAGAAATCCATTAAGAAAAGTAGTTTTGACATCCATTTTTCAAATATCATAATCATGGTAAGCAGCAATAGGCAATAAAATCCTTTAGACTTTAGCATCGCTAATGGTGAAAAAGTCTCATCATAGTCCACACCTGGCCTTTGAGTATAACCTTTAGCAACTAATCATGCTTTGAAGGTTTCAACCTTCCCATCAAGCCCTCGCTTCCTTTTGTAAACCCATCTACAACCTATGAGAATAATTCCATCAGGAAGCAGAATTAAGTCCCATACTTTATTCATATACATATAGTCTAATTCGGAATTTATGGCTTCCTGCCATTTAGCGGAATCAATGTCTAACATTGCTTCTCTGTAGGTATACGGACCAGTCTCCTTAACGAGGAGCACATCAAGACTCTTGTCTTGTATCAAAGACAAGCGCTCAAGAGGTCTTGATATCCCAGTAGACCTACAGAGAGTGGAATTAGAAGGTTCTGCTTGTGTCTGAACCTATGATTCATTTATTGTTTTATCTTCTTTAGGTTGAACTTCATCAAGTTCAACACTCATATGATTACCACCTTATGCCAAAAATTATTCTTTAAGAAATTTGGCAAAACGAGCTACGAATAAATTTCGATGCTCGGGTTCAGAGAATTGATATCCTTTAGAATTCGAAAGATCTAACAAACCTAATTTTTCACCCTCGAGGCAAAAGTTTATCCTGCTGCGTCACTCTGACGTATGCAAGACAGCCCCAAACCCTAACATAATTAAGGTTTGGTTTCCTACCAACCCATATCTCATATGGAGTAGTGGGAACAACTTTAGAGGGAACCATATTCAACAGATGTGCAGCAGTAAGAAGAACATACCCCATGAAAAGTAAGGTAGATCTGTAAAACTCAACATGGATCAGACCATATCCAATAAAGTTTGATTTCTCTTTTCAGATATTTCATTGTGTTGTGGAGTACCCGAAGGAGTATATTGAATGAGAATCCCATTCTCTTTAAGATACTCCGTAAATTCACTACTCATATATTTACTGCCTCAATCTGATAGTAGGTATTTGATGAATTTACCAGTTTGTTTTTCTACGTCGTTTCGAAATTCTTTGAACCTTTCAAAAGTTTCCGATTTATGTTTCATCAAGTAAACATAACCATACCATGACAAATCAGCAGTAAATGTTATGAAGTAATAAAAACGACTATGAACTGTGTAACTTATAGGACCACATACATCACTATGTACGAGCCCCAATAAGTCAGTGGCCCGATGTCCAACACCAGTAAATGGGGCTTTGGTCATTTTACCCTGAATGCAAGATTCATAAGTTAGAAAAGATTGTATAGTCAGATTCTCAATCAGACCATTCTTAACCAACTAGGTTAGGTGTCGTACACCTATATGTCCTAATCGCATATGCCATAATTCGATATCAGTAATTTCAGATCTTTTATGTTTATTATTCCCAATTTCATAAACATCTCTAACAGCATGTAGAATATAATGACCATATGAATTTGAACATTTATATAATAAAACATCATTGATATCATATATATATATATACATAGAATGATTCTTCATATATACATGATATCCTTTTGTATCTAATACAAACAATGAGATAATATTAGCTACACATCCAGGTACAAAAACATAATCCGTCAAAATGATGCTGCCTCCGGATAGACAAACCTCGTATTCGCCAACAATTGTTGCAGATAAAGAATCTTCATTCCCAAAATGCAGCTGCATCTGGATCCAGCATCCTACTGACCCTCAGCCCCTGCAACGAATTACAGATGTGAGAAGGACCAGCAGAATCTATAACCCATCCATAACTTTTTGAATTTGGCTAATGCACAATTTTTGTGGATAATATTTTGATCCTAGATCAAGTCTCTCCATTTCCTCTCTCCCGCTAGCACAAGTATTATTTCTACCCGTTACACTACACTTCTAAATAAAACCCATTTACATTGAGGGGAATATGTGAGAAGAGAATACAAAGAATAAGGAGGTAATAAGGCTGGACACGCAGGTCCAATTAATAAATTCCAAATTTATTACAACAATTTCTAAAATTGCCCCACCCATCTAATATCCATCCGATATACATTACTATGCATCGCAACCATGTATTCACACAAGCATGCTATCAATCAATCTAATCAAATTAATTAATCTGATAATTAGTGACCATCTAATGTTCAAACAACGATTTGATTTTGCTCGAGTCAAACTCGTTTTGTGAATAAGTACTCAAAGTACGAATTCTCAAATTAAATTAAACTATAAAATTAAATCCAATTTAATATGTATTTAATACTAATTCGCTATTTAATTCCAAATTAAATACTACACTTTATTTAACGAACCTTACGATTTAAATTCCAAATTTAATCGTTACGGGTCTCAAAGCCCGATTAACGTCCACCGATAATTTAATTAAAGTCCAATGGGCTTTTAATTAATTTCTTAAGGCGTCGACTTTTGGTCAACTTGGGTCAAACCCAATAACCAAAGTCCGGGATTAACCCCATAAGCCTAGAAATCAATTTAGGCCCAATTAAACTTTAAAGGTCCATTAGTCGCATTTGGGCTTTATGGAAGCGGTTTTGGGCCCAATTGGATCCAACCAATTTAGCCTAAACCTAACTTGGTACAACCAAGCCCAATAAGCCCAATAACAACTTTAAAAGCCCAATTTCTAAAATAGGCCTAATATAATTAAATTACAAAAACCCAAGTGTATTACACAATTAATTACCCAAATGAATATTTCCAAAACACAAATTTGTCTAATTAATCATGCTTTTTAACAACAAAACATGTCCAACACATTTCATCAAAAATCAAACCCATATCATGCATTATAGCTCTCGGCAATTTGGGGTTATTTGTGTCCGATTCGGTTTCAATCCAATTAAATCCACAATCGACATTAAATCAACATTCCCAATCGTTTCAAGTCATCCAATGATCAACGAAACAAAAAATTACCAAGAATTAGGGCACTGATACTCTCGGCCAAGCTAAGAAATTAGGGGAAATTTGTTCCAAATAATTTTTCTTGAAATTGATCAAATCAATCTTCAATTAATCATGTATTAAGCATACTCAAACATCCAATTTAATCAAATCATGCTCAAATGAATTTTACCTAAATTTTAAGCTCTGATCAAATTTCATGCTTTTACTCCGCTCTGATACCATTGTTGGAGTTCTACGATCCCTATGATCGAGTTATAAGCATAACAATACATGTGAAAACATCGAAGAAAGTTACAGAATACTTACATCGATCGGTTGAGCGACGCGGTGGACAACAAAACTTTACTTTCTGCCTCCTCCAAGCTCGGCAGTGGCAGTTTCTGTCATCCCCAAATTCGGCCATTTTGGTTCTCCTCCAAGCTTTGTCATGGTGATTCCAAGCTCATGGGTGGACTTCCCTATCACATTTGCATGACTTCGTAGTGTGCTAGCACTCTTGATCTTGCAATAAAATCATGACTTTTGCTTCCCTTCATGCTCGGTTTTTGCCCAGACCAGCCCCATGGGCGTGTGTGAGAGAAGAGAAAAATGGAGAGATAGATTGGTTTTTGGTTGTAATGATTTAGTGTATCTAATACACTTCACTCTATAATTTCCAAAATCAAATTAAATCATATACAATCAATAGACAATTGTAAATGTCAATCAAGCTTTCAAAAAGCTTTCTATCAAATTACATCAAGTCACATCACTCATGAATAATGACTGGTGTCAATCACTCAAAGTGAAAGACATCTATCACTTGATTAACGGATGATGTGACGCTAGATGCGACTAGCGATTTGACGCTTGATTTGACTTACGTGCCGCACTCGAATTTGAAATGTGAATGTGCTCGCAAACAATCCCGGGCTCGGGTTCGCTAATTCCGAATTAACGAATTTCTCGTTGCTTCGTAATTAAATAATTATGCCTAGTGAAATCTCTATTCACGTCGCAAACGAATTAATTCTAAATTAACTCATTTGCCCGAATTAAAATCTAATTTTAATTCCACGTCGAAATCCAATTTCGTATAATATATCGAATATATTAATTTAATCGATTAATTCCAAATTAATCGTTCTCTCTCTTTAATGATATTTTATCCTAGATAAAATATATCAGCAAATAATCCCAGATTAATTTTCTCTCTCATCTAATTAATCCCAGATTAATAAAAGTGTGAGTCATACGTCATCGGTGAATCTTCAGGAAATGACCCATGAGATCCCCGGATATGTTGGCAGTAAATCGGGTCGTCGGACTATCCGAACATGTAAGTACCTAGTACTACGTTTATACCGATTTACAAGACAAGGTTGGCTTCTAGCAAAGCACCATGCCTACCCAATTCTCCAGAAACATTCTTACAGGAATAAGCGATCTATATCAGGCGTATTATACGTAGTATTGCATATTTCGATCCAGTATCAGATGATCACATGCAAGGTCTGGGGCTGGTACAGTGTCTGCCCCGTACGAAGCATATATCGAATTACAAGTAACTAGTCTCTTTATTATCGGATAATCATGACCAAGTCATATTATCCCGATAGTTGTAACCCTTTAGAGAACCAGTTATATATCCCTGCGCGATCATCAACTCCATATGGCTGGAGTGACACTTCCGTCTTGACATCACACCCAACACACTACGATTCTCAATATACCCAGCAGAGGCGTACACAGAACCGGTTAAAGCCCTGGATGACCAAAACCAAAGTATATTGATTGTCCCAAGTATTAGCGGTGCAAGTCTCAGGTTAAGACCAAATACACCTACCCTGATTTCGGACTTCCATAGACACATAGTCATACTACCAATGGAATTCCGAGGGGTCTATCCAGAGCGAAGCTGTTTCCCGTACCATCGGTAAAACACAACCTCCTATTACACTTGCATGAGTATCCTATACCCAAATATATGAGAACTATGCCGTTTGTGCCCTCACAACGCGCACAAGTGTAATACTAGTCTTTTAGGCATTTATGGATGTCCAATCTCAATAATACTCTGACTATGGATATTTAATGATTTATCCTTCGTGGATTGATACTAGCTAATATAATTCTCAATCCAGGAACAAATCATAAGGACCTCCTATCATTTATATATCTTGGTGATCTAATCACAAATGATAAGAGTGCAATCTCCTTTGTCACATAGTTAATTTGTACAACAACACCATGATATGTACAAATAGTGACGCTATGGGTCATAATTGTCCAACAGTGTGCTCACTACGGACCACATTATCACTTTGGCTCGTAAGACATACTTTCGCGTGGTAATCACCTCCACACATCGCCGTCGAACTCACCATGCCTATGCTTACCATAGCTTCCCACAACCACAATCCACATTTACCCAACATTGCTCAATTACTACCTAAGTGTCCTCCTTGGAAATGTGCTCCAAATTACAAAGAATGAAATTTTTACATAGGAAAATAAATATAAAACACTTGTAAAATTGGTCTTATGGCCTTACATTCCCAAAACCAAAATAACACAAAAATAAGAGTTGGAAAAATTTACGATCAATGCAAAAACCATTCATCACATGAATCAACAATAAACATTCATCTCATTAACTTTAATATGTTCCTACTCATCTAAACATACATATAAGATTTATATCTCAGATAAATAAATAAAAGTAGTAGCTTTAATTGAAAAAGACAAGGGTTAAGAACTCTTTTCAATCTCACTTTTAATGCCAATTATAAGAACCGATTTCCTAGCGCAACAGAAACACCTAGGCACCCGGGATCGGCATTGAAAAATTTTCTGCCCTTCCCTTTGCTTGGCCGAATGTAGTCAGCTCCTTCACTAAAATTTTTCTTTTGTTTTTAACAAAATTTCAGCCCCCGAACAGCTATCAAACAATGGCTCAGATCTGGACTGTTTTGGATCCAAAAAACGCCCAGTCCATTGCCTAAATCAGCCCCTCTTTTGCGTGAAACAACCCCACAACACTCTTGAAACACCCCTTAATGTTCCCTAATTTTTCTGGATTAAAACCAAATCAAACAGAGCCCTAAAACACCAAAGTAAGTGGTGACAATGAGTAAAATCTGCTCATTGTCGTGAGGTTAATGAAAAGAAGATGAAGTTGATTTTTAGTTCGATATCAAATAGCCTTTCGTGCTATGTCTCGCAACTAATAGAGAATAGTGTGGGCTAAACTCAAAAACTAATCTTTAAACACATTAGAGATTAAACAATTGTAACATAATAAATTTTAGTTCTTCTTGTTCTTGTTTTTCTTCAACTCTTGAGAGAAAACTTACAACATTAAAAGGTGGATAGGGTTTGGAATGACTTAGTCTTCCAAAAAGAAAAAAATAATTTTCTTTTTATACTTGGGGTTTTGATTTCCAAAAATAAACAAAACCCTTCGCCTCCCTCATTAAGAAATTCGACCAACCCTAAGATTGGAATCTAAAAAATTTTGCAACATCAATATTTTATTTAATGACATCATCATGACAAAAGGATATTACAAAATCAAATATGTTATTCTATTTTTAAAATTATAACTTCCATTCCAACCAAAAGGTTTTCAAAAAACCTATTTTTGGAAATACATAATTTAAACCTTTAATAAATTATATAATATAATTCAATAATTTTTAATATATTATTATCATATAATTATTTATTATAAAACCATATATTAAAATTAACATATAGTTTCAAGTGTGACAAAATAATATTATTAATCATATTAATAATATTTATATATATACATATGTGAGTATATAATTGGAGTATCAAATTATATTTAATCAGCTATAGTATATCGAGCTAGCACGAGGACCAAATGGACCTACGGTTCCGAGCTTTAATAATCTCGGAATATTAATTAAACTCTTAATTAAATATTCTGAATTATTAACTTCAGGTTATTCCACTAAAATCCCGAAGCTGCACTCTCATTGTCGCATATAAATAATATAAGCTGAACTATGTCGGTGTCCATCGATATAGTCATTACATACGGATTGGCCTTTCATTAGTATCTCATAATTAGAGCCGAATCATAATGTCTGTTATACCCCTATAATTATTTTTACCTTAAGTACCATTAATTCTCTAATGAATGATTTATTCATAACCATTATGAATGTTAATCTTTCTATTCGTAATAGAAAAAATAGAGCGCTCTAATCATTCAAGTACCGAATCAACCTTTAAGGAAGATACTCAACTACTTCTCGCAAGAAGAAATGAACTCTATATCTATGTAAAACGTCCACAGCTACACACCAATTTATTAGTTAAACAGTAAAATGAATCGTGATAGTAAAAAAGGTTTGGATCCTGTCGGAGAAAATAAAAGAAAATAACAAAACAAATTACAATTATTAAGAAAAGACAAAGAGATATAATATTTACAAGAAAAGTAACGGCTTGATTGACGTCTATGCGTCAGGGACAAGCTTCCCATCCAATTTTCTTATAAATAGGCAAACAGGGTCTTTTTGAGTCAGATTCCTAAGACTTAACTATTGTCTTTCTTTTTGAAATTGTGTATGTAATTTACGAATGGCTATGTGTATATATCCATTGGGATACGTCTCAAGAATCGAAGATATATTATCTACAGACTCCTTACTCAAGCCATCCCTAATGAATTTAAATTTATCTTCGCGATTATCAGACACCATTCTTAAAGAACGACAACGAGTATTGCAATTCCAGCATGCACATTTGTAACAAACACCCATTTTTGTCGCTCAAATGATTCTCCCCAGTATTGTTTGACATGCTAACTGTTCACTTTGAATGTTTCATTGGTTTTGGGATCTAGTAACTCAACAGCTTCATATGGAAAAACCTGAGTGATTACAAATGGACCTGACCACCTTGATTTCAACTTTCCAGGAAAAAGTTTCAATCTTGAGTTGTACAACAGCACCTGCTGTCTTGGTTCTAATTGTCTGTGCACTATTTTTCGGTCATGCCATTTCTTGGTCTTTTCTTTGTACAATCTGGCATTCTCATAAGCCTGTAGGCGAAATTCCTCCAATTCGTTGAGTTGGTGAAGTTTTTTCTCTCCTGCAACTTGTGAATCAAGATTCAACTTCTTCAGTGCCCAGTAAGCCTTGCATTCAAGCTCCACTGGCAGATGACACGCTTTCCCAAACACCAATCGATATGGGGACATACCAATGGGTGTCTTGTAAGTTGTTCTATAGGCCCATAATGCATCATCTAGTTTTGTAGACCAGTCTTTCCTTGTTGATCCAACGGTTCTTTCTAAGATTCTTTTGATCTCTCTGTTTGAAACCTCAACCTGTCCATTTGACTGTGGATGGTAAGCAGTGGCAACTTTGTGAGTAACTCCGTATTTGGATAGGAGTGCGTCAAAGTATCTGTTACAGAAATGTGTGCCACCATCGCTGAAGATTGCACGAGGTGTTCCGAACCGAGTGAAAATGTTCTTTTTCAGAAATTTGATCATGACTTTTGAATTGTTGGATGGAAGTGCGATTGCTTCTACCCATTTGGAGACGTAGTCTACAGCAACCAGGATGTACAAGTTTCCGAATGATGGAACAAAGGGTCCCATGAAATCAATACCCATACATCGAATATTTCCACTTCTAGAATGTTTTGCAACGGTCCTTCATTTCTTCTTGAAATATTCCCCATTTTCTGGCACCTTTCACATTAAAGAGCAAAAAGATAAGCATCTTTAAGAAGAATGGGCTAGAACAAACCTGATTGTAGAACTTTGGCTGCAGTTTTGTTTCCGCTGAAGTGTCTGCCATATGGTGATGAATGACAGTGCTGCAAAACATTGTTGACTTCCTCCTGTAGAACACACCGTCTCAATAATTGATCAGCACTCCGTTTGAACATGTACGGTTCATCCCAGACATAATGCTTGTCTTCTTTGAAGAATTTCTTTCGTTGCCGAGTTGTCCATTCCAACGGCCATTTTCCTGACACAATGTAGTTGACATAGTCAGCATACCAAGGGGCATCTTGCTGTTTCATGGAAAACAGCTGTTCATCTGGAAAAGTTTCTTTGATTGACAGATCTTTGTCAGCTGTTTCTCAATTTTCGAGTCTAGATAGATGATCTGCCACCTGATTTTTTGTCCATTTCCTGTCTCGAATCTCCACCTGATTCTCTGTTCCTTTCCTATCTCTGATCTCCACGTCGAATTCTTGCAGAAGAAGTATCCAACGGATCAATCTGGGTTTGGCATCTTTTTTCGTGATCAAGTATTTGATTGCTGAATGATCTGTGTAGACCACCAATTTGGGACCCAGCAGATAGGAGCGGAATTTGTCAAAAGCGTACACAACTGCGAGCAACTCTTTTTTAGTGGTTGTGTAGTTGAGTTGAGCTTCATTTAGAGTTCTGCTGGAGTAGTAAATGGTGTGGAAAATCTTTGCTTTACGTTGTCCCAAAACTGCACCTACAGAAAAATCACTAGCATCACATATTACTTCAAATTGAAGGGTCCAGTCTGGTGCTACAATAATGGGGCAGAAATCAGCTTATGTTTTAAGATCTCAAAAGCTTCCTGGCATTCTTTGGTGAAGTTGAAAGGCACATCTTTCTCCAGAAGATTGCACAGAGGTTTAGCAATCTTGGAAAAGTCTTTGATAAATCTCCTGTAAAAACCTGTATGTCCGAGAAAGCTCCGAATCCCTTTAACAGATATCGGCGGAGGTAGTTTTTCATTTGTTTCAATCTTTGCTTTGTCTACCTCAAATCCCCTTTTGTGAGATCCGGTGTCCAAGAACAATGCCTTCCTGCACCATAAAGTGGCATTTCTCCCAATTGAGTACCAGGTTTGTATCTTCGCACCTTTGTAACACCTGTTCCAAATTTTACAAACAATAGTCAAAAGAATCTCCAAACACAGAAAAGTCATCCATGAAAACCTCCATACTCTGCTCCATCATGTCTGAGAAGATGGCCATCATGCAATGCTGAAAAGTGGCAGAGGAATTACATAATCCAAATGGCATCATGCGGAAAGCAAAAGTACCATAGGGACAAGTAAATGTAGTTTTCTCCTAGTCTTCTGGTGCGATGGCAATCTGATTGTACCTTGAATATCCGTCCAGAAAGCAATAGAACTCATGTCCTACCAGCCTGTCTAACATCTGGTCAATGAATGGTAGCGGAAAATGGTCATTTCTCGTGGCTTTGTTCAGCTTCCTGTAGTCCATGCATACTCTCCATCCAGTCACCATTCTTGTTGGCATTAGCTCGTTCTTTTCATTGGTAACCACAGTAATTCCTCATTTCTTTGGTACACACTGCATATGACTCACCCAACTACTATCTGAAATGAGGTAAATGATGCCAGCATCCAACCATTTGATTATTTCTTTCTTTACGACTTCCTTCATGATTGGATAGAGTCTCCGTTGATGCTCCACTGTGGGTTTGTACTCATCATTCATCAGAATCTTGTGTATGCAAAATGATGGACTAATGCCTCGAATGTCTGCTATAGTCCAGCCAATGGCTCTTTTGTGCTATCGTAATACTCTCAGTAACTTTTCTTCCTGCTCCAATGTTAGTGAAGAAGAAATAATAACAGGTAATTAAGAAGAGTTTCCAAGAAATGCATACCTGAGATGGCTCGGAAGTAACTTCAGCTCCAGCCGTGGTGGTTCTTCAATCGAAGGCTTGATTCGATCTTTCTTTGGCAGTTCCAAGCTTTCAACTGGTGGTGTCGCTTTGAATCGGAATGGTTTGTCAAGGTAGTTGATACATTCAAAGATTTCCGCATCTAGCTCGCTGTCAGTCATGTTGGTGATGCAAGCTTCGAGTGTATCTATGGGATTTGGCTCAGTATCATGAACGATACTATCAACAACATCAACTCTGAAGCATTCTTCTTCCTTTTCATTGCTCGGGAATTTCATGGCTTTGAAAACATTAAAGGTAACTTCCTGGTCCTGCATTTTCATGGTCAGTTTTCATTTTTGCACATCAATCACAGTTTTACCTGTAGCCAAGAATGGTCTCCCAAGAATGATAGGTACTTCTTTGTCTTCTTCCATGTCAAGGATGATGAAATATGCTAGAAGAATGAGTTTGTCGACTTTGACCATCACATCTTCACCAACACCTCTTGGAAATGCGAGCGTTCGATCAACAAGTTGCAACGAGACTGAGGTAGGCATTGCTTCTCCAATCTATAGTTTCCTGTAAATAGAAAAAGGCATCAAGTTAACACTAGCACCTAAATCACATAAAGCCTTACCAATATAATGTTCTCCAATGGTGCATGGAACTGTGAAACTGCCTGGATCTTTCAACTTCGGAGGAAGTTTTCCTCTGAATAATGGAACTGCATTCTTCTGTCAATACTATTGTCTCGTAGTCTCCCAATCTCTGTTTTCGTGAAAGAATGTCTTTCATGAATTTTCCATAGCTGGACATTTCTTCCCAGGCTTCTGCAAATGGAATATTGATGTGAAGCTTTTTGAACACCTCCAGGAATCGAGCAAACTGTTTGTCCAGTTTGTTTTTCTAAAGTTGTTGAGGAAAATGTGGAGGTGGAATGATTCTTTATGGTTCTTTTTCCTTTGCTTCTTTTTCCTCCGTCTGTTGCTCTGCTTCTTTTGGAACTTCTTTTTGGGACACCTTGATTCCAACATCTTTATTGATTTCACTACCGCTTTTCAAAGTAATGGCTTGGCATTGCTCCTTCCCTCGGTTCCTTGGATTGGGTTCTGTGTTGCTAGAAAGATTACCTGGCGGTCTGTAACTCTGAGCATTGGCCAGTTGTCCTATTTTATTCTCCAGTGCTTTGATGGAAGCTGATTAGCTCTGAAAGATAGCATCATACTTTTTTAACTGAGCCAGCACTTATGCTATTCCTAGTTCATTTGCCTGCTCTTGGCCTTTGTTATGTTGCTGGAATCCAGGTGGTGGATAGTTCTGCTGTTGGCCTGAATTGTTGCTCCATGAAAAATTAAGATGATTCCTCCACCCTGGGTTGTAGTTGTTGGAATATGGATTGTTCCCCTGTCTGTTGAAATTGTTGACATAATTCACCATTTCTTCAAGTTGTTTTGGTTCTGGTGGTCCTCCATATGGTGAACTTGTGGATCCAGTGGTAAGAGTCTCCATGAATTTGCATATCTGATCTAGCTTGGCGTTGACTGCTGTATTGGCTCCACTTTTGTAAATTCCTGCAATTCTTTGGATCATGCTCCTTTCTATTGGCCACAAAGAATTATTGTTGGCCATTTCTTCGATTAGGTCCCAGGCTTGATCTTCTCCTTTTGCCATTAAAGCTCCTCCAGCAGCAGCATCGATTGTGGTTCTCATTATTCCAGAAAGTCCATTATATAATGTTTGGACTTGAAGCCATTTTGGAATCTCATGGTGAGGACATTTTCGGAGAAAATCTTTGTACCTTTCCCAAGCTTCGTAGAGAGTTTCTGAGTCTTGTTGTACAAAGGATGTGTTGTCATTCCTCAGTTTTCCAGTTCTGGCTGGTGGAAAGTACTTTGCAAGAAATTTGGTGGCTAAAGTGTTCCAAGTTGTGATAGAACCTGCTGGTAGTGAATGTAGCCAAGCTTTAGCTCTGTCATTCAAGGAGTATGGGAAAACACGCAGTCTCATTGATTCTTTAGCTTCTCGGTTGTAATTGAAAGTACCAAAAACTTCCAGGAAGTTGCTGATGTGGGCATTAGGATCTTCAGCTGCATTCCCCCCAAACTGAACTGACTGCTAAATCAATCTGAATGCATGTTTTGATGTCACCCGCATTTGCTGGTAAGGGAGGAAGTACAATACAAGAAATGAGTCTGTCAACCACCGGAATGGTTTTGTCTCGAATGGGAATTGGTGGTGCAACCTCCAAAGGTTCAAGTTCCATGTTGACTAAAGCTTATTGGCCTTCTCGCCGTTACCTTCTCAACTGTCTGATGGTTCTTTCAATTTTCGGGTCAAGCGGTTGGAGTTCAAAGCTTCTGGTTCGTCTCATGAAGTTTCTGAGAACCTGAAACATAAGAAAACAAAAACAATAAGTAAAAATAAAATTAGATACAAGTAAAGGTATCTAACCTTAAAACTAATAGTGAAAGATAAATAAGTCCCCGGCAACAGCACCAAAAACTTGACCAGTGCTTACACACGCGTATAAGCAAGTGCACGTATCGTTCAAGTAGTATAAAAAGTATCGATCCCACGAGGACTTAATACCTAAGCTATTAATTTTATGAGGTCAAATGATTACTAGTATCTAACAGGTTGTTTGATTGATTTGAAATGGTGACGATTCTAAATTTAAAAACAAGTAAATAAAATTGTTCGAAAGCAGGTTTTAAGAAAATTCAATATTAAAAACTATCTAGGGTTGTGATTTCTTCCAATATCATTTTAAAGATGAAGTGGTTATTTTATAGTTGGGTAATATATTGATTTATTAACCTGGAACACAAAATTATGTGAAAACCTATGTCGATGGTCAGACACAAATACTCAGTTTAACCCAATTGAACAATATGTCTATGTCAACCAAATTATTTGGATTCATTAAGTTTAAGTTCCAATTATGGCTACCCCCGCCCGACAGGTATATGTCTATCCTGTAAAGAAATCTATTAAAGGGTTATCTATCCTCAAGGAAGATCGTGGACTATTGAGTCTAAGGTCTTAAACTTTAAATCCATATGTCTAGTTCATTTTAAGTTTACCTAGTCAATTTTATTAGTGGCCAGTTAATAAAAAGCATTAAGATTAAGACTCAATAAATAAATCTTTATATTACCCAAACTATAATCTAACCCCTTATAAACCAGTGATATTAAAAGTCATCACAACCCCAGATAACTAATTTAGTTACAACACATAACTAGGGCTTTAAAAGATATAAAGTAAAAATACTGAAAAGTAATTGTGGTAAAGTAAAAGTTGAAAAGTAAATTACAATAAAATAAAATAAAATGCTAAAGCAAATGGATCAACTTTTATTACTATTAAATTAGATATCTCCCTTAATATAATATATTAACTTGTGATTATTTTACCAACCAACCATATAGGCGGTAACCTGATTAAGTCAAATTAAGTCCAATCAGCCATAAAGGCGGAACCGAAGTAAACCTGCCATATAGGCGGTAAGAAAATTTAATTACCAACCGACCAATCTGGTGGTATCCTTGATTAGTCAGGTTTAAACCAGATTAAAATGAATTACCAACCGACTAATCTGGCGGTATCCTTTTTAAGTGAAATTTTAAATAGTGAATATATTATATTAAAGGGAGATTAATCTAAATAGCAATAGTAAAAGAATTACCTTTCACCCTAGCAGGGGGAAGTTACCTTCTCATAGTGAATAGTAAAAACTGTAGAAAGTAAAGAAATTAAATCACTATTATTACAAAAAGTAATTAAAATTAATTACAAAACTAAAATTTAAAAGAAACTAGATAGAAAACTCTCTATTTACATGAGAGAATTTAGAGAAAATGGTACATCTGAAACTAGAATTTCGAGCTCTATTTATAGGCATCAGTAAGGGTCGCGCGTCGCGCCGCCCAAATCGCGTCGTGACGCCCGTTTAGTTGACGTGGCACTTCTGGTTCGTCGGCTGCAGATTCTGGATAAGGTGATAAGGTGACACGTGGCAAGGTTGTTGGAGCTCAATTATTGTGACACGTGGCGGCTCGTGATTGGCTGATTTAGATTCTTATCCGCAACGTGTCAGATACGGATAAGTGAGTCATTGATTGATGCTGATGTGGCGCTGACGTGGCGACACGTGGAAAAGTGACTGTCGGCACCATAGAATTGCGACACGTGGCACGCTGTGATTGGTTACTGATGACGTGGCGATGACGAGGCAGTTTGACTCGGTCAACCAGTGATGTGGACGATGACGTGGCCATGACGTGGAGCAACACGTGGCGACACGTGGTGATGGTGACTGTGGACACCGTAGGATGATGACACGTGGCACGGCGCACGTTAGCAGATCAGCTGTGATGGTGACACGTGGCACGTTGTACGTTAGCAAAGTCAAACTTTTCTCAGATTCTGACACGTGGACTCGGCGCACGTTAGCAGCTCTGGTGCATGTTAGGCATCGCGATGCCAAGGGCTTGCGCGTCGTGACGCAGCCAAATTACCAAAATGCCTTTTTGCCAATTTTCACTGTTTTGCTCTAAATCACCTCCAGAATATCCTGAAACTTTATTTATCTACAAAATAACACAAAACACATCAAAATATTCACAAACTCAAGAAACTATACAAAATATTAAGTTAAATGAGTGGGAAATAATGATAGATTTACCAGTCATCAGTCACACATTGTACAAGTCCTATCAAAGTGGGGGCGACTGTATGCACTGCATTTTTGCATGTAAGTCCCGATGATGAGTCTCATATGGAGACACTACCTCTTAAGTTGCAGAAGTCACGGGAAACGGACGTCGGAAGGGAAGAATCAAGAATTGACACATTGTTGGAATTAATTAGTTTGTTTATGCTTCGGGTTTGCTTGTTGGACTTCCGTTTTAAAACACACCATTGGCCCAAACCCCCACAAACCACACAACAAGCCCACACATCACTAAGACGCACACCAAGCCCATCTCACCCAAGCCCAATCCAAAAAATAATTAAAGCATATTTAAAACACAAATTAAATTAAATTAAATCCAATTAAAATCCAATTAAATTAAATTCCTAATTTAAATAAAACACTTCCTAATTTAAATAAATCACATACCAATTTAAATATATTCCCGCACCAAAATACAATTATCCTTTCCTTTTTTAACTAATTAAATTCATCCCTAATTTAATTGAATTATTTCCTTTTCAAAACTCATGCATAACCCTGATTGACAACTATAAAAATAACACAAACATGCAACCCTAAGGCTCTAGACTATTCACGGCAAAGACAATAACACAAAACCTTAAAACACTAGCCTTAATGTAACACACATTCAACTCACACAGAGCATCCACGCACCAAGAGACCCTCATTTTGCCTCACACATTAACAGCCTCCAACCCCACTCATCAGCCCTCATCCCTCACGCCCTAATTCACTAAACTTCAAGCTTCAGCCTTCCTCCATCAGCCCTCATCCCTCATGCCAAAAAATAACATAAACCATATTACACAAAGAACCCTCTCATCTCTCGGCCCTGCACCAACCCCCATTCTCTCTAAAAAAAACCTCGGCATGTCTCCATAACCTCAACAGCCACCACTCTTATTCACTACAAACAACAAAACCAAAGACCACTCAAACAAACGCTACAAATGGCTCTCTCTCTCTCTCTCAGCGACCACAAACGAACCCTCCACCCACACTCAACACATCCTCTCTCTCAGCCACAACTAAATAACAAACCCTAAAGCTCTTCACGGCCACTCACGACCACTCACTAGCTGAACACACTGCAGCCTTTATTCACGCCTGAAACCAGCCCCAGAAACAGCCCTTATTCAAGCCTAAAACCAGTTCCACAGAACTGCCCTTAAATCACCCCCAAAACAGTCCCTTTCACCGCAAAACTGCCCTGAAAAACTGCACTCATATCACCGAAATTCTGCCCTGCAAAATAGACCCCGAATACCGCAAACATTAACCAAAGATAACGACCAGAAAATACAGTAAAAATAGCAGCAAAATGGAGTAAAAATAACAGCCCAAACAGTGAAACAGCGAAAGGAAACGTTGAACCAGTGAACCGGAGGAATTGAGGAGCATCAACCCTTTTTTACAACCGCATACCGCATTTCCGAGAGATGATTTAAGATGTTAGTCCTGAGGGCACCTTCTTTATTTATTATCCTTTATTTTCATTTATTTTAGTACTTTATTTCATATGAGTGTTGTGGATTGGTGCATGATGTGATTTCCAGATGAACGGAATATGTGTTCTCTCTTGTGGTATATCGAATGGAAACCCGCACATAAATTCTGTAGCCGAATCCGAATGGACAGTATTGCGGTTTTCACTCGGGATACAATGTCACGTACCACTTGAGAGATTCACATGTTTCGTTTCATCCAACCTTGCATTTTAAGCATGATTTAGTCGCTAGTATGTTAAAGGGCTAGGGTGTGTTAAAGGGCTACCTTTGATTGAATGTGAGATATGTTTAATCGGATATACAGAATTCTATATTATTGTCTCATTCATTTGTATGCATTGTAATATAATGCCCATGGGCTAACTATGGTCGATTAAAGGTCCTCTATTCTAGGGAAATGCCTGAAGGCTACCTTTACCACGATGTTTTGCCGCTTCTTTTATTATGTCATTTACCCTTTGCATATTATTGCTTTATTTACGCATGCATTGCATTCTAGTGCGCATGGGCTAACTAGGGTGGATTAAAGGTTCTCTATTCAAGGGAAATTCCTAAAGGCTACCTTTACCATGATGCTTGGCCGCGCCGGACAAAGTATGTTTGATTGAATATGAGATATGTTTAATCGGATATACGGAATTCCACATTATTGTCTCATTCATTTGTATGTATTGTAATATAATGCGCATGGGCTAACTAGGGTGGATTAAAGGTTCTCTATTCGAGGGAAATGCCTGAAGGCTACCTTTACCATGATGTTTTGCCACGTCGGACGAGGTGCACTTGATTGAATGTGAAATGTGTTCAATTGCGCACACGAGGTCCTACATTGTGTATTTGTTTGTCCATGCATGTGTTTGTGTCATTTCAGATGCCATTTTGACAATCTCGTTCGAACGTATTTCCAAACGCTACACGAACGTATACATTCTGCCTCATTCCGTTCGAACGCATTTTAGAACGCTACACAAACATATGCATTCTGCCTCATTCCATTTGAATGCGTTTACAAACGCTACTCGAACGCGCATCTATTTCAACGTGTTTCCGAACGCTATACGAACACGAACCTTCTGTTTACCGTTTGAATGCGTTTTCAAACGCTATACGAATGCACATACAGTGCACAAACTCCTTGTCGTCACATTTCATGCATGCTTGCTTCTTTGATCATTTCTTTTGCACCATATGATTAGTCACATCATTTCATTATTTACGCATAGGAAATTATCATCCATTTATATTTCTGCATTTATTTATTCGATATGCTCATGAGGTTGTGTGCTCGATTTTATTATTAATTCCTTTATAATTGTTATCAGTTACATTATTGCACTTTATTGCTTAATAAGTTCATTAATTATTTATCTTGCCTTTATTTCTTTCATCTACGATTATGGGTGTGCAAACTTGCATGTTGCTTAAATTATCTGGTACATGTTACATGAGATTTGGTTGTACTATTTCATAAATCCTTTCATTATAAGTGGAATAAGTAAGGGACCATTCCCAACCCAATGGTTTGAGGTCTTCCCTTACGAGGGGTGAGTGCGGCCTTAAATAATTTTCCCGGTTCACACCGGGTGGCGACTCCATTTTTAGTTCTTCGGTTTAGTTCCCCCACGGGCTATTCCGTACTCCCAACCGGGCCGCGAGCCCGTGACAGCATCGCCGATTTCTATGTCCTACAACTGCATTACCAAGTGTGAAAACAAATCCACTCATAGATTTGGAATCCACCGTATCAGATATACAGTTAGCATCGCTGTATCCCTCTAGTACAGTAGGATATCTCTCGTAATGTAGCCCATATTTTGAAGTGTCTCTCAGATACTTCAAAACTCTTACTATGGTTTTCCAGTGGTTATGTCCTGGATTGCTCGTATATCTGCTAAGCCGGTTCACAGCTTAAGCGATATCAGGATGTGTGTAATTCGTGAGAAACATCAGACTTCTGATGATTCTCGAATACTCTAATTGCGATACGCTTGAACCAATATTTTTTAATTGATGAAGAGTTAGGTCTACAGTGGTTCTAGCCATATTTAGATCCCCTTTGATATATTTATCAAGTATCTTCTCAATATAATGAGTCTGTGATAATATATATACGTCTGATGTCCTAGAAATCTTAATTCCTAGGATCACATCAGCTATTCCCATATCTTTCATATCAAATTTGCTGGATAACACATTTTTGGTAGACTGAATCATTTCATGATTACTACCAATTATCAGCATATCGTCTACATAGAGACACACAATGACATATCATTTTAGAGTTGATTTGGTTTACACACTTATCACACTCATTGGTTTTGAACTCACTTGACAATATTTCTTTGTCAAATTTCTCATGCCATTGTTTAGGTGCTTGTTTTAATCCGTACAAGAATTTTACAAGTTTGCACACATTCTGTTCTTGTCCAAGAATACTAAACCCTTCTGGTTGTTCCATGTAAATCTCTTCATCCAATTCACCATTCAAGAAAGCCGTTTTTACATCCATTTGATGTATTTCAAGAACAAATATAGCTGCTATAGCTATGAGCATTCTTATTGATGTGATACGAGTCACTGGTGAATATGTGTCAAAGTAATCAAGGCCTTCCTTTTGTCTATAACCTTTTATGACAAGTCTTGACTTGTACTTATCTATTGATCCATCCGTTTTCATCTTCCTTTTGAATATCCATTTCTAGCCCAGCGGCTTACAACCTGGTGGAAGATCAACCAACTCCCAAGTATGGTTCTGTAGGATTGAATCAATCTCATGTTAATAGCCTCTTTCCAAAGAGGTGCCTCCGGAGAAGACATAGCTTCTTTATAGCTTTGAGGTTCATTTTCTAACAAGTAAGTCAGAATATCGGGACCAAACGACTTAGACGTTCTAGCTCTTTTGCTATGTCTAGGCTCGATTGTCTCAGCATTTACATGTTGATCTGATTCTTGGTCAACCTGATCACTGTCCTTGACAGTAGCAACTGTTCTTTTGAGAGACTTTGTTCTTTGTCTTTCCTTACAAGGAAACGTCTCTTCAAAAAATGTCACATTCCTTTACTCAATTATCATATTCATATTGATGTCAGGAATCTCAGACTTGTGTACCAAGAATCGATACGCACTACTGTTGCGAGCATATCCAATGAATATACAGTCAACAGTTTTGGGTCCTATTCTAACCTTCTTAGGTTTAGGAACCATTACTTTGGCAAGACACCCTCACACTCTTAGGTATTTGTAGGAAGGTACAAAACCTTTCCAGAACTCATATGGTGTCTTGTACAATCTCTTATGAGGAAGTTTGTTTAGAACATAGTTCACGGAAAGTAAGGATTCCCCCCACAAGTTCTGGGGTAAACCAAAACTTATCAACATGGCGTTCATTATTTCCTTCAACGTTCAGTTTTTGCGCTCAATAATCCCGTTTTATTGAGGAGAATAAGGAGCAGTGGTTTCGTGAATAATTCCGTGTACAGAACAATATTCACCGAATGGTGAAACATATTCACCACCTCTATCACTTCTGATTCTTTTGATTTTCTTGCCAAGTTGATTTTCAACTTCGTTCTTATTGTGTATGAAACTCTCAATAGCTTCGGCTTTGCTCTTCAGCAAATACATATAACAGAATCTTGTGATGTCATCAATAAAAATGACAAAGTACTTTTTACCGCCTCATGTTTGCACAATATTCATGGCACACACGTCAGTGTGTACAAGTTCTAAAGGTTCAGAACTGCGTTCTATAGAATGAAATGATGTTCTATGCATTTTTGCTTCAATGCATGCCTCACGCTTATGTTTGCTATCAATTGCAAATTTAGGTATAAGGTCTATGTTAATTAATTTACACATGGTATCATAATTAACATGTCCTAACCTCCCATGCCATACATTTTGTGACTCAATAATATAAGTAGAAGTACTAGCTTTATTAATAGCACGATTGAAAGTCATTACATTTAGCTTGAAAAGGCCCTCAGTTAGGTATCATTTTCCTACATACATATCATTCTTAGTCATTACAAACTTATCAGAAACAAACACAAGCTTAAAACCAACCTTACTAAGAAGAGAGCCCGAGACCAAGTTCTTCCGAATATCTGGAACATGCAGTACATTCTTCAATGTTAGCTTCTTTCCAGATGTCATCTTCAGAACCACTGTGGCTTGTCCAACCACCTCAGAGGTAGACAAGTTTCCCATTGTCAGATGATCGCCGCCATCGACCTTCTGATACAAGGAAAACATCTTGCTATGTGCATAGATATGACGAGTAGCCCCAGTGTCTACCCACTATTCTATTGGATTCCCAACTATGTTGGCTTCGGTTACCACTGCTGATAGTTCCATCTCTGAGATCTCATCAGTCAGCTGCTCACCTTCAATTACATGGGCCTCATTTTTCTTTTTCTTGGCCTTGTCTTGAGACTTCTTTTTTCTGCAATCCTTTGACATATGACCGCTCTTTCCACAGTTGTAGCATTTCCCCTTGAACTTCTTGTTCGAATAATCAGCTCCACTATTCTTTCTCTTCTTGCTACCCTTTACACCCTCAATGATGTTGGCCTTAGACTCCATAGTCTTGTAGCTGGCCTTCTCGGACATTCTGTTGTCCGCCTCGATTCTCAATCGAACACTAAAGTCTTCAAGGATCATCTGCTTCTTTTTGTGTTTCAGATAGCTCCTAAAGTCCTTCCATGATGGAGGCAACTTTTCAATTATGGAGGCAACTTGAAACATCTCACAGAGTTTCATTCCCTCATCCAGTATTTCATGAATGATCAACTGCAATTCACCCAACTGAGACATCACCGTCCTTGAATCTACCATCTTGTAGTCCAGGAACCTACCCACGACAAATTTCTTTTGTCCGGCATCCTAGGTTTTGTAATTCTTCTCGAGAGATTCCCAGAAAATCTTCGCATAAGTCATGCCTTGTTACACATTGTATAGGGTATTGTCAAGACCACCCAAAAGATAGTTCTGGCATAAGAAGTCTCCAGACATCCATGTCTGTTCTCACTCTTCCTTGGCCATTTCTGATTCACCCTCCACATGACCCGGAGGATCTTTGAGAAAATTTAGCCAACTGGAGAGTTGTCAGGTAGAACAGTATTTTGCTCTGCTACTGTTTGAAATTTACCCCACCAAATTTCTCCAGCTTTTCTCCATGAGAGACCGGTACTGTGAAGTTTCTGCTAGCCATTTGTAACTGGAAAAACCAACAGAGGTCAATTAGTCTACAAAAGATGAATTGCACAACGATCAACGAATGATCTTGTTCAAAGTGATATTCTAGGTAACCACTTGTTGTTCTATTGGACGGTGGTTCCAATAAACACAAGTCCTTGAATTCCAACTAAAGATTCTTTAGAAAAATGAATAAACGTATATTCCTAGAGGACGAGAGGGGTCCGGAGTAACCACTTAAGTCCCTGACCACTTAGGCTCTTATCGCTTTTTTGACAGAATATTCTTTAAACACTTTTTCAATAGGATCTTTTAGCAATTCAAACCCAGAATTACACTTCTTCAATTGCACAGATAATATACGATATGTGTAGATATATGTGAAGTGTCAATCAAGATTGGATGGAATTTCTTGTGTATGATCACACTTTAAATTCTCACCCAAGTATGCAACACACAATCAATTTCAACTTTATCACTATGTGTATGCCTGTGATAATTGAACAACCTAATAATAACTTAAATCTATACTACCAAGATTAATGTGTTACAGTATATGATTTACTAAGTTAATATTAATTTAATTTTGCAGTTTATAACAATTCCAGGACTATTTCGTTAGTGTCGCATTCGTATCTACGTTCGAATGAGACTGTCCAGTATGTGTACATTCGTGTTGCATTTGATAACGCGTTCGAAGGAAGTGTTTCCAGAGAGTTCACGTTCGAGTAGCGTTTGATAACGCGTTCGAACGGAATGTTTCCAGAGAGTTCACATTCATATAGCGTTCAAAAACATGTTCGAACGGAATGATTCCAGAGAGTTTGCGTTCGAGTTATGTTTAAGACGCGTTCGAACGTTCTTAGGCAAAAGGCTTGCGTTCGAGTGGCGTTTGAAGACGCGTTCGAACGTTCTTACGAAATTTCAGATTTAAGCCTTTACGTTCGTAGGGCGTTCGAACGCCCTACGGGTTTATTCATGCACATACTGTATTTTTTCCATAAAATTTCTTAACTACGTATGCAATTTAATATTTAACAACACTGGTAATAAGTTCTTAAGATTGTAAGCCAAATAGTGTCATTAATCAATAAATAACATGCAAACACAACAGATCAAACCAGAAAACAGATCTAACATGCATAAACCCTAGAAATTGGAAAACTGTAGAAAACCTGGAAAATGCAATGACGAATCCAAGTCGAGATTTCTCTGTCCTTAAGAACTTATTAGCCTTCGTCACAGGTGCTTTACGGAATCGAATTGGCCAACGTTCTCATAGGATAACTTGGATGCTTCTTGTTCAATGAGCACTCCTTAACAAGTGTTTGAACTTGGAAATTGGAGGAACTCTCTCTCAAAAACAAAAGAAAATTGTGACTCTTAAATTCGGAATTTTCGTTCTTCTCTTTGTTATGGATATTATGCCTCTTTTATAAGGCATGGAGGGGTGCCAAAAGGGCACCCCTTGGGGTGAGATGCAACCCTCCTAAGAATTGCAACCTTCCCATGCACTCTTAGTATCCAAAAGACAAAAACACTCATCTTATAATGAATATTAAAAGAATTTCCAACACCATTAACCTAAATTCTTGTCATGACACTTCCTAAAGCGACTTTCAAGTGCATCTTCGCAACTAGGGTTATTGACGAACCCAAAAGTCATAAAAAGATTCCCCAATGCCTTATATATAACGTAACTAATGCATGTCTTAGTCAATTCTAATTTCCAATTTTGACACTAAACTAAGCATCAAAACCTTATTCACAATAATATCATGAACACAACACACACAAACATCAATGATTGATAACCTTTCCCTACCATAACAAAGACATGCCCACGCCTACCACTCTTACTTGCCATTCTAGATTATTCCCAACAAGTCAACAATTAGATTTTTCTCAAACACTCTTCACAAGTTTAAAGTATCACCAAAACACAAAATCATTGAGACATGGGTGAATATTCCAAGTGAAAATTATCGGTGGTCGGTACTATGGACAAGAATAAATCTCGCACCCATGTGATACATCAATCGGTCTTAACCTGCTAGTAATATATGATATCAGCTACCCCACTTAAGGGTTGATAGTACCCAATGTGCTATTCTCTCATGTGTTGTGAACGCTCTTATTGTTCACAAACATATGATTTAGAACATTAAGGAGTAAAAATTCTCATAAAGTGTCAAATCGATCATATATGATTCCAAGCACTCTATTATATATAAATCATATTAAAAAGATTTAAATAAATATATATAATAAATGATGTTAGATTAATGTGAATTTACAGATACAAATTCCATTTTATTACAAATATGTATACATAAAGCCACCCAAAAGTTGGGTATATAACATAATCCTAACAAGTGTCAAAGGTTACATAACTCCGACATAAGATTAGTAAAGACCTCAAGTCTTAAGATTAGTTCATACATCCTTATTAGGAATCTTGTATAAACAAATATGATAAAATATCTCTATATGAAAACTCCTTAAGGCTGGTTCGGTATACTTGTTAATTACCACAAGTACCCATATGCTACACCATGCATCCAGACCATGCTAGTAGTTTATAAAATCAACTACCCTGTCACTGGACGATAATAATATCATACTAGTCTATCTGGATTATCAATGCCCTTGTTATTGATAATCCCATGACTAGTAATGATTATCAGTGATAGGATCTCATAAACCAAAACTTCGTTTGATTCTTATGTAAATCACTATAAGGATTTTATTATACAAGTTATCTAAGTAAAGATAAAACTAATGTGCTCGTATAAAAAATGATTGACATTTTATTTCATTCAATGTAAGATTATATAGTAATTAATATAGTTTTAATCGAATAGACCTAGGACATACTACCAATAAAGATCTCATAAACCAAAGTTCCATTTGGTTTCTATGTAAATAATTCCAAAGAATCTAATATACAGGCTATCTACAAGTAATGCATATATATATAGTCGTATATAAATAAATTGCCATGTTATTAATTCATGATGTAAATTTATATAATAATATTACAATCCCAATCGGATAAATCTAAGGAATATTAGTAACAATCATTTCCCTTTTAAAGGGAAATTCGGTCATTTTACCAATTAAAGATGACTCATAAGTGTCATAAGATTCATACACTATAAGAAAACTGGGAAATAGAGATGGAAATATCCGTCTCTAATCCATCGCTAATGTCTATTAGCGACGGAACAGAGACGGAAAAATTTCGTCTCTGTTCTATTGGTCGAAAAAAATATAACGACGGAAATATTAATCCTTCGCTAAAGTTTGTGACGAAATTTATTCCGTCTCTAATTAGAAACGGAAAATTCCGTCGCCAATATAGCGACGGAGTAATATTTTCGTCTCCATTCCGTCTCTATATAGAGACGAAATAGAGATGGAATATTCTGTCTCTATATAGAGACAGAATTTGCCGTCTCTATATTTTGTCGCTATACCGACACGGAAAATTTTGTCGCTATATAGAGACAAAAAATTCCGTCATTATATAGAGACGGAAAATTCCGTCGTTATTAGTGAGGGAAAATTTCGTCGCTAATTGATGAGTGGAAAATATATCAATATGTATCGCCCCTTTTACTTAATATTTTGTTTAGATTCTCGGGTTTGATGAACGTTTTGATATGTTTTAGTTTATTTTGCAGATAAAATAATATTGGGACTCAATGAAATCACTTATGATGAAATATGGGTCAAATAAGGGAAAATATTGGACTTGACATATTAATTTTGGAGATTTGTAACTTGTTGGGCGTTTTAACGAAGTGCAGTTTTGGAAATTTCAGTTTTGCGCATCTATCGTATTTTGGGTATAACATTTTACTCTAATATCATATTGAGCTGATTCAAGTTCCAAATTAAAGAATACTCAATGATCTACAACTTTGAAGAATAAAATAATTTCGAATTCTGAATATTTCATGACCACAATGGATGAAACATACGGAAGTGTGTTATGTGTAATTATTAAAGTCATTTTCAAAGCAAATAAATAAATAATTAAATAAATAAATAATAAAAATAGTCAAACTCCCACCAAACATGATAACAATTAGTGGAGTAATTAATAATGGATTTGGTGGAGTAATTAGTGGAGCAATTAATAATGGATTTGGTGGATGATTTGATGGAGGTAATATTTTGCCTATAAATACCAAGCCATTTCATTTGTAAATTCATACTTTCTTCTAAGGAATTCCTTAAGAATACTAAGAAGATTGTATCTTGTTTGTTTATTTATACCTTTCACACTTTCTTTTCTTTACTTTTCAGTTTTTACTTTCTGTAATTTACTTTTACGCACAATACTTTTCTTTCTTTAATTTTAAGTTTTTACTTTTCAGTAATGAGGAGGTAACTCTCTTTTGCTGGGGTAAAAGGTAAAATTTTTATTACTAATATTTAGATTAATCTCCCTTAATTATAATATATAAACTAGTTAAAACCTGACTTAACGAGGATACCGCCATATTGGTCGGTTGGTAATTATTTAAATTGGTTTTAACCTGACTAAACTGGATACCGCCTGATTGGTTGGTTAGTAATTAATTATTAATTTAACTTAATCTGGATACCGCCTATATGGCTGGTTGGTAATTATCATGCAAGGTTAATATATTATATTAAGGGAGATATCTAAAATATAAGTAATAAAAGTGGATCCTTTTACCTCAGCATTTTCTTTTATTGTACTTTTACTTTATTTACTTTTCAGCATTTACTTTTTAGCAATTTACTTTCAGCATTTACTTTTCAGCATTTAATTTTTAGTATTCAATTTCAGCATTTACTTTCCGTCATTTACTTTTCAGCAATTTACTTTATGTCTTTTATTTTATTTAAGTTTTTACTACTCGTAAATATGTGTCGTAACTAAGCCAGTTATCTGGGGTTGTGATGAAGTCCAATATCACCGGTTTATAAGGGGTTAAATTATTGTTTGGGTAATATAAAGGTTTATTTATTGAGCCTTAGTCTTAATGCATCTTGTTAACTAGCCATTAATAAGATTGATTCGGTAAACTTAAAATGAACTTGGAAAAGGGATTTTAGGTTTAAGACCTTAGACTTAATAGCCCACGATCTTCCTTGAGGATAGATAACCCTTTAATAGATTTCCTTACAGGATAGGAATATACCTGTCGGGCGGGGGTAGCCATAATTGGAACTTAATCTTAATAAATTCAGATTACTTGGTTAACATAGGAATATGATTAATTGGGTTATACTGGGTATTTGTATTTGACCATCGGAAGAGGCTTTTATATAATTTCATGTTCTAGGTTAATAAACCAATATATTACACAAATATAAAATAACCACTTCATCTTTTAAAAAGATATTAGAATGATTCACAACCATGGATAATTTTATAAATTTGAATTTTCTTCAATCTATTTTCAAGCAATTTATTTACTTGTTTTAATTTTAAATTCACCACCCAATCAAACAATCAATCCATTAGATACTTGTAAACATTTAACTTCATAAATTGATAACAAAAGGTTTTAAGTCCTCGTGGGATCGATACTTTTTATACTACTTGAACGATAGCGTTATACACGTGTGATTACGCACCAGTCAAGTTTTTGGTGCCGTTGCCGGGGACTTATTTATCTTTCACTATTAGTTTTACTTGTATCTAATTTCTTTTTACTTATTGTTTTTGTTTTCTTGTGTTTCAGGTTCTCAGAAACTACATGAGATGAACCACCATCTTTGAACTCCGACCACTTGACCCAAAAATTGAAAGAACCATCAGACAGTTGAGAAGGGAAAGGCGAGAAGGCCAAGAAGCAATTATCAACATGGAATCTGAACCTTTGGAGGTTGCACCACCAATACCTATTCGAGACAGAACCATTTCGGTGGTCGACAGCTTCATTTCCTGTATTGTACTTCCTCATTTACCAGCAAATGCTTGTGACATCAAAACATACATTCAAATGATTCAACAGTCAGTGCAATTTGGGGGGAATGCAACTGAAGATCCTAATGCCCACATCAGCAACTTCATGGAAGTTTGTGTCACTTTCAATTACAACCGAGATGTTGAAGAAGCAATGAGACTGCGAGTTTTTCCATATTCCTTGAAAGACAGAGCCAAAGCTTGGCTACATTCTCTACCAGCAGGTTCCATCACAACTTGGAACACTCTAGCCACCAAATTCCTTGCAAAGTACTTTCCACCAGCCAGAACTGCAAAGTTGAGGAATGAAATTACATCTTTTATGCAACAAGATTTAGAATCCTTCTGGGAAGCTTGGGAAAGATTCAAGGATTTACTTCGGAAATGTCCTCACCATGAAATTGCAAAGTGGCTACAAGTCCAAACCTTCTATAATGAACTTTCTGAAATAATGAGAACCACAATTGATGTTGCCGCTGGAGGTGCTTCAATGGCAAAATGAGAAGATCAAACCTGGGACCTAATTGAAGAAATGGCTAACAATAATTCCTTGTGGCCAACAGAAATGAGCATGATCCAAAGAATTACAAGAATTTATGAAGTTGGAGCCAATACAGCAGTCAACGCCAAGCTGGATCAGATATCCAAATTCATGGAGACACTTACCACTGGATCCACAAGTTCACCATATGGAGGAGTACCGGAACCAAGCCAACTTAAAGAGACGGTGAATTATGTCAATAATTTCAATAGACAGGACAGAGGAACAATCCATATTCCGAAACCTACAACCAAGGGTGGATGAATCATCCCAATTTTTCATGGAGCAATAATTCAGGGAAAAAGAACAATCCACCACCTGGATTCCAACAGCATAACTATCTACCACCTGGATTCCAGCAACAGAACAAAGGCCAGGAGCAGGCAAATCAACCAGGAATAGCAGAAGTGCTGGCTCGGTTAAAAAAGTATGATGCTATGTTTCCGAGCCAATCTACTTCCATCAAAGCACTGGAGAATCAAATCGGACAACTGACCAATGCTCAGAGTTACAGACCGCCATGTAATCTTCCCAGCAACACAGAACCAAATCTAAGGAATCGAGGGAAGGAGCAATGTCAAGCCATCACCTTGAAAAGTGGTATTGAAATCAACAAAGATGTTGGAATCAAGGCAAAAATTGAGGAAGTTCCAAAAGATGCAGTTCCACAGATGGAGGAAAAAGAAGAAAAGGAAAAAGAAAAAGATCAGAATACTCCACCTCCACCTCTACCTTTTCCACAACGACTTCATAAAAACAAGCTGGACAAGCAATTTGCTCGATTCCTGGAGGTGTTCAAAAAGCTGCATATCAACATTCCGTTCTCATAAGCCTTCGAAGAAATGCCCAGCTACGTCAAATTCATGAAAGGCATTCTTTCACGAAAATGGAGATTAGGAGATTACGAGACAGTAGCATTGACGGAAGAATGCAGTGCCATCATTCAGAGGAAACTTCCCCAAAGTTGAAAGATCATGGCAGTTTCATTGTCTCATGCACCATTGGAGAATACTATATCGGTAAGGCTTTAAGTGACTTAGGTGCAAGTGTTAATTTAATGCTTTTTTCTATTTACAGGAAACTGTAAATTGGAGAAGCAATGCCTACCTCAGTCTCATTACAACTTGCTGATCGAACGCTCGCATTTCCAAGAGGTGTTGTTGAAGATGTGCTGGTCAAATTCGACAAACTCATTCTTCCAGCAGATTTCATTATCCTTGACATGGAAGAAGACAAAGATGTACTTATCATCCTTGTAAGACCATTCTTGGTGACATGACGAACTGTTATTGATGTACAAAAGGAGAACTGACCATGAAATTTCAAGACCAAGAAGTTACCTTTAATGTTTTCAAAGCCATGAAATTCCCGAGTGATGAAAAGGAAGAAGAATGTTTCAGAATTGATATTGTTGATAGTATCATTCAAGATACTGATACAACTCCCACAGATAAACTTGAAGCTTGCATCACCAACATGACTGACAGCGAACTAGATGCTGAAATCCTGGAATGTATCAACTACCTTGACAAACCATTCCGATTCAAATCGACACCACAAGTGGAAAGTCTGGAACTTCCAAAGAAAGATAGAATCAGGCCTTCGATTAAAGAACCACCACAGCAGGAGCTGAAGTTACTTCCGAGCCATCTCAGGTATGCATTTCTTGGAAACTCTTCTGAATTACCTGTTATTATTTCTTCTTCACTAACATTGGAGCAGGAAGAAAAGTTACTGAGAGTGTTACAAGAACACAAGAGAGCCATTGGCTGGACTATAGCAGACATTCGAGGCATAAGTCCATCATTTTGCATGCACAAGATTCTGATGAATGATGAGTACAAATCCATAGTGGATCATCAACGGAGACTCAATCCAATCATGAAGGAGGTCGTAAAGAAAGAAATCATCAAAATGGTTGGATGCTAGCATCATTTACCCCATCTCAGACAGCACTTGGGTGAGTCCTATACAGTGTGTGCCAAAGAAAGGAAGAATCACTAGAGTCACAAATGAAAAGAATGAGCTAATTCTAACAAGAACAGTGACTGGATGGAGAGTATGCATGGACTATCGAAAACTGAACAAAGCCATGAGAAATGACCATTTTTCACTGCCATTCATTGATCAAATGTTGGATAGACTGGCGGGACATGAGTTATATTACTTTCTGGATGGATATTCAGGGTACAATCAGATTGTTATCGCCCCAGAAGATCAGGAGAAAACCACATTTACATGTCCCTATGGTACTTTTGCTTTCCGCATGATGCAATTTGGATTATGTAATGCACCCGCCACATTTCAGCATTGCATGATGGCCATCTTCTCAGACATGCTGGAGCAGAGTATAGAGGTATTCATGGATGATTTTTCTGTGTTTGTAGACTCTTTTGACCACTGCTTGCAAAATTTGGAACATGTGTTACAAAGATGTGAAGATACCAACATGGTACTCAATTGGGAGAAATGCCACTTCATGGTGCAGGAAGGCATTGTTCTTGGACACTGGATCTCACAAAAGGGAATCGAGGTAGACAAAGCAAAGATTGAAACAATTGAAAAACTACCTCCGCCGACATCAGTAAAAGGTATTTGGAGCTTTCTCAGACATGCAGGTTTTTACATGAGATTTATCAAAGACTTTTCCAAGATTGCTAAACCTCTGTGCAATCTTCTGGAGAATGATGTGCCTTTCAACTTCACCAAATAATGCCAGGAAGCTTTTGAGATCTTAAAACAAAAGCTGATTTCTACCCCCATCATTGTAGCACCAGACTGGACTCTTCCATTTGAAGTGATGTGTGATGCTAGCGATTTTATTGTAGGTGCAGTTTTGGGATAACGCAAAGCAAAGATTTTTCACACCATTTACTACTCCAGCAGAACTTTGAATGAAGCTCAAGTTAACTACACAACCACCAAAAAGGAGTTGCTCCTAGTTGTGTACGCTTTTGACAAATTCTGCTCCTATCTACTGAGTCCCAAAGTGGTGGTCTACACAGATCATTCAGCAATCAAATACTTGATCATGAAGATAGATTCCAAACCCAGATTAATATGTTGGATACTTCTTATGCAAGAATTTGACGTGGAAATTCGAGACAGGAAAGGGATAGAGAATCAGGTGGCAGTGTTGGACAATTATGACCCATAACATCACTATTTGTACAAAATGTGGTGTTTTCGTAAAAATTAATTATGTGACAAAGGAAATTGCTCTTTTATCATTTTTAATTGTTGGACAATTATTACCCATAGCATCACTATTTGTACAGATCATGGTGTTGTTGTGACAAAAGAAATTGCCCTTTTATCATTTGTATTTAGATTACCAAGATGTATAAATGATAGAAGGTCCTTATGATTAGTTCTGAATTGAGATGATATGAGACAGTATCAATCCACGAAGGTTTAATCATTAAATATCCCTAGTCAGAGTATTATCGAGATTGGACATCGATAATGCGTAAAAGACTAGTATTACACTTGTGCGCGTTGTGGGAGCATAACGATATAGTTCTCATATATTTGGGTATTGGATACTCATGCAAGTGTAATAGGAGGTTATTTTTACCGATGGTACGGAAACAGCTTCGCTCTGGATAGACCCCTCGGAATTCCATTGGTAGTATGACTATGTGTCTATGGAAGTCCGAATCAGGGTAGGTGTATTTGGTCTTAACTTGAGACTTGCACCGTTAATACTTACGACAATCAATATACTTTGGTTTTGGTCGTCCAGGGCTTTAACAGGTTCTGTGTATGCCTCTTCTGGGTATATTGAGAATTGTAGTGTATTGGGTGTGATGTCAAGACGGAAGTATCACTCCAGTCATAGTGGAGATGATGATCACGTAGGATACGGAACTGGTGCTCTTTTGTACTGCAGTCATCGGGATAATATGCCTAGGTCATCATTATCCGATTATAGAGACTAGTTACGAGAGATCCGATATGTGCTCCGTACGGGGCATACATAATTCCAGCCCCAGGCCTAGCACGTGACATCCGATACTCGATCGTAATACACAGTACTACGTATACTACGCCTGATATAGATCACATATTCCTATAAGAATATTTCTGGAGAATTGGGTAGGCACGTTGTTTTGCTAGAAGCCAACCATGTCTTGTAAATCGGTAAAAACGTAGTACTAGGTACGTACGTGTTCGGATAGTCCGACGACCAGATTTACTGCCCACATATCCGGGGATCTCATGGGTCCCTTCTCGAAGATTCACCGATGACGTATGACTCGCACTTTATTAATCTGGGATTAATTATAAGAGAGAGAAAATTAATCTAGGATTAATTACGGAGATATTTTATCTGGGATAAAATATTATTTAAAGAGAGAACGATTAATTTGGAATTAATCGATCAAATAATATATTCGATATATTATACGAAATTGGATTTCGACGCGGAATTAAAATTAGATTTTAATTCAAGCGAACGAGTTAATTTAGAATTAATTCGTTAGCGACATGAATAGTAAGTTTGCTACGCAAAATTATTTAATTGAATTTGATTTAATTATATCGGAACGGAAAATTCGTTAATTCAGAATTAGCGAACCCGAGCCCGGGAGTGTTTGCGGGCCCACTCGCATTTCGAATTCAAGTGCGGCCCATAAGTCACATCAAGCGTCAAATCATTAGTCATTCAAGTGATGGATGTCTTGTCACTTTGAGTAATGTGATGTCAGTCACTATTCATGAGTGATTGATAGAGGTGGTTGTGAGGCTTAAATGCCATTTACAATTTTTTGAATTTGGTATATAATTTATAGATTTTAGAAATCAAACAACCAACACACAAAAACGCTTCTCCTCTCTCCCTCCTACCTCTCGGCCAAGGGCCTTTTTCCTCTCTATTTTTTGGCAAATGCCGAGAACAAGATGATGAAATAAGGGAAAGATTTGCAGCAAATTTTTCCGAGTGCTAGCACACATGAAGAGTCATCCAAGGTGATAGGGAAACAAACTCATGAGCATGGAATCATACACACAAAGCTTGGAGCTTGGAGATCCATCCATGGAGTTGACCGAATTTGGAGGAGCACAAAAACAGTCCAAAACCGTGAGCTTAAAGGGAGCAAAAGTTTTGTTGTTCCTCGCATCGCAAAGTCGATCAATGTAAGTATGATTCCGCCATACCTCTTTGAGTATTCACACATGTTTCATTGCTTGAATTGATCTTGGGACTTATCTAGTAACCCAACAAAGGTATCAGAGCCATTTTGAGTATGAAATTGAAATTAGGGTAAAATTGGGTAAAATTGATTTGAGCATGTTTGAGTGAAATTGATTTTTTGGACATGCTTAAATTATGATAACATAGTGTTATGGATGATCAATTTGATGAAAATTGGATTGGATCAAATTTTCCCCAAATTATTGGCCTGGCCGAATACTTGATGCCCTAAATGTCATGGTGATTTTTTGTGTTTTTTATCATTGGGTGAGTTGAAATCATTTGGGTAATGTTGATTTAGGATTTAATTGGATTAAAATTGAATTAGACAAAGAAATCCCCAAATTGCTGTGACATAGAAGCATATAAAATGATTATTTTTTGATTCAATTGTGTTGGACATATGTTGATGATGATAAGCATAATTAATTGTGTAAATTGATGTTTTGGAAATATTAATTTGGTTAATTAATTATGGCATACACTTTAGGTTAATTAAATTATGAAATTTGGAATTTTGGTAATTTAATTAATTAGGCCAAATTTGGAATTGGGCTTTTAAAGTTGTATTTGGGCTTAATGGGCTTGGTTGGGCCAAGTTTGGTTTAGGCTAATTGGTTGGATCCAATTGGGCCCAAAACCATATCCATAAAGTCCAAATATAATTAAATGGACCTTTAATTTTAATTGGGCCTAATGGGCCTTAATTGGTTTCTTGGCAAATAAGGGTGATTCCTTAAATGGGCTTTGGTATTTGGGTTTGACCCATATTGACAAAAAGTCCATGCCTTAAGAAATTAATTGAAAGCCCATTGGACTTTAAATTAAATTGACATTGGATGTTAATCGGACTTTGAGACCCGTAATGATTAGATTTAGAATCTAAGTCGTATAGGTTGATTAATAAAGTGTAATATTTAATTTGGAATTAAATAATGAATTAGTATTAAATACAAATTAATTTGGATTTAATATTGTAGTTTAATATAATTCAAGAATTCGTAATTTGAGTATTTATTCGCAAAACGAGTTGGACTCGCACAAAATCAAATCATTGTTTGAACATTGGATGGTCATTAATTTCAGATTAATTAATTGGATTAGATTGATTGATAACATGCTTTGTGTGAATACATGGATGCGATGTATGAATAATGTATATCGGATGGATATTAGATGGGTGAGGGCAATTTTGGAAATTAATGTGATAAATTTAGAATTTATTAAATTGGACCTGCATGTCCAGCCTATTACCTTTTGACTCTGTGTATTTCTCTTCTCACTTATTCCCCTCAATGTAAATGAGGTTTCTTTAGAAGTGTTATGTAATCGGGTAGAAGTAATACTTATGCTGCCGGGATAGAGGAAATGGAGAGATTTGTTCTAGGAACAAAATGTGTTTAATATCCATCCGCATATCATTATTATATTTATTTATACGCACCTTATTATGTTTTTAGAATGTATGTTTAAGGGTGTATGAGGATGAGACCTAACAAAGATAATTAATTGGTTGCCAATTACGCGAAAAACCCTCAAAATATATTAAGCGTTTTTCCTTCCATTGAGTGATTCTTACTTAAGATCCAAGATTGGCACTGGTTTGTTGGCCAAAGTCAAGACATTTGTCCGTCGCGGATGTGTTTGAATCATGAATTCTTTGTTCCATATCGGTGTCTTATCCAAGTTGTGATTTGTTGGCTAAAGTCAAGATCACTTCTTGTCCATCGACATCGATTACGAAGCTTTCCATGGTCAATGGGTTCCGCTTAACTAGGATAATTAAGTTTGTTGTGCCAAAGCCAAGGCTTAATTGATTCAGAGGAAAAAGGTTAGGGAATATATTGGATATATTGTTATATATAAGATATATGTTTCGGACTTGGATGTCCACCTACTGGATCTAGGAATTGGATGGGATCCAATTGATCTTAGAGATCTACCTAGTTAATTATCATACAATTTGTTGGCCAAAGTCAAGATTGTGTGTTATTTTACGGGATCCTAGCCCACTATGAAACAAGGTTTCCCGAGTACTCCACAGAGGGTTAGAGGCTCGCTGAAAAATAGTGGGAGGCAAGTATTAAATTTGCAATATTCGTTTAGTTACTTGCCAATACGCGCTCATTTCAATTTTTTCGACAAATAATTAATATATTAGTTGGACTAATATTTATTGTTGTTTTAAATTAAACAGTTGGATTGTATTCAAACTATTTCAATTAATAGTTGATTTTTATAATTGGATTATAGTAATCAATATAATTGAATTTAACCATTTAAATTATAGTTGATTATATAATTGGACTATAGTAATCATTATAATAAATAATACCTAAAATAGTTGATTGGATAGTTGGACTATGGCAATCAAGATAATTGAAAGATTAGCGTTTAAAACATAAACCTTGGTGAAAATGTCTTTAAACGGCTTTAATTTTCAAATTGGGAATAAAATCTCAGGATAGTCCTCAAGACCGAGAAGTTACTTTATTTGATAGAGTGATGTCTCGAGCCTAAGCTAGGAGTTGAGCAAATAGTAGAGCATGATCTTTGGAAGATTCATGTGATGATAACTTTAGTGCTTAATCCGTTATGCTTGGCGCAAAGACTCCGTAATTTCTTATTCAGAACTAAGGATTAGATCATTATAGTATGATAATGAAATTGAAGGATCTTCATAGATTTATCCTTAGATCTTAGAAGTACTAAATTAAAATAGTAAACTCTTGGAGATTTAATGGCTATACTCAAGGAGACAAAGCCAGAGTTTTCAAAAGGGCAAGAAGCGCAAGGCGCAACTTACTTCGACATCCGAGAAGGTCAAGGCTTGGCCAAAGGCTTCTGGGGTGTGGAAAATGGGCAAAGGAAAAATCATCACAGTCTTCTAGGAAGATAAATGACATATCCCAAGATGTCTGCCTAAATTGTGGCAAACGGGATCACTGAAGCGTGACTGTCGTATGGACAAGGCAGACATGAAGTAATTGAAGACGGGCAAGGCTCTGACATCAAATATGTTTGTCATCAACATGTTCACTACTAGTATTAAAATTGGATTTTAGATACTGAGTGTGGTACATGAATATGTACTGGTGTGCAGAATCTGCTGATAAGCAGGATACTGACTTCAGTTCAGATTAATCTGCGAATTGGAAACGGGACGAGAGTCGCTGTTTCAAATCGTAGAAACTTAAGTTTAGGGACTACCCTTTGGGTATGTACTTAAATTAGGAAACTATTAGAATGTAACTAGTTTGACTAGAAACATTATCTCTATATCATGGTTTAACCCGTTGCGGGTATACCTTTATATTCTATAACACTAAAGTGTTTTATTTTATAAAGATGATATTGAGATAAACACATTAGATGTGAATAACAGAATTTATATTTAGAATATAAATAAATCTCAAACGTATAACATGACAAACAAATGGGTCAAACTGATTTGATCATATGAGACTTATTTGTGGCATTGTTGTCTGGGAAAAATTAACAAGACTCGTATATCCACACTTTGAAGAGTGGATACTAGGACAGATTTGATTCTATTCAAATAATGTCTACGAATCTAGTTTATTGGGCAAAGTGCCTAAAACACCTTTTACTTGGTAAAAGTGTAAGTGCCATCGATCTGTTAGCCCTTGTTCATAGTGACGTAAGTGGGCCCATATCTAGCTAGGCTAGACGTGGATATGAATACTTCATAACCTTTACGGATGTGGCATCGCGTTATGGTTATGTGTTTCTTGAGAAACACGGATCAGAAAATTTCGAAGAGTTTCGACACGAAGTAGACAGACAGATCGGCTAAAGTATTAAAACCGTCATGGTTAGACCATGATGGAAAATACTTAAGCAATAAGTTTCTCAAATACTTGAAAGCGTATAGTATTCTTTCAATGTGGACTCCTTCTTGAACACCTTAATTTGACGGTGTGTCCGAACTGAGAAATAGAATTTTGTTAGACATGATAAGGTTAATCATGAGTCGCTCTGAGCTACCATTTCCTTCAAAGGATACGCATTAAACAGTGCAAAACTTATTTTGAATAAGGTTCCATAAAAATCTGTTTGACAGACATCATATTAGATATGAACAGGAAAGAAACCGGGTTTTCTCATTCCTGAGGATTTGGGAATGCTGGGCATATGTTTGGATGATACCAAACTAGAACCCAAATCGGATAAGTGCCTAATTTGTAGGTTATCCTAGGGAAACCAAAGTATATTACTTATACAACTCACAAGAGAACAATGTAATTGTTGCTCGCCATGCGATTTTCCTAAGAGGAATACCTATATGCAGTGGTAAGTGGGAAGAAAGTAAAACTCGATGAAAATCGGAGTAATACTATTCCAGGCACTAATTCCTTAATGGAACACAAATAGTTTATCAAAGATGAAACTATACTAATAATCTTCTAATATATAAGAACCGCATAAGTCGGAGAGAGTCAGAAAACAACCTGGGAGGTATGGGTTTCTGATCTCATAAAGATGTCAATCTTATTGAGGAAGACTAACTGACTACATATGAGGCAGTGATACAAGGTATCGACTCCCTATTATGGCAAAGTGCCATGATTTCTGAAATGGATTCCATGTATACCAACTATGTTTAGACACTAGTTGTTGTACCAGAAGGCATTGTGCCTATTGGAACTATTTAAGTCTCCAAGGAAGACATACATGGATGGCAACAAACCAACGTACTAAGCTAGGCTTGTAGCGAAAATGTATCGTTATCAACATTGTGTCGATTATGACGAAACCTTTTACTCGTTGCCATTGTTAAATCCATTTGGATAATGCTTGCTAATTCTGCATATTTCATTTATAAAATATGGCAGCTGAACGTCAAAATCGCTTTCCTTAAATGGAAACCTTTTGGAGGATTTTTATAATATCCTGACGGTTTTGTCGTACCAAAATGAGCAAACAAGGTTTACGAGTTAATTCGATCCATTTATGGATTGAAGCAAACATTGCGTTCTTGGAACTATCGTCTTAATGTAATCATAATGGTATATGATTTAATTCAAAACGAAAATGATTCTTGTGTATATAAGGAGGTTAGTGGGAGAGCACTAACAGTGATTGTCCTAAGTGAATGATGATATGTCATTTCTTGGAAATGATATTCCCATAATATAATCGGTGAAAGCTTGGCTTTCATGAAAATTCTCCGTAGAATTCTTGGGAGAAACAACCTTTATTCTAGGAATAAAGATCTATTGGGATAGATTTAAAGTTGTTAATACTCTCTGAGAACTCGTATATTGAAATAAATGTATGCGACCTGATGTCTCATATACTTTGAGCATATGGAGTCACAATCAGGCCAATCCAAGTGATAGTCACTGGATTGATGTTAAGAACATCCTTAAATATCTTAGATGAACTAAGGATGCTTTCTTATACTATGAAGAAGGAGAACTTGAAGTGACTGGGTTCACTGTTGCAAGTTTCCAAACCGATAATAACGACTATGAGTCATAACAATGGTACTATACAGTTTGAATAACGGAATAGTGAGCTGGAAATCTTCCAAGCAAGATATTGTTGCCAAATAAACAACAAAAACGGGTTATTGCTGCAGCTGAGGCAGCAATAGAAGCCATTTGGATCGATAATAATCCTAATTAGATTATGAATAGTTCTGTTAGCAGCTGAGCTAGGCTACAACACAGGCTAAAGAATTAAAGGTCTCATCAATTATCCAGATATATACTTCAATATTCATCTGATTTGTTCGGATTATACATCATGGCGATGTGATGATCGAATAAATCGCATCAGATGATAACACCGCAAATCCGCTGACGAAAGCATTTTCTAAGTAGAAGTTTGAGAGAACCGTACATAGTTCGGGTGTAGGACACTTGAGTGATTGGCTATAGGCCAAGTGGGAGACTGTTGGACAATTATGACCCATAACATCACTATTTGTACAGATCATGGTGTTGTTGTGACAAAGGAAATTGCCTTTTTATCATTTGTATTTAGATTACCAAGATGTGTAAATGATAGAAGGTCCTTATGATTAGTTCCGGATTGAGATGATAAGAGACAATATCAATCCACGAAGGTTTAATCATTAAATATCCATAGTCAGAGTATTATCGAGATTGGACATCGATAATGCGTAAAAGACTAGTATTACACTTGTGCGCGTTGTGGGAGCATAACGGCATAGTTCTCATATATTTGGGTATTGGATACTCATGCAAGTGTAATAGGAGGTTGTGTTTAGCGATGGTACGGAAACAGCTTCGCTCTGGATAGACCCCTCGGAATTCCATTGGTAGTATGACTATGTGTCTATGGAAGTCCGAATCAGGGTAGGTGTATTTGGTCTTAACCTGAGACTTGCACCGCTAATACTTGCGACAATCAATATACTTTGGTTTTGGTCGTCCAGGGCTTTAACAGGTTCTGTGTACGCCTCTTCTGGGTATATTGAGAATCGTAGTGTATTGGGTGTCATGTCAAGACGGAAGTATCACTCCAGTCATAGTGGAGATGATGATCACGTAGGATACGGAACTGGTGCTCTTTTGTACTGCATTCATCGGGATAACATAACTAGGTCATGATTATCCGATTATAGAGACTAGTTACCAGAGATCCGATATGTGCTTCGTACGGGGAAGACACAATTTCAGCCCCAGGCCTAGCACGTGACATCCGATATTGGATCGTAATACGCAATACTACGTATACTACGCCTGATATAGATCACATATTCCTATAAGAATATTTTTGGAGAATTGGGTAGGCACGGTGCTTTGCTAGAAGCCAAGCATGTCTTGTAAATCGGTAAAAACGTAGTACTAGGTACGTACATGTTCGGATAGTCCGACGACAGGATTTACTGCCAACATATCCGAGGATCTTATGGGTCGCTTCCCGAAGATTCATCGATGACGTATGACTCGCACTTTATTAATCTGGGATTAATTATAAGATAGAGAAAATTAATCTAGGATTAATTACAGAGATATTTTATTTGGGATAAATATTATTTAAAGAGAGAGAATGATTAATTTGGAATTAATCGATCAAATAATATATTCGATATATTATACGAAATTGGATTTCGACGCGGAATTAAAATTTGATTTTAATTCGGGCGAACGAGTTAATTTAGAATTAATTCGTTATCAATGTGAATAGTAAGTTTGCTAGGCAAAATATTTAATTGAATTCGATTTAATTACGTCGCAACGGAAAATTCGTTAATTCAGAATTAGAAAACCCGAGCCCGGGAGTGTTTGCGGGCCCACTCGTATTTCGAATTCAAGTACGGCCCACAAATCACATCAAACGTCAAATCATTAGTCATTCAAGTGATGGATGTCTTGTCACTTTGGGTGATGTGATGTCAGTCACTATTCATGAGTGATTGATAGAGGTGGCTGTGAGGCTTAAATGCCATTTACAATTTTTTGAATTTGGTATATCATTTATTGATTTTAGAAATCAAACAACCAACACACAAAAACTCTTCTCCTCTCTCCCTCCTACCTATCGGCCGAGGGCCTTTTTCCTCTCTATTTTTTGGAAAATGCCGAGAACAAGATGAAGAAATAAGGGAAAGATTTGCAGCAAATTTTTCCGAGTGCTAGCACACATGAAGAGTCATCCAAGGTGATAGGGAAACAAACTCATGTGCATGGAATCACAACACAAAGCTTGGAGCTTGGAGATCCATCCATGGAGTTGACCGAATTTGGAGGAGCACAAAAAGAGTTCAAAACTGTGAGCTTCAAGGGAGCAAAATTTTCGGTGTTCCTCGCATCGCAAAGCCGATCAATGTAAGTATGATTCCGCCATACCTCTTTGAGTATTCACACATGTTTCATTGCTTGAATTGATCTTGGGACTTATCTAGTAACCCAACAGTAATTAGATTAGAAAGATATATAAATGATAAAAGTCTATATGATTAGTACGGGATTAATAAGATATGAGACAATATTAATACACTAAGGTTTAATCATTAAAACATCCTTAGTCGTAGTATTATCGAGATTGGACATCGATAATGCGGAATAGACTAGTATTGCACTTGTGCGCGTTGTGTGAGCATAACGGCATAGTTCTCATATATTTAAGTATTGGATACTTATGCAAGTGTAATAGGAGGTTGTGTTTACCGATGGTACGGAAACAGGTTCGCTCTGGAAAGACCCATCGGAATTCCATTGGTAGTATGACTATGTGTCTATGGAAGTCCGAATCAGGGTAGATGTATTTGGTCTTAACCTGAGATTTGCATCGCTAATACTTGCGACAATCAATTTACATTGGTTTTGGTCGTCCAGGGCTTTAACAGGTTCTGTGTACGCCTCTTCTGGGTATATTGAGAATCGTAGTGTATTGGGTGTGATGTCAAGATAGAAGTATCACTCCAGTCATATGGAGAAGATGATCACGCAGGATACATAACTAGTACTCTTTAGTACTGCAGTCATCGGGATGATATGACTAGGTCATGATTATCCGATTATAGAGACTAGTTACCAGAGATCCGATATATGCTTCGTATGTGGTAGACACAATTCCAGCCTCAGGCCTATCATGTGACATCTGTTACTGGATCGCAATATACAATACTACTTATACTACATCTGATACAAATTATATATTCCTTAAAGAATATTTCTGGAGAATTGGGTAGGCACGGTGCTTTGCTAGAAGCCAACCATGTCTCGTAAATTGATAAAAATGTAGTACTAGGTACGTACGTGTTCGGATAGTCCGATGACCGAATTTACTGCCAACATATCCAAGGATCTCATGGGTCACTTCCCAAAGATTCACCGATGACGCATGACTCGCACATAATTAATCTGGGATTAATTATAAGAGAGAGAGAAATTAATCTAGGATTAATTACGGAGAAATTTTGTCTGCGATAAAATACTATTTAAAGAGAGAGAACGATTAATTTGGAATTAATCGATAAAATAATATATTTGATATATTATACGAAATTAGATTTCGACGCGGAATTAAAATTAGATTTTAATTCGGGCGAACGAGTTAATTTAGAATTAATTCGCTAGCGACGTGAATAGTAATTTTACTAGGCATAATTATTTAATTAAATTTGATTTAGTTACGTCGCAACGGAAAACTCGTTAATTTGGAATTAGCGAACTCGAGCTCGGGAGTGTTTGGGGGCCCAGTCGGATTTTGAATTAAGTGGGGCCCATATGTCACATCACAAGTCACATCACTTGTCATTTGACTTACCTTTATGCTGATGGAATTTGGTGGGTGGGTGATGACTTGTTTTACACTCCAAGTTGGTGAGAATTTTGACATATACCAAATATTGGTTTTGGTATATCATTAATTTTGATTTTGGAAATCAAAGATAAGTCAACTCATTTTTCTCTCATTCTTCCTCTCTTCTCCATTCACGCCATTCTTTATCTCTTGGACTAAGGCTTGGCCGAAACTTACCAAGGGAAATTGGAAGATTTGTTGTAAATTTTTCAAGAGCTAGCACTCAAATAAGTCATTCATAAGTGATAGGGAAACCAATCTTTGAGCATGGAATCAACAACAAAGCATGGAGCTTGGATTGAAGATCACACCAAGGAGTTTGGCCGAATCACACATGAAGAAAAATTTTTGTTGTCTACACATCCACTTAGCCGATCAAAGTGAGTATTTTCGCTACTTTACTTTGATGTATTCACATGTTTCATTACTTAATTGATCTTGGTTTGACCTATAAACCAACAATGGTATCAGAGCGGTTATTAAGCATGAAATTGAATTTAGAGTGTGTTTGGTTGGGGGTTTTGGAGGGGAGGGGAGGGGAGGGGAGGGATTATTTTAAATTTTGTTTGTTTGGTTCAATTTTTTGAAGGGGAGGGGAGGGGAGGGGAGCAAAATCCCTCCTAAGTCAATTTTAGCTCCCCTCAAAAAGTGGGGGTTTTGGAGGGGAGGGGAGGGGAGGGGAGGGATTATTTTAAATTTTGTTTGTTTGGTTCAATTTTTTGAAGGGGAGGGGAGGGGAGGGGAGCAAAATCCCTCCTAAGTCAATTTTAGCTCCCCTCCAAAAGTGGGGGGTTTTGGAGGGGAGAGAAAGTGATGAATTAAAATTTTAAATGTAATTACTAAATTATCCCTACTTAAATTGTTTTACTTTTATTTATAACATGCTATAAGGATAAAATAGTAAATTAGTTTTAAAATCTCTTCCCAATCAAACATATATTTAATTAAAAACCCTCCTCTCCCCTCCCCTCCCCTCATTTGATCCAAACATATATTTAATTAAAATCCCTCCCCTCCCTTCCCCTCCCCTCCATTAAAATCCATCCCCTCCCCTCCCCTTCGTTGAACCAAACAGACCCTTAGGGTTCTTAAACTTTAATTTGGGATTTTGTAATTTGAGCATGATTTCTTCAAATTGATGATTTGGTTGAGCTTGGATTATGTTAAATTAGATTTGTGCATCTTAGGAATTGAGAAATTGAATTGGATAAAATTTCCCCAAATTCCTTATGTTTGGCCGAATGTGATGAAACCCTAGGTCTTGGTGATTTTTGAATTTTAGACAATTGGATATGTTTAAAATGCATGTGATATATTAGTTTGTGATTTAATAGGATTGAAATCAAAATTGATATAAAAAAAGTCCCATATTGCCGAGATCTTAAGAGCATGTTGGGATTGATTTTGCTTCAATTTATGTTGGACATAAATTGGTTAATTAAAGCATGATTAATTGTGTAAATTGGTATTTTAGAAATGTTGATTTAAATAATTAATTATGGCTAATACACTTTAATTGATTAAATTATGATATTTGGAATATTGGAATTTAATTAGTTGGGCTTAATTTGGAATTGAGCTAAAAATGTTGTATTTGGGCTTAATGGGCTTGGTTGGGCCAAGTATGGTTTAGGAAAATTGGTTGGATCCAATTGGGCCAAAAACCATTTCCATAAAGTCCAAATATAATATAATGGGCCTTTAAAATTTAATTGGGCCTAAATTGATTTTTGGCAAAGGGTGATTCTTTATTGGCCTTTGGTTGCCAAAGTCCATGCCTTATAAATTAACTGAAAGCCCATTGGACTTTAATTAAATTTACATTGGATGTTAATTGGGCTTTGAGACCCGTTAAGATTAGATTTAAAATCTAAGTCGCAAAGGCTCATTAATAAAGTGTGATTATTTAATTTGGAATTAAATATAGAATTAGTATTGAATATGAATTAAATTGGATTTATTATTGTAGTTCGATGTAATTCAAGAATTCGTACTTTAAGTATTTATTCTTAAACGAGTTGGACTCGCGCAAATCAAATCGTTGTTTGAACATTGGATGATCACTAATTAAAGATTAATTAATTGGATCATATTGATTGATAACATGCTTTGTGTGAATACATGGATGTGATGTATGAATAATGTATATCGGATGAATATTAGATGGGTGAGGGCAATTTTGGAAATTGGTGTAATAAATTTAGAATTTATTAAATTTGACCTGCGTATCCAGCCTATTACCTCTTGACTCTTTGTATTTCTCTTCTCACCTGTTCCCCTCAATTTAAATGAGGTTTCTTTAGAAGTGTTATGTAATTGGGTAGAAGTAAGAATAATGCTAGCCAGGGAGAGAAAATGGAGAGATTTGTTCTAGGAACAAAATGTTTTAAATATCCATCCGCATATCATTATTAATTTACTTATCGCGCCTTATTATGCTTTTAGAATACATGCTTAAGGTTGTATGATGAGACCTAATCAAAGATAATTAATTGGTTGCCAATTACGCGAAAACCCTCAACAAATATTAAGCGTTTTCCTTCCATTGAGTGATTCTCTCTCAAGATCCAAGATTGGCACTGGTTTGTTCGCCAAAGTCAAGACCTTTGTCCATCGCGGATGTGTTTGAATCATGAAGGCTTTGTTCCATATCGCATTTCTTGTTCAAGTTGTGATTTGTTGACCAAAGTCAAGATCATTTATTGTCCATCGACATCGATTACGAAGCTTTCCAAAGTCAATGGGTCCCGCTTAACTGGAATCATTAAGCTTGTTTTGCCAAAGCCAAGACTTAGTTGATTCAGAGGAAAAAAGTTAGGGAATATATTGGATATATTGGCATATATTGGATATATGTTTCGGACTTGGATGTCCACCTACTGGATCTAGGAATTGGATGAGATCCAATTGATCTTAAAGATATACCTAGTTAAATATCATACATCTTGTTGGCCAAAGTCAAGGTTGTGTGTTATTTAACGGGATCCTAGCCCATTAGGAAACTAGGTTTCCCGAGTACTCAACAGAGGGTTAGAGGCTCGCCGAAAAATAGTAGGAGGCAAGTATTAAATTTGCAATTTCGTTTAGATACTTGCCAATACGCGCTCATTTCAATTTTTCGTCATTATTTAAATATATATTAGTTGGACTAATATTTAATTGTTGTTTTAATTAAACAGTTGGACTGTGTTCAAACTACTTCAATTTAAAGTTGATTGTATAATTAGATTATAGTAATCAATATATTTGAATTTAACCAATCAAATTATAGTTGGTTATATAGTTAGACTATAGTAATCATTATAATCAATAGTACCTGAAATCGTTGATTGGATAGTTGGACTATTGGAATCAAGATAACTGAAAGATTAGCGTTTAAAACATAATCCTAGGAGAAAATGTCTTTAAAAGACTCCAATTTTCAGATTGGGAATAAAACCTCCGGATAGTCCTGGGAACTGAGAAGTTATTCTATTTGATAGAGTGACATCTCGGGCCTAAGCCCGGAATTGAGCAAATAGTGGAGCATGAGTTTTGGATGACTCATGGTGATGATAACTTTAGTGCTCAATCCATTATGCTTATCGCAATGACTCTTTAATTCCGTCGTCAGAATTAATGATTAGATCCTTATACCATGATATTGAAATTAAAGGATCTTCATAGATCTATTCTTAGATCTTAGAAGTATAAATTGCAAAAGAAGCTCTTTCACTCGCGTATGTCAGAGGGTACATCTGTCGAGCACTAGGTGTCGCAGATGATTGGTGACATCGATCAGCTAGGTTAGCAGGGCATTACCTACGTGGCCGAGACTACCAAAGATTTGATCTTATAGTCTCTACCCGAAAGCTGGGGCATGTTCATTATGAACCAAGAGAAAACTCTTGGAGAGTTGATGGCTATGCTCTAGGAGGCAGAGCGAGAGCTTCTAGAAGGGGCAAAGGAAAAATCATCACAGTCTTCTAGGAAGACAAATGACATATCCCAATATGTCTGCCCAAACTGTGGCAAACGGGGTCACTAAAGCGTGACTGCCGTATGGATAAGGCAGAAATGAAGGAAGTGAAGACGGGCAAGGCTCCGACTTCAAGAATGTTTGTCATAAACATGTTCACTACTGGTTTTAAAATTGGATTTTAGATACTAGATGTGGTACATAAATATGTACTGATGTGCAGAATCTACAGACAAGCAGGAGACTGACTTCAGTTGAGATCAACCTGCGAGTCGGAAACGGGACGAGAGTCGCTGTTTTAACCGTAGAAACCTAAGTTTAGGAACTACCCTTAGGGTATGTACTTAAATTATGAAACTGTTATAATGTACCTAGTTTGACTAGAAACAATATCTTTATATCTAAGTATAACTCATTGCGGGTATAACTTTATATTCTAGAACACTAAGTGTTTTATTTTATAAAGATGATATTGAGATAAACACATTAGATGTGAATAACAGTATTTATATTTTGAATATAAATGAATCTCAAACGTATAATATGACAAACAAATAGCTCAAACTGAATTAATCAGATGAGACTTATTTGTGGCATTATTGTCTGAGACACATTAACAAGACTCGTATATCCTCACTTTCGAAGAGTAGGTACTATGACGAATTTGATTCTAATCAAATGAAGTCTACGAATCTAGTTTATTGGGCAAAGTGCCTAAAACACATTTTACTTGGTAAAAGTGCAAGTACCACCGATCTGTTAGCCCTCGTTCATAGTGACGTAAGTGGGCCCATGTCTAGCTAGGCTAGAGGTGGATATGAACACTTCGTAACCTTTACGGATATGGCATCGTGTTATGGTTATGTGTTTCTTATGAAATATAAATCGGAAACTTTTGAGAAATTCAAAGAGTTTCAACACGAAGTAGACAGACAGACCGATTAAAGTATTAAACCATCACGGTTAGACCATGGTGGAAAATACTTAAGCAATAAGTTTCTCAATTACTTGAAAGAGTATAGTATTCTTTCACAGTGGACTCATCCTAGAACACCTCAATTTTATGGTGTGTCCGAACAGAGAGACCGAACTTTGTTGGACATAGTAAGGTTAATTATGAGTCGCTCTGAGCTACTATTTTCCTTCTAGGGATACGCATTAAATAGTGCAAAACTTATTTTGAATAAGGTTCCAAAAAAATCTGTTAAACAGATTTCATATTAGATATGAACAGGAAAGAAATCGGTTTTTCTCATTCCTGAAGATTTGGGAATGATAGGCATATGTTTGGATGATACCAAACTAAAACCCAAATTGGATAAGTGCCTAATTTTTAATAAGTTATCCTATGGTAACCAAAGTATAGTACTTATACAACTCACAAGAGAACAATATAATAGTTGCTCTCCATGCAGTTTTCCTAAGAGGAATACCTATATGCAATGACAAGTGGGAGGAAAGTAAAACTCGATGAAATCAGAGTAATACTGTTCCATGTACCGATTACTTAATGGAACACAAACATTTTATCAGGGATGAAACTGTACCAGAATCTTCGAATACACAAGAACCACGTAAGTCAGAGAGAGTCAGAAAACAACCTGAGAGGTATAGGTTTCTGATATCACCTTAATGAAGATGTCAATATTATTGAGGAATACGAACTGGCTACGTATGAGGAAGTGATACAAGGTATCGACTCCATATTATGGCAAAGTGTCATGATGTCCGAAATGGATTCCATGTATACCAACCAAGTTTGGACACTGGTTGATGTACTTGAAGGCATTGTGCCTGTTATTACTGAATGAGTCTTCAAAGAAGACATGCATGGATGGCAACATAGCAACGTACAAAGCTAGGCTTGTAGCGAAAAGGTTGTTATTAACATTGTGTCGATTACGACGAAACCTTTTATCCGTTGCCATGGTTAAATCCATTTGGATAACGCTTGCTAAATGTTGTATGTTTCATTTATAAAATATGACAGCTGAATGTCAAAATTGCTTTCCTTAAACGGAAACCTTTTGAAGGATATTTATAAACATTCTAACGGTTTTGTCACACCAAAACAAGCAAACAAGGTTTGCAAGTTAATTCGATCCATTTATGGATTGAAGCAAGCATTACGTTCTTGGAACTAACGTTTTGATAAGATAATAATGGTATATGATTTAATTCAAAATGAATATGATTCTTGTGTATATAAGGAGGTTAGTGGGAGCGCACTAACAATGATTGTCCTATATAATGATGACATATCATTTCTTGGAAATGACATTCCCATAATACAATCGGTGAAAGCTTGGCTTTCATGAAAATTCTCTGTACAATACTTGGGAGAGAGAACCTTTATTCTAGGAATAAGGATCTACTAGGATAGATCTAAAAGTTGTTGGCAATCTTCGAGTACTCGTGCATTGAAAAATATGTATGCGACCTGGTGTCTCATATGTTTTAAGCATATAATGTCACAATCAAGCCAATCCAAGTGATAGTCATTGGATTGATGTTAAGAACATCCTTCAGTATCTTAGATGAACTGAGGATGCTTTCTTATACTATGGAGAAGGAGAACTTGAAGTGACTGGGTTCACCGTTGCAAGTTTCCTAACTGATAAAAACGACTATAGGTCGTAATAAGGATACTATATAGTTTGAATAACAGAATAGTGAGCTGGAAATCTTCCAAGCAAGATAATGTTGCCGAATAAACAAAAAAATGGAATATTGCTACAGTTGAGGCAGCAATAGAAGCACTTTGGATCTATATAATCCAAGTTAGATTAGGAGTAGTTCTGTTAGCAGTTGAGCTAGGTTACAGCACAGGCTAAAGAATTAATGGTCTCATCAATGATCCAAGTATATACTTCAATTATTCAACTGATTCATTCGGATCATACATTGTGGCGATGTGATGATCAAATAAATCACATCAGATGATAACTTTACGAATCCGCTGACGAAAGCATTTTCTCAGCAGAAGTTTGAGCTACCAGTACATAGTTCAAGTGTATGACACTTGAATGATTGGCTATAGGCCAAGTGGGAGATTTTTGGACAATTATGACCCATAGCATCACTATTTGAACAGAACGTGGTGTTGTTGTACAAATTAACTATGTGACAAAAGAAAATTGCTCTTTTATCATTTGTAATTAGATTACCAAGATATATAAATGATAAAAGTCCATATGATTAGTACTAGATTAATAAGATATAAGACAGTATTAATCCACTAAGGTTTAATCATTAAAACATCCCTAGTCGTATTATTATCGAGATTGGACATCAATAATGCAGAATAGACTAGTATTGCACTTGTGCGCGTTGTGGGAGTATAACAGTGATGAGTGGTAAATCTATCACTATTTCACACTCATTTAACCTAATATTTTGTATAGTTTCTTGAGCTTTGTGAATATTTTGATGTGTTTTGTGTTATTTTGTAGATAAATAAAGTTTCAGGACATTCTAGAGGTGATTTGGAGCAAAACAGTGAAAATTGGGAAAAGGGGCATTTTGGTAATTTTTCCACGTCGCGATGCCAAGACTCATCGCGTCGCGACTCCTAACATGTGCCGGACATGCTAACGTGCGTCGAGGGACACGTGTCAGGATCTGAGAAATTGGACTTGCTAACGTGCGCCGACCTTGCTAACGTGCGCCGTGACACGTGTCATCATCACAGAAGATCAGCTAAAATACGCCGTCTACCACGTGTCGAAATCTCATTGGACCAAAGCAAGGGCGTGCCACATGTTGAGTTTTCATTGGACCGAAATCACCGGCGACTTACATGCTGCCATGTGTTAATCTCTCATTGGACCAATCCTAAACGCGTGCCACGTGTCAGATGTTGATTAGACCGATAGCTCAACCAATCACCATCTACCACGTGTCATCTTCTCATTGCACCACTTTTACCGAGTGACATGTGTCATCACCAGATTCTGCCGACAGAACACGGTGGTCAATCCGCGTGGCCAAAGTCAACAGGTCCAGCGTCGCGACGCTGGACGCAAAAATTGTCTATAAATTGAGCTCGAGATTTCAGTTTTAGTTGCACCATTCTCTCTCATTTCTTTGATGTAAATAGGGAGTTTCTCTCTCTAATTTCTTTTATTTAAGTTTGTAATTAATTTTTAATTACATTCTGTAATAGTAATTACTTTTTGTAATAGTAATAGTAATTTATCTTGTTTTTACTGTTTCAGTTTTACTATTCAACCATGATGAGGTAACTTCTCCTTGCTAAGGTGAAAGGTAATTCTTTTACTGTTACTATTTAGATTAATCTCCCTTAAATATAATATATTTACTATTTAAAATTTGACTTAATAAGGATACCGCCATATGGTCGGTTGGCTATTAAATTTAAATTGGTTTAAACCTGACTAATCAAGGATACCGCCTATATGGCTGGTTGATAATTAAATTTTCTTACCGCCTATATGGCAGGTTCATGGACAAATCATACCGCCTTTATGGCTGGTCGGACTTAATTTGAATTAATCAACGTTACCGCCTATATGGTTGGTTGGTAATATTATCACAAGTTTATATATTATTTTATGGGAGATATCTAAAATAGTAAATAGTAAAAGTAATTCCTTTTACTTTAGCATTTTATTTTATTGTTATTTACTTTTCAGTATTTACTTTACCGCATTTGCTATTTCGCATTTTTACTTTATGGCTTTTACTTTTATGTTTTTACTAGCCCTAGTCATGTGTCATAACTAAGTTAGTTATCTAGGGTTGTGATGAATTTCAATATCACCGGTTTATAAGGGTTAGATTATAGTTTGGGTAATATAAAGATTTATTTATAGAGTCTTAATCTTAATGCTTTTTATTAACTGGCCATTAATAAAATTGATTAGGTAAACTTAAAATGAACTAGACATAGGGATTTTAAGTTTGAGACATTGGACTCAATAGCCCACGATCTTCATTCAGGATAGATAACCCTTTAATAGATTTCCTTACAGGATAGGAATATACCTGTCGGGCGGGGGTAGCCATAATTGGAACTTAAACTTAATGAATCCAGATAATTTGGTTGACATAGACATATAGTTCAATTGGGTTAAAGATGGTTTTTGTGTCTGACCATCGACAGAGGCCTTCACATAATTTAGTGTTCCAGGTTAATAAATTATTATATTACCCAGCTATAGGATAACCACTTCATCTTTAAATAATATTGAAAAGATTCACAACCCTAGATAGTTTTTAATATTGAATTTTTTTAAAACCTATTTTCGATAATTTTATTTACTTGTTTTTAAATTTAGAATCGTCACCATTTCAAATCAATCAATCAACCTGTTAGATACTAGTAATCATTTGACCTCATAAAATTAATAGCTTAGGTATTAAGTCCTCGTGGGATCGATATTTTTATACTACTTGAACGATACGTGCGCTTGCGTTATACGTGTGTGTTTACGCCGGTCAAGTTTTTGGCGCCATTGCCGGGGACTTATTTATCTTTCACTATTAGATTTAAGGTTAGATACCGTTACTTGTATCTAATTTTCTTTTTACTTATTGTTTTTTTATTTTCTTGTGTTTCAGGTTCTCAGAAACTTCATGAGACAAACCAGAAGCTTTGAACTTCGACCGCTTGACCCGGAAATTGAAATAACCATCAGACAGTTGAGAAGGGAACGGCGAGAAGGCCAAGAAGCTTTAGTCAACATGGAACCTGAACCTTTGAATGTTGCACCACCAATTCCCATTCGAGACAGAACCATTCCGGTGGTTGACAGACTCATTTCTTGTATTGTACTTCCTCCCTTACCAGCAAATGCGGGTGACATCAAAACATGCATTCAGATGATTCAGCAGTCAGTTCAGTTTGGAGGAAATGCAATTGAAGACCCTAATAACCACATCAGCAACTTCCTGGAAGTTTACGGCACTTTCAATTACAACCGAGAAGCTGAAGAAGCAATGAGACTGCGTGTTTTCCCATACTCATTGAAGGACAGAGCTAAAGCTTGGCTACATTCACTACCAGCAGGTTCCATCACAACTTCGAACATTTTAGCCACCAAATTTCTTGCAAAGTACTTTCCACCAGCCAGAACTGGAAAACTGAGAAATGACATCACATTCTTTGTGCAACAAGACTCGGAAACTCTTTACGAAGCTTGGGAAAGGTACAAAGATCTGCTCCGGAAATGTCCTCACCATGAGATTCCAAAATGGCTTCAAGTCCAAACTTTCTATAATGGACTTTCTGGAATAATGAGAACCGCAATCGATGCTGCTGCTGGAGGAGCACTGATGGCAAAAGGAGAAGATCAAGCCTGTGACCTAATCGAAGAAATGGCCAACAACAATTCTTTATGGCCAACAGAAAGGAGCATGATCCAAAGAATTGCAGGAATATATGAAAGTGGAGTCAATACAGCAGTCAATACCAAGCTGGATCAGATATGCAAATTCATGGAGACTTTTACCACTGGATCCACAAGTTCACCATATGGACGAGCACCGGAACCAAACCAACTTGAAGAGACGGTGAATTATGTCAATATTTTCAACAGACGGGGGAACAATCCATATTCCAACACCTACAACCCAGGGTGGAGGAATCACCCTAATTTTTCATGGAGTATCAATTCAGGGCAAAAGAACAATCCACCACATGGATTCCAACAGAACTATCCACCACCTGGATTTCAGCAACAAAACAAAGGCCAGGAGCAGATAAATGAACCAGGAATAGCAGAAGTGATGGCTCAGTTAAAAAAGTATGATGTTTTGATTCAGAGCCAATCAGCTTCTATTAAAGAACTGGAGAATCAAATCGGCCAACTGGCCAATGCTCAGAGCTACAGACCACCAGGAAATCTTCTAAGCAACACAGAACCCAATCCAAGGAACCGAGGAAAGGAGAAAATTCAAGCCATTACTTTGAAAAGCGATACTGAGATCAACAAAGATGTAGGGATCAAGGCAACAATTGAGGAAATTCCAAAAGATGCAGTTCCACATATAGAGGAAAAAGAAGCAAAGGAAAAAGAAAAAGATCAGATCATTCCACCTCCACATTTTCCTCAGCGACTTCAGAAAAACAAACTGGACAAGCAGTTTGCTCGTTTCTTGGAGGTATTCAAAAAGCTGCATATCAACATTCCATCTGCAGAAGCCTTGGAAGAAATGCCCAGCTATGTCAAATTCATGAAAGATATTCTTTCACGAAAACGGAGATTGGGAGACTACGAAACAGTAGCATTAATGGAAGAATACAACGCCATTATTCAGAGGAAACTTCCCCCGAAGTTGAAAGATCCTGGCAGTTTCACAGTTCCATGCACCATTGGAGAACATTACATCGGTAAAGATTTATGTGATTTAGGAGCCAGTGTTAACTTGATGCCTTTTTCTATTTACAGGAAACTGCAGATTGGAGAAACAATGCCTACCTCAGTTTCATTGCAACTTGCGGACCAAACACTTGCATTTCCAAGAGGTGTTGTTGAAGATGTGCTGGTGAAAGTAGACAAACTAATTCTCCCAGTAGATTTCATCATCCTTGACATGGAAGAAGACAAAGAAATACCTATCATTCTTGGGAGACCATTCCTAGCTACAGGTAAAACTGTAATTGATGTGCAAAAAGGAGAACTAACCATGAAAGTGCAGGACCAAGAAGTGACCTTTAATGTTTTCAAAGCCATGAAATTCCCGACTGATAAAAATGAAGAAGAATGCTTCAAAGTTGATGTTGTTGAAAGTATCATTCAAAATACTGAGCCAAATCCCACAGATACAATTGAAGCTTGCATCACCAACATGACTGACAGTGAGCTAGATGCTGAAATCCTGGAATGTATCAACTACCTTGACAAACCATTCCGATTCAAAGAAACACCACTAGTTGAAAGCTTGGAACTGCCCAAGAAAGATCGAATCAAGCCTTCGATTAAAGAACCACCACAGCTAGAGCTGAAGTTACTTCCGAGCCATCTCAGGTATGCATTTCTTGGAAACACTTCTGAATTACCTGTTATTATCTCTTCTTCACTAACATTGGAGCAGGAAGAAAAGCTACTGAGAGTATTATGAGAACACAAAATAGCCATTGGCTGGACTATAGCAGACATTCGAGGCATTAGTCCATCATTTTGCATGCACAAGATTCTGATGAACGATGAGTACAAACCCACAGTGGAGCATCAACGGAGACTTAATCCAATCATGAAGGAAGTCGTGAAGAAAGAAATAATCAAATGGTTGGATGCTGGCATCATTTACCCAATTTCAGATAGTAGTTGGGTGAGTCCTATGCAGTGTGTACCAAAGAAATTAGGAACTACTGTGGTTACCAATGAAAAGAATGAGCTAATTCCAACAAGAACGGGGTGACTGGATGGAGAGTATGCATGGATTACAGAAAGCTGAACAAAGCCACGAGAAATGACCGTTTTCCGCTACCATTCATTGACCAGATGTTAGACAGATTGGCGGGACATGAATTCTATTGCTTTCTTGACGGATATTCAGGATACAATCAGATTGCCATCGCCCCAGAAGATTAGGAGAAAACCACATTTTCATGTCCTTATGGTACTTTTGCTTTCCGCAGGATGCCATTTGGATTATGTAATGCCCCCGCCACTTTTCAGCGTTGCATGATGGCCATATTCTCAGACATGCTAGAGCAGAGTATGGAGGTTTTCATGGATGACTTTTCTGTATTTGGAAATTCTTTTGATCATTATTTGCAAAATTTGGAACAAGTGTTACAAAGGTGCGAAGATACAAACTTGGTGCTCAATTGGGAGAAATGTCATTTCATGGTACAGTAGGGCATTGTTCTTGGACATCGGATCTCACAAAAGGGGATTGAGGTAGACAAAACAAAGATAGAGACAATTGAAAAACTACCTCCACCAACATATGTCAAAGGGATTCGGAGTTTTCTCGGACATGCAGGTTTTTACAGGAGATTTATCAAAGATTTTTCCAAAATTGCAAAACCTCTTTGCAATCTTCTGGAGAAGGATGTGCCTTTCAACTTCACCAAAGAATTCCAGGAAGCTTTTGAGATCTTAAAGCAGAAGCTGATTTCTGCCCCCATAATTGTAGCACCAGACTAGACCCTTCCATTTGAAGTGATGTGCGATGCTAGTGATTTTGCTGTAGGTGCAGTTTTGGGACAACGTAAAGCAAAGATTTTCCACACCATTTACTACTCCAGCAGAACTCTGAATGAAGCTCAACTCAACTACACAACCACTGAAAAGGAGTTTCTCGCAGTTGTGTACGCTTTTGACAAATTCTGCTCCTATCTATTGGGTCCCAAAGTGGTAGTCTACACAGATCATTCAGCAATCAAATATCTGATCACAAAGAAAGATGCCAAACCCAGATTGATCCGTTGGATACTTCTTCTGCAAGAATTCGACGTGGAGATCAGAGACAGGAAAGGAACAGAGAATCAGGTGGCAGATCATCTATCAAGGCTCGAGAATGGAGAAACAGCTGACAAAGATCTGTCAATCAAAGAAACTTTTCCAGATGAACAGTTGTTTGCCATGAAACAACAGGAAGTCCCTTGGTATGATGACTATGTCAACTACATTGTGTCAGAAAAATGGCCGTTTAAATGGACAACTCAGCAACGGAAAAAGTTCTTCAAAGAAGTCAAGCACTATGTCTGGGATGAACCGTACCTGTTCAAATGGTGTGCTGATCAATTATTGAGACGATGTGTTCCACATGAGGAAATCAACAGTGTTTTGCAGCAATGTCATTCATCACCATATGGCGGACACTTCAGCGGAAATAAAACTGCAGAAAAAGTCCTTCAATCAGGTTTGTTCTGGCCCACTCTTTTTAAAGATGCTTATCTTTTTGCTTTTCAATGTGACAGGTTCCAGAGAACAGGTAATATTTCGAGGAGAAATGAAGGACCGTTGCAAAACATTCTAGAAGTGGAAATATTCGATGTGTGGGGTATTGATTTCATGGGACCCTTTGTTCCATCATTCGGAAACTTGTACATCCTAGTTGCTGTAGACTACGTCTCCAAATGGGTCGAAGCTATTGCACTGCCATCCAATGATTCAAAAGTGGTGATCAAATTCCTTAAAAAGAACATTTTCACTCGATTCGGATATTTCGATGCACTCTTATCCAAATACGGAGTTACTCAAAAGGTTGCCACAGCTTACCATCCACAGTCAGATGGACAGGTTGAGGTTTCAAACAGGGAAATCAAAAAAATCCTAGAAAGAACTGTTGGATCAACAAGGAGGGACTGGTCAACAAAACTAGATGATGCATTATGGGCCTACAGGACAGCTTACAAGACACCCATTGGTATGTCTCCATATCGATTGGTGTTTGGGGAAGCGTGCCATCTGCCAGTTGAGCTTGAGCACAAGGCGTACTGGGCACTGAAGAAGTTGAATTTTGATTCACAAGCTGCAGGAGAAAAAAGACTTCACCAACTCAATGAATTGGAGGAATTTCGCCTACAAGCTTATGAGAATGCCAAATTGTACAAGGAAAAAACCAAGAAATGGCATGACTGAAAAATAGTTCACAGACAGTTGGAACCAAGGCAGCAGGTGTTGTTGTACAACTCGAGGTTGAAACTTTTTCCTGGAAAGTTGAAATCTAGGTGGTCAGAACCATTTGTGATCACTCAGGTTTTACCTTATGGAGTTGTTGAGTTACTGGATCCCAATACCAATAACACATTCTAAGTTAATAGTCAGCGTGTCAAACACTACTGGGGAGAATCATTTGAGCGACAAAAAGAAAGTGTCACACTTTCAGATCCAGTTTAACGTTCGAGAAGTCAAGTCTAGCTGACGACTCTAAACTTAGCGTTCGCAGGGAGGCAACCCATGCAATTTGTGTATATTTGTGATTTGGTGTGATTTAATTTTGTGTGTTTAGTTTTTACAGATTAAGTCATTTCAAGATGGAAGAAGCTCTCGCAAATCTTCACAAGCAATTTTCTTCTCTCCCTCAAAAATCTCTGATGAAAGTCTATAAAGCTCGCTTGGAACGGATGAGGTTATTGACAATCCATGGTATTCCTAATGATATTCGTTGGGTAATTGAAGCACGAGTCCGATTGGCAGGTGAGTCTTCTGACTCTTTTATTTCACATCTGCCTGGTTTTGGAAGAAGCACCTATGCAAAGAAACGTAGAGCTAAGCAAATGGGTGTTTGTTTCAAATGTGCACGATTTAATTGCAACACTCGTTGTCGTTCTTTAGGAATGGTGTCTGATAATCGCGAAGACAAAATTAAATTCATTAGGGATGGCTTGAGTAAGGAGTCTGTAGATGAAATATCTTCAACTCTTGAGACGCATCCCAGTGGATATGTTCATATAGCCATTCGCAAATTACATACACAATTTCAAAAAGAAAGACAACAGTTAAGTCTTGGGAATCTGACTCAAAAAGACCATGTTTGCCAATTTATAAGAAAATTGAATGGGAAACTTGTCCCTGACGCATAGACGTCAATCAAGTTGTTACTTTTCTTGTGAATATTATATCTCTTTGTCTTTTCTTAATAATTGTAATTTGTTTTGTTGTTTTCTTTTATTTTCTCCGATAGGATCCAGACCTTTTTGACTATCACGATATTATTTCGCTATTAATCGTCCTCTAGAAGATACTTGTGCTATTTTTACTCACCCTTTTCAGGTACTATAAATTCAGTCCGTCATTGCACTTTTGAAGGCATCCAGAGTTGAGGAAGAAATGCATAAAAAAAATGGAAGCCACTTCAAGAAGACGAGTTGAAAACATCTGTGTGTTTTGCGGTAGTAGTGTTGGTACTAAACCACAATACATAGAAGCAGCACAGGAATTGGGTCGAGTCTTAGCTGTGAGGAATATACACTTAATATATGGCGGAGGAAATCTTGCACAGGAAGGAGGCAGTCACGTTTTGGGAATCATCCCAAAACCCTTAGCAGAGGCAAATCTTATTGAACCATCAAAGGGAGAGGAACTGATTGTGCCAGGTATGTCTGAACGACTAGTGGAAATGATTAACCGTGCTTATGCTTTTATTGCTTTGCCAGGTGGCTTGGGTACATTGGAGGAAATTTTTATTGTGTTATCTTGGGCGAACCTGAACATACACCAGAAACCAATTGGACTGCTCAACGTTGATGGATTTTATGATTTTCTTTGTGTGTTTCTTGATGATGCTCGGAGAAATGGGTTCGTGTCGAAACCTTTAAAAGAACTCCTCTTTACTGCCAGAACTGCTCCGGATCTAATAGACCAACTCATAGCCTATGAACCACGAGTTGACCCTATCCTTTCAAAGATAAATTGGTCTGAGGATGATCATGGTAAAAGGCGTAAGATTAATCTGGATCTTAACCTTTAATTTCCTGTAAAATTTCAGCTAACCATATATTATTTTCTAAACTCTCATTTTACTGTTTAAGACATTGGGGACAATGTCTCATTTAGGTTTGGGGGAGGGAATTAGTTGACCAGTACCTTGTTTTTTAGTTGTGTGTTGTTTTTATTTTTAGTCCAAATTTTTTTTCGAAAAATACAAAAAAATTGAAAAATTTTCAAAAATTACAAAAATATTTTGCATTTTTTGTGTTTTGATTAATATGGTGAAATTGGTAAGAGATAGCTGAGTAAGGAGTTTCCACTCCTGAGACGTATTTCAAACCTATTTCGAAATAAGTTAATTTTTATTTATTTCCTTTTGAATTATTTAATTTGTAAATTCTCCATAAAACTTACTTAAATGGATCTTCATATGCTCAGTTGGCATGTACTATCAATATACATAGTAACATACGAACATTAGCTAAAATTGAAAAGTTTGTAATATTCAGTGCTCTAGTTTAATTGGAGGAAACATCTCAAAAAGCAATGGAGTAAAAAAAAAATCTGAGATCCGAGTTATTAAGTCTGTAAGGGTGTTTTAACACCTAGTGCCCTAAAGTCAACTGGTTTGGGAGTCACTGGCCCAAAGCTCGCTACATGGATCAAAGATGCTGCAAAAATATATATATCTGAAGTCTGGGTAATTAAGTCCGTAGGGGTGTCTTAACACCTGGTGCACTAAAGCCAACTGGTTTGGGAGCCACCAACCCAACACTCGCAACATAGATGGAAGATATTGTATATAAATAAAAAAAAATTGAGAAAAAATCAGAAAAATCAGAAAAAATTATTCCATTGCTACAAAAAGGTGTGAAATCTGATAGAACTTTAGGACAAAAATTTACTCTCTTATCAACTGCATTTATGATTGTTGTGGGCAAAAATGAGTTGATTAATATTTTGTTGGTTGTGTATATGGAGAATGGTAAATATAATCGGAGAATTTACTTATTCGGTAATTTAGAAAGAAACAAAACAACTAATAACTTGGAGTAGAAATTTCACATGATTAGTCACTATCTTCTTTATTCTCTTTTTGCTTGTCTTTTTGCTTTTGTGTGCATCTTTTTTACTACCTTTTTACTTTTGTAAAATTTTTGTGGGTATCATTGCTGTAAACCCTCACGAGACTACAACTCGTCCACTAGGGACACCTAGGGGTTTAAAGGCTTGTTGCATACGCTAAATGCAACCGTGATCCCTACGAAAGTGGTTTAGTTAAATTTTATTATGTTATTTTATTTTGTGTTTTGCTCGAGGACTAGCAAAATGTTAGGTTTGGGGTGTGATGAGTGGTAAATCTATCACTATTTCCCACTCATTTAACCTAAAATTTTGTAAAGTTTCTTGAGCTTTGTGAATATTTTGATGTGTTTTGTGTTATATTGTAGATAAATAAAGTTTCAGGACATTCTAGAGGTGATTTGGAGCAAAACAGTGAAAATTGGGAAAAGGGGCATTTTGGTAATTTTTCCGCGTCGCGACTCCTAACGTGTGCCGGACATGCTAACATGCGCCGAGGGACACGTGTCAGGATCTGAGAAATTGACCTTGCTAACGTGCGCCGTGACACGTGTCATCATCATAGAAGATCAGCTAAAATACGCCGTCTACCACAAGTCGAAATCTCATTGGACCAAAGCAAGCACGTTGACCGGCGTAATCACACACGTATAACGTAAGCGCACGTATCGTTCAAGTAGTATAAAAATATCGATCCCACGAGGACTTAATTCCTACTGTTGTTATTAATTATTGAATCTATTTATTTACAAATATCTAATTAAATGGAGAATAGAATTGATAGCTTGATTGATTCGGTGATTAAAGATTTGCTAAATAAATAAATAAAAATATAAAAGAAAATACTAAGGAAAATAAAAGACACAAAGATCTAAGGTTGTGATTTCTCTTAATATCATTTTAAAGATGAAGTTGTTATCTTAAAGTTGGGTAATATATTGATTTATTAACCTGGAACACTAAATTATGTGTAAGCCTCTGTCGATGGTCAACTACAAATACCCAGTATAACCCAATTGAACCATATTCCTATGTCAACCACATTACCTGGATTCATTAAGTTCAAGTTCCAATTATGGCTACCCCCGCCCTACATGTATATTCCTATCCTGTAAGGAAATCTATTAAAGGGTTATCTATCCTCAAGGAAGATCGTGGGCTATTAAGTCTAAGGCTGAAACCTAAAATCCCTATGTCTAGTTCATTTTAGATTTACCATATCAATCTTATTGGTGATCAGACAATAAGAAGCATTAAGCTTAAGACTTAATAAATAAACCTATAAATTACCCAAACTATAAAATAATCCCTTATAAACTAGTGATATTAAAAATCATCACAACCCCTAGATAACTAACACATAACTAGGGCTAGTAAAGACATAAAGTAAAAATACTGAAAAGTAAAATAAAATAAAATGTTAAGGTAAAAGGAATTAATTCTACTATTACTTATTTAGATATCTCCCATTAAAATAATATATAAACTTGTGATTAATACCAACCAGCCATAAAGGCGGAACCAAAATAACCAGCCATAAAGGCGGAACCAAAATAACCAGCCATGAAGGCGGAATATAAGTTTTATTACCAACCGACCAATCTGGCGGTATCCTGATTAAGTCAAATTTAAATAGTAAATATATTATTTTTAAGGGAGATTAATCTAAATAGTAATAGTAAAAGAAATTACCTTTCACCCGAACATAAGGAAATTACCTCATCATGGTGAATAGTAAAAACTGTAAAAAGTAAATAGTAAAAACTGTAAAAGAAAGTAAAAAGTAAAAATTAAATACTACTATTACAAAACATAATTAAAATTATTTACAAAACTAAAAAAAAACTAAACTAAAGAGTTTTAGAGAGAGAAACTCTCTCTTGGAAGGAATTGAAGAGAGAGGATGGTACAACAAAAACTGAACCCTCGCGCTCTATTTATAGGCGTCGATAGGGTCTTCGCGTCGCGACGCTCGGTCCGCGTCGCGACGCGCGCTATAGTGACACATGTCACTTGCTGGTTCGTTGACTCAGATCTTATCCGATGACGTGGCACTGTTCATGACGTCATTGCTTACGTCACTCTGAGGCATGATTGTCGGCAGCGTCTGATCGTGACAGTGGCATGGGTGCATTTTAGCAAGGCCGTTGAGATGTTGACACGTGTCCGGGCGCAAGATAGCATAGATGATGATTGTCGGCACCGTTGAGATGATGACACGTGGCAGCGCAAGTTAGCAAGTCTTCTGTGATGGTGACACGTGTAACGGCGCACGTTAGCAAAGTCAACTTTTCAGATTCTGACCCGTTGACCCCGGCGCACTTTAGCAGATCCGGTTCATGTTAGGCGTCGCGATGCTAAAGCTATTCGCGGCGCGACGCGCTGAAGACTGAAATATTCCTGTTGACGCATTTTTGTCCGGTTTTGTTCCAAATTGCCTCCAGTGCTGTCCAAACTTTATTTATCTGTAAAATAACAACAAAACATATCAAAACGTTCATAAATCTCGAGAAACAATACAAAACATTAAGTTAAATGAGTGGGAATAAGTGATATAAATACCACTCATCACACCCCCAAACCTAACATTTTGCTAGTCCTCGAGCAAAACAGAAAATAAAATAACATGAAAATAAAATTTAACTAAGCCACTTTCGTAGGGATCACGATTGCATTTAGCGTATGCAACAAGCCTTTAAACCCCTAGGTGTCCCTAGTGGACGAGTTGTAGTCTCGTGAGGGCTTACAGCAATGATACCCACAAACATTTTACAAAGTAAAAAGGTAGTAAAACTAATGCACACAAAAGCAAAAAGACAAGCGAAAAGAGAATAAAGAAAGTAAGTGACTAATTAGGTGAAAATTCTACTCCAAGTTACTAGTTGTTTTGTTTCTTTCTAAATTACTGAATAAGTAAATTCTCCGATTATTTTACCATTCTCCATATACACAGCTAACAAAATATTAATCAACACATTTTTACCCACAACAGTCATAAGTGCAGTTGATAAGAGAGTAAATTTTTGTCCTAAAGTTCTATCAGATTTCGCACCTTTTGGTAGCAATGGAATAATTTTCTGATTTTTCTGATTTTTTTCTTTGATTTTTTCTCTATTTTTTATTTATATATAATACCTTCCGTCTATGTAGCGAGCTTTGGGTCGGTGGCTCCCAAACCAGTTGGCTTTAGGGCACCAGGTGTTAAGACACCCCTACGAACTTAATTACTCAGACTTCAGATATATTATATTTTTGCAGCATCTTCGATCCATGTAACGAGCTTTGGGTCAGTGACTCCCAAACCAGTTGGTTTTAGGGCACTAGGTGTTAAAACACCCTTACAGACTTAATAACCCGGATCTTAGATACTTTACTTTTGTAATCAGATTTTTTTTTTTTTTTTTTTACTCCATCACTATTTAGAGATGCTTCCTCCAATTAAACTATAGCACTGAATATTACAAACTTTTCAATTTTAGCTAATGACTGTATGTTACTATGTATGTTGATAATACCTGCCAACGGAGTATATGAAGATCCATTTTAGTCTATTTTAAGGAGAATTTACGAATTAAATAATTTAAAAGGAAATAAACAAAAATTAACTTGTTTCAAAAATAAATGGTTTGAGATACGTATCAGGAGTGAAAACTCCTTACTCAGCTACCTCTCACCAATTTCACCTTTTTAGTCAAAATAAAAACACAAAAATGCAAAATATTTTTGTAATTTTTGAAAAAAATTTCAATTTTTTTTGTATTTTTCGAAAAATTTTGGACTAAAAATAAAAACAACATACAAACTAAAAACAAGGTACTAAATCCCTCCGCCAACCTAAATGAGACATTGTCCCCAATGTCTTAAACAGTAAAAGGAGAGTTAGAAGGTTGTACCTGGTTAGCTGAAATCTACAGGAAATTAAAGATTAAGATCCAGATTAACACGACGCCTCTTACCACGATCGTCCTCGGACCAATTTATCTTCGAAATGATAGGGTCAACTTGTGGTTCATAGGCTATGAGTTGGTCTATTAGATCCGGAGCAAGTCTGGCAGTGAAGAGGAGTTCTTTCATAGGTTTTGACACGAACCCATTTCTCCGAGCATCATCAAGAAACACACAAAGAAAATCATAAAATCCATCAACGTTGAGTAGTCCAAGCGGTTTCTGGTGTATGTTCAGGTTCGCCCAAGATAGTACAATAAAAATTTCCTCCAATGTGCCCAAGCCACCTGGCAAAGCAATAAAAGCATCAACACGGTTAATCATTTCTACCAGTCGTTCAGACATACCTGACACGATCAGTTCCTCTCCGTTGATGATCCAATAAGATTTGCCTCTGCCAAGGGTTTTGGGACTATTCCCAAAACGGTGACTGCCTCCTTCCTGTACGGCTTTGAAACGATCCCCATAAGTCCGAGATTTCCTCCGCCATATATTAAGTGCATATTCCTTGCAGCTAAGACTCGACCCAATTCCCGTGCTGCTTCTATGTATTGTTGTTTAGTACCAACAGTACTACCGCAAAACACACAAAGTTTTCAACTCGTCTTCTTGAAGTGGCTTCCATTTTTTATGTATTTCTTTTTCAAATCAGGATGCCTTCAAAAGTGCAATGACGGGCTGAATTATAGTACCTGAAAAAGGGTGAGTAATAATAGCAGAAGTATCTTTCAGAGGACGTTTTTTAGCTAAACACAAAAAGAGATCGTGTAATGTCAAAAAGTCTGGATCCTGTCTACGAAAATAAATATAATTACAACGAAAAGCGAATCAAAGCAATAATTAAGGCAACAGAATTGTGTACGCAATACGCCACTCGCTTAGTATAAATTCATTAGAATGAGTCTCAAGATTTCATTCTTTATTCAGCCATTGCTAATGAATTGTTTCTTATATTGCTTGCAAAAACACCATTCCTTCTGTCTTAAAATGCTTCATTTATGCCTTTCCCTACAAAAATAACACACAAAATTAAAAAGTTCACAAAATATGAAAAATAAATTACAACAAATTGCATGGGTTGCCTCCCTGCTAGCGCTGAATTTTTCGTCTTCAGCCAGACGTGACTGAAATCCATATGTTAAGGAGGTTTCAATGTTGTTTTGGATGTCCGATTAAAGACAATCCCGTGAGCGTTGCTTTTGAAGGGTCTCTTCCAACGGTAAAGTGGCAAAAAGAATTTTGTCTTTTTCAGTGCTCGTGCCACCTTTTTAACTTTTGTTGCTCCAATGGTTCCTGAAAAGAAAGAAAGAAAATCAGGAGGTCTCGTATGGTGCTTGACTTGGAATGGGAGTTCCATTTTGTCAAGCTTCTGGTTGATATCTTTGATTTGTACTCCCCAAAACAGCGATGTTTTTCCTGAATGCTCTAGATCTTTATTAAGGTCAGACATTTGCTCCTTCATTTGCTCTGCTTCTTGTTCCACCTTTTCTTCACAGATGTATTTTAAGATTTCTTCATTTAGTTCTTCATCTGTCATCTGTGAAATACATGTTTCAAAATTGTCAACCTGAGGATGAAAAGAAATGTTAGATTTTAGGTCTTCATCCTCTGATCTGGGTGAAATGATTGTCTCAGGTAGATCTTCATCAAACATTTGTGCAATGGAATCTCCAAGATCTTCATTTTTAGGCTTGAAAGTTTGATCCTCCGTTGTTGGTGCAGTTGTATATAAATGGATCAGCTTCCTCCTCGTCAGAGTCGGAATAATAAAAATCAAATCGAGACTTTGCCGGTTCGGGTTCCTGAACTGATACCTCTGATTCTTCATACTGCTCAGCCTCATCCTCTGTTATGATATCATGATGAATCTGAGGATATTCGAAAGCTTCTTCAGTATTGTTTGAATTTGCTCCGTGAGATATTTGATTCAGGCTATCTGTTAATTGTCTAACTTGATCTGTCATCCTCTGTATAGACACCGTTTGACTATGAATTTGTACATCAAATCGAGCTGTCTGTTCTTTGAACATGTGAATCAATTGATCTTCCTCTGATGGTTCTGGTTGTTGATGAAAATCGCATATGGATGGTGGATAAGATGGAAAATGTGGTTCTGTGAAATGTGATGGCTCGTCATAGCATGATTGTCTCCAGAAATTCTCCCACTCTGATCGATATATACATTGATCGCTCGGGTGGTTACTGTCACAAATCACACATCTCCCCATTTCGTTCTGATGAACAAATGTAGCATTGCTTGGTTCTGGCATCCAGTGATAATCATTGGGCTGTTCAACAGGCCACAGAAAACCGGATTGTTGCTCCCAGATGTGGGGTGTATTTTCATGTAAAGCTCGTGATCTTTCAATCTCCCAGTAGTGTTCCATTTTTAAGTCACCTGAAATTAAAAGAAAGAAATAAAAATTACAGAAAAATAAAGAAGTTAGATACAAGTAAATTAGATAGCTTCAAAATTAAAACTCAATAAATATAAGTCCCCGGCAACGGCGCCAAAACTTGACCGGCGTAATCACACACGTATAACGCAAGCGCACGTATCGTTCAAGTAGTATAAAAATATCGATCCCACGAGGACTTAATTCCTACTGTTGTATTAATTATTGAATCTATTTATTTACAAATATCTAATTAAAGGGAGAATAGAATTGATAGCTTGACTGATTCGGTTGATTAAAGATTTGCTAAATAAATAAATAAAAAGATAAAAGAAAATACTAAGGAAAATAAAAGACACAAAGATCTAAGGTGTGTGATTTCTCTTAATATCATTTTAAAGATGAAGTTGTTATCTTAAAGTTGGGTAATATATTGATTTATTAACCTGGAACACTAAATTATGTGTAAGCCTCTGTCGATGGTCAACTACAAATACCCAGTATAACCCATTGAACCACATTCCTATGTCAACACATTACCTGGATTCATTAAGTTCAAGTTCCAATTATGGCTGGCTACCCCCGCCCTACAGGTATATTTTATCCTGTAAGGAAATCTATTAAAGGGTTATCTATCCTCAAGGAAGATCGTGGGCTATTAAGTCTAAGGCTGAAAACTAAAATCCCTATGTCTAGTTCATTTTAGATTTACCATATCAATCTTATTGGTGATCAGACAATAAGAAGCATTAAGCTTAAGACTTAATAAATAAACCTATAAATTACCCAAACTATAAAAATACCCTTATAAACTAGTGATATTAAAAATCATCACACCCCCTAGATAACTAACACATAACTAGGGCTAGTAAAGACATAAAGTAAAAATACTGAAAAGTAAAATAAAATAAAATGTTAAGGTAAAAGGAATTAATTCTACTATTACTTATTTAGATATCTCCCATTAAAATAATATATAAACTTGTGATTAATACCAACCAGCCATAAAGGCGGAACCAAAAAACCAGCCATAAAGGCGGAACCAAAATAACCAGCCATGAAGGCGGAATATAAGTTTTTTACCAACCGACCAATCTGGCGGTATCCTGATTAAGTCAAATTTAATAGTAAATATATTATTTTTAAGGGAGATTAATCTAAATAGTACTAGTAAAAGAAATTACCTTTCACCCGAACATAAGGAAATTACCTCATCATGGTGAATAGTAAAAACTGTAAAAAGTAAATAGTAAAAACTGTAAAAGAAAGTAAAAAGTAAAAATTAAATTACTACTATTACAAAACGTAATTAAAATTATTTACAAAACTAAAAAAAAACTAAAAACTAAAGAGTTTTAGAGAGAGAAACTCTCTCTTTAGAAGGAATTGAAGAGAGAGGATGGTACAACAAAAACTGAACCCTCGCGCTCTATTTATAGGCGTCGATAGGGTCTTCGCGTCGCGACGCTCGGTCCGCGTCGCGACGCGCGCTACAGTGACACGTGTCACTTGCTGGTTCGTTGACTCAGATCTTATCCGATGACGTGGCACTGTTCATGACGTCATTGCTTACGTCACTCTGAGGCATGATTGTCGGCAGCGTCTGATCGTGACAGTGGCATGGGTGCATTTTAGCAAGGCCGTTGAGATGTTGACACGTGTCCGGGCGCAAGATAGCATAGATGATGATTGTCGGCACCGTTGAGATGATGACACGTGGCAGCGCAAGTTAGCAAGTCTTCTGTGATGGTGACACGTGTAACGGCGCACGTTAGCAAAGTCAACTTTTCAGATTCTGACCCGTTGACCCCGGCGCACTTTAGCAGATCCGGTTCATGTTAGGCGTCGCGACGCTAAAGCTATGCGTGGCGCGACGCGCTGAAGACTGAAATATTCCTGTTGACGCATTTTTGTCCGGTTTTGTTCAGAATTGCCTCCAGTGCTGTCCAAACTTTATTTATCTGCAAAATAACAACAAAACATATCAAAACGTTCATAAATCTCGAGAAACAATACAAAACATTAAGTTAAATGAGTGGGAATAAGTGATATAAATACCACTCATCACACGTGCCACGTGTCGAGTTTTCATTGGACTGAATCACCGGCGACTCACATGCTGCCACATGTTAATCTCTCGTTGGACCAATCCTAAACGCGTGCCACGTGTCAGATGTTCATTAGACCGATAGCTCAGCCAATCACCATCTACCACGTGTCATCTTCTCATTGCACCACTTTTACCGCGTGACATGTGTCACTTTTACCGCGTGACATGTGTCATCACCAGATTCTGCCGACAGAACACGGGTGGTCAATCTGCGTGGGCCAAAGTCAACAGGTCCAGCGTAGCGACGCTGGACGCAAAAATTGTCTATAAATTAAGCTCGAGATTTCAGTTTTAGTTGCACCATTCTCTCTCATTTCTTTGATGTAAATAGGGAGTTTCTCTCTCTAATTTCTTTTACTTTAAGTTTTGTAATTAAATTTTAATTACATTCTGTAATAGTAATTACTTTTTGTAATAGTAATAGTAATTTATCTTATTTTTACTGTTTCAGTTTTACTATTCAACCATGATGACGTAACTTCTCCTTGCTAAGGTGAAAGGTAATTCTTTTACTGTTACTATTTAGATTAATCTCCCTTAAATATAATATATTTACTATTTAAAATTTGACTTAATAAAGATACCGCCATATTGGTCGGTTGGCTATTAAATTTAAATTGGTTTAAACCTGACTAATCAAGGATACCGCCTATATGGCTGGTTGATAATTAAATTTTCTTACCGCCTATATGGCAGGTTCATGGACAAATCATACCGCCTTTATGGCTGGTCGGACTTAATTTGAATTAATCAACTTTACCGCCTATATGGCTGGTTGGTAATATTATCACAAGTTTATATATTATTTTATGGGAGATATCTAAAATAGTAAATAGTAAAAGTAATTCCTTTTACTTTAGCATTTTATTTTATTGTTATTTACTTTTCAGTATTTACTTTACCGCATTTACTATTTCGCATTTTTACTTTATGGCTTTTACTTTTAAGTTTTTACTAGCCCTAGTCATGTGTCATAACTAAGTTAGTTATCTAGGGTTGTGATGAATTTCAATATCACCGGTTTATAAGGGTTAGATTATAGTTTGGGTAATATAAAGATTTATTTATTGAGTCTTAATCTTAATGCTTTTTATTAACTGACCATTAATAAAATTGATTAGGTAAACTTAAAATGAACTAGACATAGGGATTTTAAGTTTGAGACCTTAGACTCAATAGCCCACGATCTTCCTTGAGGATAGATAACCATTTAATAGATTTCCTTACAGGATAGGAATATACCTGTCGAGCGGGGGTAGCCATAATTGGAACTTAAACTTAATGAATCCAGATAATTTGGTTGACATAGACATATGGTTCAATTGGGTTAAACTGGGTATTTGTGTCTGACCATCGACAGAGGCTTTCACATAATTTATTGTTCCAGGTTAATAAATTAATATATTACCCAGCTATAGGATAACCACTTCATCTTTAAATAATATTGAAAAGATTCACAACCCTAGATAGTTTTTAATATTGAATTTTCTTAAAACCTATTTTCGACAATTTTATTTACTTGTTTTTAAATTTAGAATCATCACCATTTCAAATCAATCAATCAACCTGTTAGATACTAGTAATCATTTGACCTCATAAAATTAATAGCTTAGGTATTAAGTCCTCGTGGGATCGATATTTTTATACTACTTGAACGATACGTGCGCTTGCATTATACGTGTGTGTTTACGCCGGTCAAACAACATACTTCTCATATATTTAAGTATTGGATACTTATACAAGTGTAATAGGAGGTTGTGTTTACCGATGGTACGAAAACAGCTTCGCTCTGGAAAGACCCCTCGGAATTCCATTGGTAGTATGACTATGTGTCAATGGAAGTCCGAATCAGGGTAGGTGTATTTGGTCTTAACCTAAGACTTGCATCGCTAATACTTGCGACAGTCAATTTACTTTGGTTTTTGTCGTCCAGGGCTTTAACAGGTTCTGTGTACGCCTCTTCTGGGTATATTGAGAATCGTAGTGTATTATTGGGTGTGATGTCAAGATGGAAGTTTCACTCCAGTTATATGGAGAAGATGATCACGCAGGATACGGAACTAGTACTCTTTAGTACTGCAGTCATCGGGATGATATGACTAGGTCATGATTATCTGATTATAGAGACTAGTTACCAGAGATCCAATATAAGCTTCGTACGGGGCAGACACAATTCCAGCCTCAGGCCTAGCATGTGACATCTAATACTGGATCGTAATACGCAATACTATGTATACTACGCCTGATACAGATTATATATTCCTTTAAGAATATTTTTGGAGAATTGGGTAGGCACGGTGCTTTGTTAGAAGCCAACCATGTCTCGTAAATCGGTAAAAACATAGTACTAGGTACGTACGTGTTCGGATAATCTGATGACCGAATTTACTACCAACATATCCAGGGATCTCATGGGTCGCTTCTCGAAGATTCACTGATGACGTATGACTCGCACATAATTAATCTTGGATTAATTATAAGAGAGAGAAATTAATCTAGGATTAATTACGGAGAAATTTTGTCTGGGATAAAATACTATTTAAAGAGAGAGAATGATTAATTTGGAATTAATCGATAAAATAATATATTTGATATATTATACGAAATTATATTTTGACGCGGAATTAAAATTAGATTTTAATTCGGGTGAACGAGTTAATTTAGAATTAATTCGCTAGCGACGTGAATAGTAATTTTGCTAGACATAATTATTTAATTAAATTTGGTTTAATTACGTCGCAACGGAAAATTCGTTAATTTGGAATTAGAGAACCCGAGCCCGGGAGTGTTTGTGGGCACACTCGGATTTTGAATTAAGTGGGGCCCACATGTCACATCACTTGTCATTTGACTTACCTTTATGGTGATGGAATTTGGTGGGTGGGTGATGACTTATTTTACACTCCAAGTTGGTGAGAATGTTGACATATACCAAATATTGGTTTTGGTATATCATTAATCTTGATTTTGGAAATCAAAGATAAGTCAACTCATTTTTCTCTCCTTCTTTCTATCTTCTCCATTCACACCATTCTCCTTCTCTTGGACTAAGGCTTGGCTGAAACTTACCAAGGGAAATTGGAAGATTTGTTGCAAATTTTTCAAGAGCTAGCACTCAAAGGAGTCATTCATAGGTGATAGGGAAACCAATCCTTGAGCATGGAATCAACAACAAAGCTTGGAGCTTGGATTGAAGATCACAACAAGGAGCTTGGCCAAATACACATGAAGAAAAAATTTTGTTTTCTACACATCCACTTAGCTGATCAAAGTGAGTATTTCCGCTACTTTACTTTAATGTATTCACATGTTTCATTGCTTAATTGATCTTGGTTTGGCCTAGAAAACCCAACAGGCAGATCATCTATCGAGGCTTGAGAATAGAGAAACAGCAGGCAAAGAACTGACAATCAAAGAAACTTTTCCAGATGAACAGCTATTTGCCATGAAACAGCAGGATTTCCCTTGGTATGCTGACTATGTCAACTTCATTGTATCAGGAAAATGGCCGTTGGAATGGACAACTCAGCAAAGGAAGAAATTCTTCAAAGAAGTCAAGCACTATGTCTGGGATGAGCCGTACTTGTTCAAATGTTGTGCTGATCAATTATTGAGATGGTGTGTTCCACATGAGGAGGTCAACAGTGTTTTGCAACACTGTCATTCATCACCATATGGCGGACACTTCACCGGAAATAAAACTGCAGCTAAAGTCCTACAATCAGGTTTGTTCTGGCCCACTCTTTTTAAAGATGCTTATCTTTTTGCTCTTCAATATGACAGGTGCCAAAGAACGGGGAATATTTCCAGGAGAAATGAAGGACCTTTGCAAAATATTTTGGAAGTGTAGATATTCGATGTGTGGGGTATTGATTTTATGGGACCTTTTGTTCCATCATTCGGAAACCTGTACATCCTGGTTTTTGTAGACTACGTCTCCAAATAGGTCGAAGCAATTACACTGCCATCCAATGATTCAAAAGTGGTAATCAAATTCCTGAAAAATAACATTTTCACTCGCTTCGGAACACCTCGGGCAATTATCAGTGATGGTGGCTCACATTTCTGCAACAGATACTTTGATACACTCTTATCCAAACAAGGAGTTACTCACAAGTTTTCCATTGCTTATCATCCACAGTCAAATGGACAGGTTAAAGTTTCAAACAGAGAAATCAAAAGAATATTAGAGAGAACCATTGGATCAACATGGAGTGACTGGTCAACTAAATTGGATGACGTATTATGGGCCTATCGAATAGGTTACAAGACACCCATTGGTATGTCCTCATATCGTATGGTGTTTGGTAAATCATGCCATCTGCTAGTTGAGCTTGAACACAAGGCGTACTGGGCATTGAAGAAGTTGAATCTTGATTCATAAGCTGCAGGAGAGAAACGAATTCACCAACTCAACAAATTAGAGGAGTTTCATCTACAGGCTTATGAGAATGCCAGATTGTACAAAGAAAAGTCCAAGAAATGGCATGACCAAAAAATAGTGCACAGACAGTTGGAACCAAGGCAACAGGTGTTGTTGTACAACTCGAGGTTGAAACTTTTCCCTGGAAAGTTGAAATCAAGATGGTCAGGTCCATTTGTGATCACTCAAGTTTTACCATATGGAGCTATTGAGTTACTGGATCCCAACACCAACAACACGTTCAAGGTTAACAGTCAGCGTGTCAAGCACTACTGTGGAGAATCATTTGAGCGACAAAAAGAAAGTGTCACACTTTCAGATCCAGCCTAACATTCGAGATGTCACGTCTAGCTGACGATGTTAAACATAGCGCTCGCAGGGAGGCAACCCATGCAATTTTTGTATATATTGTGATCTGGTGTGTTTTATTTTTATGTGTTTAATTTTTGCAGCTAAAGTCATTTCACGATGTAAGAAGCCCTCGCAAATCTTCACAAGTAATTTCCTTCTCTCCCTCAAAAATCTCTGATGAAAGTTTACAATGCTCTCTTGGAACGGATGAGATTACTAACGATCCATGGTGTTTCTAATGACATTCTTTAGGTAATTGAAACACGGGTCCGATTGGCAGGTGAGTCTTCTGACACTTTTATTTCACATCTGCCTGGTTTTGGAAGAAGCACTTATGCAAAGAAACGTAGAGCTAAGAAAATGAGTGTTTGTTACAAATGTGCACGCTGGAATTGCAATAATCATTTTCGTTCTTTAGGAATGGTGTCTGGTAATCGCGAAGACAAAATTAAATTCATAAGGGATGTCTTGAGTAAAGAGTCTTTAGATGATATATCTTTGACTCTTGAGACGCATCCTAATGGATATTTTCACATGGCCTTTCGCAAATTATATACATAATTTCAAAAAGAAAGACAACAGTTAAGTCTCGGGAATCTGACTCAAAAAGACCATGTTTGGCAATTTATAAGAAAATTGGATGGGAAGCTTGTCCCTAACGCATAGACGTCAATTAAGCCGTAAATATTTGTAGATATTATATCTCTTTGTCTTTTCCTAATACTTATTTTTTTTTTCTTTTATTTTCTCCGACAGGATCCAGACCTTTTTGACTATCACGATTTATTTTAATGTTAACTAATAATTGTCATTTGGCAGGTACTAGTGCTATTATTTTACTCATCTTTTTCAGGTGTTATAAGTTCAATTCATCATTGCACCTTTGAAGGCATCTGTTGGACAATTATGACCCATAGCATCACTATTTGTACAGATCAGGGTGTTGTTGTACAAATTAACTATGTTACAAAGGAGATTGCACTCTTATCATTTGTGATTAGATCACCTAGATATATAAATGATGAGAGGTCCCTATTTTTTATTCCTGGACGGAGAATGATATGAGACAATATCATTCCATGAAGGATAAATCATTAAATATCCCTAGTCAGAGTATTATCGAGATTGGACATCGATAAATATGTAAAAGACTAGTATTACACTTGTGCGCGTTGTGAGGACACAACGGCATAGTTCTCATATATTTGGGTATAGGATACTCATGCAAGTGTAATAGGAGGTTGTGTTTTACCGATGGTACGGGAAACAGCTTCGCTCTGGATAGACCCTCTCAGAATTCCATTGGTAGTATGACTATGTGTCTATGGAAGTCCGAAATCAGGGTAGGTGTATTTGGTCTTAACCTGAGACTTGCACCGCTAATACTTGCGAAAATCAATGTACTTTGGTTGAGGTCGTCCAGGGCTTTAACAGGTTCTGTAATCGCCAATGCTGGGTATATTGAGAATCGTAGTGTGTTGGGTGTGATGTCAAGATGGAAGTGTCACTCCTGTCATATGGAGATGATGGTCACGTAGGATACGGGACTGGTTCTCTTAAATGCTGCAGCTATCGGGATAAAATGACAAGGTCAGGTTTATTCGATTATAGAGACTAGTCACCAGACATCCGACATGTGCTTCGTACGGGGCAGACACAATTCCAGCCCCAGGCCTAGCACGCGATCATCCGATACTGGACAGAAATACGCAATACTACGTATACTAAGCCTGATACAGATCATTTATTCCTGTAAGGATGTTACCGGAGAATTGGGTAGGCATGGCACTTTGCTAGAGGCCAACCTTGTCTTGTAAATTGGTATAAACGTAGTACGAGGTACTTACGTGTTTGGATAGTCCGACGACCGAATTTTCTGCCAACATATCCGGGGATCCCATGGGTCACTTCCCAAAGATTCACCGATGACATATGACTCGCACTCTATATTAATCTGGGATTAAGTAGAAGAGAGAGAAAATTAATCTGGGATTAATTACAGAGATATTTTATCTGGGATAAAATATAAATTAAAGAGAGATAACGATTAATTTGGAATTAATCGATTAATTAATATATTCGATATATTAAACGAAATTAGATTTCGACACGGAATTAAAATTAGATTTTAATTCAGGAAAACGAATTAATTTAGAATTAATTCGTTAGCGACGTGAATAGTGATTTCGCTAGGCATAATCATTTAATTACGACGCAACATAAAGTTTGTTAATTTTGAATTAGCGAACCCGAGCCTGGGATTATTTGCGAGCGCATTCGCATTTCGAATTCGAGTGCGGCACGCAAGTCAAATCAAGCATCAAATCGCTAGTCGCATCTAGCGTCACTTCAAGCATCAAGTCACTTGTCACTTTGAGTGATGTGACTTGACAACTTGATTGATAGATGTGACTTCATGGGAGTTGTTGAAAAGCTTTTTGAAAGCTTGAAAGACATTTATTATTATTATAATAGGTGTTTGACTTTTAATTTTGGTATTAGATACACAAAATTAAAACAACAACCTCACTTCTTCTCTCCTACACTCACGCCCAAATGGGCATTTTCTCTCCTCTGGTTTGCTCACTGCCGAGCAGTGCAGGGAAGCACAAGAGTGTGATTTTAAGGCAAAATCACAAGTGCTAGCACACTTACGAGACATGCGAAGGTGATAGGGAAGTCCACCCATGAGCCGGGAATCAAACGACGAAGCTTGGAGCTTGACGATGTTGATCCACAAAGCCAAAACAGTGGGCTATTTTACCTCACTGCCGTGAGCTGTGAAAGAGAGCAAGAAAAGTTTTTGTTGCCTCCGCATCGCTCAACCGATCGATGTGAGTATTCCGCAGCTTCTTCGATTTGTATTCGCACTTGATTCATGCTTATTATTGATCTTGGGACCTTAATAGAAATCAACAATGTCATCTAGAGCAAGGTTTGAACATGAAAATGTTTAGGGCTTAAAATTTTGGTAATTTGTATTTGAGCATGATTTGAATGAATTGGATGTTTGAGTATGCTTAATACATGTTTAATTGAAGTTTGATTTGATCAATTTCAAGAAAAATGGTTTGGAACGATTTTTCCCCAAAATCTTAGCTTGGCCGAGAGTTTAGTGCCCTAATTAGTCTTGGAATTTTGATTTTTTAATTCATTGGATGAGTTAGAATCGTTCGGGAATGTGATTTAATGTCGATTGTGGAATTAATTGGATTGAATTCGAATCGGACACAAATCCCCTCCCTTGGCTGAGACTTTGAGAATGTGATATGGGTTTGATTTTAATCAAAATGTGTTGGACATGTGATGATGATGATGAACATGATTAATTGGGATAATTGGTGTTTTGGAAATATTGAATTGGTTAATTAATTGTGTTATACACTTTAGTTTAATTGAACATTAATTTTGAATTTTGTTTTTTGTTAAATGGGCTTAAAATTGGATTGGGGCCTTTAAAGTTGTTAATGGGCTTATTGGGCTTGTGTGTACAAAGTAGTGTTTAGGCCAAAATTGTTGGATCCAATTAGGCCTAAAACCGCATCCATAAAGCCCAAATGCGACGTAATGGACCTTTGAAGTTTAATTGGGCCTAATGGGCCAAAATTGATTTCTGGGCTTATGGGGTAACTCCGGATTGGATTTCGGTTATTCGGTTTGACCCGAGTTGACCAAAAGTCCAAGCCTTAAGAAATTAATAAAAGCCCATTGGACTTTAAAAAATTGACGTTGGACGTTAATCGCGGCTTTGAGACCCGTTTGCGATTAAATTTGGAATTTAAGTCGTAAAAGTTCATTATTAGAGTGTGATATTTAATTGGAATTAAAAAAGCGCGAATTAGAATTAATTGCATATTGAATTGGATTTAATGGTGTAGTTTAATTTAATTCAAGAATTCGTACTTTGAGTACTTATTCGCAAAACGAGTTTGACTCGAACAAAATCAAATCGTCGTTTGAACATTGGATGATCAATAATTATCAGATTAATTAATTTGATTAGATTGATTGATAACATGCTTGTGTGAATACATGGTTGCGATGCATGAATAATGTATATCGGATGGATATTAGTTGGGTGGGATATTTTAGAAATTGTTGTAATAAATTTGATTTATTAATTGGACCTGTGTGTCCCAGCCTATTACCTCTCAATTCTTTGTATTCTCTTCTCACATATTCCCCTCAATGTAAATGAGGTTTCTTTAGAAGTGTAGTGTCACAGGTAGAAGCAAATACATGTCCTAGAGGGAGAGAGAAATGGAGAGATTTGATCTAGGATCATTGTGTAAAATATCCATCCGCATATCATTATTTTATTTATTCGCGCTTTATATGTGTTTAGAATGCATGTTTAAGGGTGTATGATGATGAGACCTTAACAAAGATAATAAATTGGTTGCCAATTTTCATGCGTAAAAAACCCTCAAACAATATTAAGCGTCTTTCTTTCCATTGAGTGATTCTCACTCAAGATCCGAGACTGGCATTGGCTTGTTGGCCAAAGTCAAGGCCTTTGTCCGAGTCGAGGATGTGTTTGAATTACGAAGGCTTTGTTCCATATTGGTGTCTTGTCCAAGTTGTGGTTTGTTGGCCAAAGTCAATACCATTTCTTGTCCATCGACATTGATTACGAAGCTTTCCGGACAATGGGTCGCGCTTGACTGGGATCACTAAGTTGTTGTGCCAAAGCCAATGCTTAGTTGATTCAGAGGAAAAAGGTTAGGTAATACATTGGATGTATTGGCATATATAAGATATATGTTTCGAACTTGGATGTCCCCCTACCGGATCTAGGAATTGGATTGGATCCAATCGATCTTAGAGATCTACCTAGTTAATTATCATACAATTTGTTGGCCAAAGTCAAGATTGTGTGATATTTAACGGGATCCCAGTCCACTAGGAAACGCGGTTTCCCGAGTATTCGATAGAGGGTTAGAGGCTCGCCGAAAAATAGTGGGAGGCAAGAATTGAATTTACAATACTCGTTCAATTACTTGCCATACGCGCTCAAACAAATATCATTCGTCGTAAGAAATTAAATGTTAGTTGGACTAATATTTAAATTGTTGTTTTAATAAATAGTTGGACTATATATTCAAACTATTCACTTATAGTTGATTTTATAATTGGATTATAGTAATCAATATAATTTATTTTAATCTATTAAATTATAGTTGATTAAATAGTTGGACTATTGTAATCATTATAATAATAGTACATAAATCGTTGATTAAATAGTTGGACTATTAGAATGAAGATAAAATTGAAATATTGACGTTTAAAACATTAATCCTAGGGAAAATGTATTAAACGACTTTAATTTTCAAATTGGGAATAAAATTTCAGGATGGTCTTGGAAAAATAATAAGTTATTTTATTTGATAAAAAATAATATTAAGCCTAAGCCTGGAGTTAAGCAAATAGTCGAGCATAATCTTTGGAAGATTTATGTAATGACAACTGTAGTGCTTAATCCATTATACTTACCGCAGTAGACTCCTTAATTTCTGAATCAGAACTAAGGATTAGATCCTTAAAAGTAATAAGGAAATTGAAGGACTTCATAAATCTATTTTATATTTAGAAGTACTTAAATTGCAATTGATAACTCTTGGAGAGTTAATGACTATTCTCAAGGAGATAAAGTCAAAGTTTGCAATTAGACAAGTAGCGCAAGGCGCACCTTACTTCGATATTCTAGAAGGCCAAGGCTTGGCCAAAGGCTTCTGGAGTGTTGAAACTGGTAAAGGCAAAATCAGTATGATCTTCTGGGAAGATAAATGACATATCCCAAAATGTCTGCTAAATGTACAAACGGGATCGCGGAAGCGTGACTTCCGTTTGGACAAAGCAGACATGAAGGAATTGAAGACGAGCAAGGATATGACTTCAAATATGTTTGTCATCATTGTGTTCACTACTAGTATTAAAATTAGATTTTAAATACTTAGTGTGGTACATAAGTATATATTGATGTTCAGAATCTATTTTGAACAGGATACTGACTTCAATCGAGATTAATCTGTGATTTGGAAACGGGACAAAAGTCATTGTTTTAACCGTAGATGGAACTACCTTCGGGTATGTACTTAAATTAGGAAATTTTTATAATGTAACTAGTTAGACTAGATACATTATCTATATATCAGTGTTTAACCCGCTGCGGGTGAACCTTTATATTCTAGAACACTAAAGTGTTTCATTATATAAAGATGATATTGAGATAAACACATTAGATGTGAATAACAGAATTTATATTTTGAATATAAATAAATCTCAAAAATATAACATGACAAACAATAGCTCAAACTGATTTGATCAGTTAAGAAACTTTAATGTGGCATTGGTTGTCTGGGACACAATCAAACAAGACTCGTATATCCACTCTTTTCAGAGTGGGTGGCTCGGAATAAATTATCCCATTCAAAAAAAGTCTAAGAATCTAGTTATTGGGCAAAGTGCTAAAAACACCTTACTTGGTAAAAGTGTAAAAGCACACAATCTGTTAGCCCTAGTTCATAATGAAGCAAGTGGGCCCATGTCTAGCTAGGCTAGATGTGGATATGAATATTTCGTGACCTTTACGGATGTGGCATCGCGTTATGGTTATGTGTTTCTTTTGAAGAACACAAATCAGAAACTTTTAAAGTTTTGACACGAAATAGACAAACAGATCGGCTATAGTATTAAACCGTCACGGTAAAAACCGTAATGGAAAATACTTAAGCAATAAGTTTCTTGTATACTTGAAAGAGTTATAGTATTCTTTCAATGAGGACTCCTCCCGGAACACGTCATTCTGACGGTGTGTCCGAACAGAATAACCAAATTTTGTTGGACATGATAAGGTTAATCATGAGTCGCCCTGAGCTACCTTTCCTTCAACGGATAAGCATAAACAGTGCAGAACTTATTTAGAATAAGGTTCCATAATAATCTGTTTGACAGATGTCATATTAGATATGAGTCGGAAAGAAACCGGGTTTCTCATTCCTAAATATTTAGGTATGCTAGGCATATGTTTGGATGATACCAAACTAAAACCCAAATTGGATAAGGGCCAATTTTAGGTTATCCTTGGGATACCATAAGTATTGTACTTATACAACTCACGAGAGAACAATTAGATTGTTTCTCACCATGCGGTTTTCCTAAGAGGAATACCGATATGCAGTGGTAAGTGGGAGGATAGTAAAACTCGATGAAAATCAGAGTAATATTATCCAAGGCACCAAATCTTAATGGAACATATATAGTTCATCAAGGATGAAACTATAACATTAATCTTTGAATACACAAGAACCGCGTAAGTCGGAGAGAGTCAGAAAACAACCTAGGGTATGGGTTTCTGATCTCACCTCATAAAGATGTCAATCTTATTGAGGTATACCAACTGACTACGTACGAGGAAGTGATACAAGGTATCGACTCCCTATTATGACAAAGTGTCATGAGTCCGAAATGGATTCCATGTATATCAACCAAGTTTGGATACTAGTTGATGCACCGCAAGGCATTGTGCCTATTGGTACTATAAGTCTTCAAGGAAGACGTACATGGATGGCAACATACCAACGTATAAAGCTAGGCTTTTAACGGAAAGGTATCATATCAACATTGTGTTGATTACGATTCAACCTTTTACCTGTTGCACGGTAAATCCATTTGGATGATGCTGGCTAATACTACATGTTTCATTTATGAAATATGACAGCTGAACGGAAAATCGCTTTCCTAAAAATGAAAACCTTTTGGAGGATGTTTACAACTATACTGGCAAACAAGGTTTGCGTAGGTTATTCTATCATGTTCTGATTAAAGGCAAGATACTATCAGGGTATTCTTTCTGTAAACATAATTAACTAAACAGACGGGTTCGTGGTCATGATGTAAGTTCCTATGTCTATTTGATTTTGATGTAAGCATAGGTTCGGGTGAATTATCGTTTCATAAGTCAACCTTTTCTATCATCCAGATTAGTTTACTGATTCTTTTGAATTTAAAAAGGATTACGGGATTCTCGTGGTACCTCGTTGTGTGAGTTGATAGTGAGGCTTATTATGTTGGAGAGTGAAGCGCACTGACAATCGATGTCCTATAAACAATGATAATATGTCAGTTCTTGGAAATGATATTCCCATAAATAACTATCGGTGAAAGCTTGGCTTTCAAAAAACTTTTCGTGGAATCGTACATTGAAAAATGTACATGACCTGGTGTCTCATACGCTTTGAGCATATAGATTCACAAAACAGGCCAATCCGAGTGATAGTCACTGGATTGATGTTAAGAACATCCGTTAGTATCTTAGAAAACTAAGGATGTTGTCTTAGTCTACGGAGATGGAGAACTTGAAGTGACTGGGATCACTGTAGCAAGTTTCCTAACCGATAAAATGACTATAAGTCGCAAATGGTACTATACAGTTTGAATAACGGAACAGTGAGTTGGAAATCTTCCAAGCAAGATATTGTTACCGTATAAATAACAAATGCGGGTAATTGCTGTGGCTGAGGCGACAATAGAAGCCTTCTAGGTCAATAAACAAATCTAATTAGATTAGATATAATTCTGTTAGCAGCTGAGCTAGGCTCGAACACAGGCTATAGAATTAATGGTATCATCAACAATCCAGATATATACTTCGATTTTCATCTGATTTTTTCGGATCATACATCGTGGCGATGTGATGACCGTTAAATCGCATCAGATGATAATCATGCAAATCCGCTGACGAAAGCCCTTTCTCAGCAGTTTGAGCCAACCGTACATAGTTCGGTGTAAGAAACTCGAGTGACTGGCTATAGGCCAACTGGGAGATTGTTGGACAATTATGACCCATAGCGTCACTATTTGTACAGATCATGGTGTTGTTGTAAAAATTAACTATGTGACAAAGAGATTGCACTCTGATCATTTGTGATTAGATCACCTAGATATATAAATGATGAGAGGTCCCTATGATTTGTTCCTGGATGGAGAATGATATGAGACAGTATCAGTCCACGAAGGATAAATCATTAAATATCCCTAGGCAGAGTATTATCGAGATTGGACATCGATAATACGTAAAAGACTAGTATTGCACTTGTGCGCGTTGTGAGGGCACAACGACATAGTTCTCATATATTTGGGTATAGGATACTCATGAAAGTGTAATAGGAGGTTGTGTTTTACTGATGGTATGGGAAACAGCTTCGCTCTGGATAGACCCCCTCGGAATTCCATTGGTAGTATGACTATGTGTCTATGGAAGTCCGAAATCATGGTAGGTGTATTTGTTCTTAACCATGAGACTTGCACCGCTAATACTTGCGACAATCAATGTACTTTGGTTGAGGTCGTCTAGGGCTTTAAGAGGTTCTGTGTACGCCAATGTTGGGTATATTGAGAATCGTAGTGTGTTGGGTGTGATGTCAAGATGGAAGTGTCACTCCATTCATATGAAGATGATGGTCACGTAGGATACGGGACTGGTTCTCTTAAATGTTGCAGCTATCGGGATATAAAATGACAAGGTCAGGTTTATCCGATTATAGAGACTAGTCACCAGACATCCGACATGTGCTTCGTACGGAGCAGACACAATTCCAGCCCCAGGCCTAGCACGTGATCATCCGATACTGGATAGAAATACGCAATACTACGTATACTATGCCTGATACAGATCCTTTATCCTATAAGGATGTTCAGGAGAATTGGGTAGGCATGGTGCTTTGCTAGAAGCCAACCTTGTCTTGTAAATCGGTATAAATATAGTACGAGGTACTTACGTGTTCGGATAGTCCGACGACTGAATTTACTGCCAACATATCCAGAGATCTCATAAGTCACTTCCCAAAGATTCACCGATGACGTATGACTCGCACTCAAAATTAATCTGTGATTAATTAGAAGAGAGAGAAAATTGATCTGGGATTAATTACGGAGATATTTTATCTGGGATAAAATATCAATTAAAGAGAGATAACGATTAATTTGGAATTAATAGATTAATTAATATATTCGATATATTAAACAAAATTGGATTTCGATGCGGAATTAAAATTAGATTTTAATTTGGGCGAACGAATTAATTTAGAATTAATTCATTAGCGACGTGAATAGTGATTTCCTAGGCGTAATCATTTAATTACGACGCAACGAAAATTCATTAATTTGGAATTAGCAAACCCGAGCCCGGGATTATTTGCGAGCGCATTCGCATTTCAAATTCGAGTGCGGCACGCAAGTCAAATCAAGCGTCAAATCGCTAGTCGTATCTAGCGTCACTTCAAGCGTCAAATCACTTGTCACTTTGAGTGATGTGACTTGACAACTTGATTGATAGATGTGACTTGATGGGAGTTGTTGAAAAGCTTTTTGAAAGCTTGAAAGACATTTATTATTATTATAATAGGTGTTTGACTTTTAATTTTGGTATTAGATACACAAAATTAAAACAACAACCTCACTTCTTCTCTCCTACACTCACGCCCAAATGGGCATTTTCTCTCCTCTGGTTTGCTCACTGCCGAGCAGTGAAGGGAACCACAAGAGTGTGATTTTGTGGCAAAATCACAATTGCTATCACACTTACGAGACATGCGAAGGTGATAGGGAAGTCCACCCATGAGGCGGGAATCAAACGACGAAGCGTGGAGCTTGACGATGTTGATCCACGAAGCCAAAACAGTGGGCTATTTTACCTCACTGCCGTGAGCTGTGAAAGAGAGCAAGAAAAGTTTTTATTTCCTCTGCGTCGCTCAACCGATCGATGTGAGTATTCCGCAACTTCTTCGATTTGTATTCGCACTTGATTCATGCTTATTATTGATCTTGGGACCTTAATCGAAATCAACAGTATCCAGATAAAAATGGAAGCTACTTCAAGAAGACAGGTTGAAAACATCTGTGTGTTTTGCGGTACCATTGTTGGTGTTAAACCAGAATACGTAACAGCGGCACAGGAATTGGGTCGAGTCATTGCTGCAAGGAATATGCACTTAGTATATGGCGGTGGCAATCTTAGACTAATGGGGATCGTTTCAAAGGCTGCACAGGATGGAGGCAGTCAAGTCTTGGGAATCATCCCAAAACCCTTGGCGGAGGAGAATCTTATTGGATCATCAAACGGCGAGGAACTAATCGTGCCAGGTATGTCTGAATGACTGGTAGAGATGATTAACCATGCTAATGCTTTTATTGCTTTGCCAGGAGGCTTGGGCACGATGGAGGAAATTTTTACAGTACTATCTTGGGCAAACTTGAACATACACCAGAAACCGCTTTGACTGTACAATGTTGATGGATTTTATGATTTTCTTTGTGTGTTTGTTTGATGATGCCCGGAGAAATGGGTTCGTGTCAAAGCCTGTAAAAGAACTCATTTTTACTGCCAGAACTGCCCCAGATTTAATTGACCAAATATCAGCCTTTGAACCTAAAATTGACCCCATTCTTTCCATTATAAACTGGTCCGATAATGATCGTGGTAAGAGGCGTCAGATAAATCTGGATCTTAACCTTTAAGTTTTCATTTAGATGTAGAATTTCAGCTAACCAGGTACGGTTTTCTAAACTCTTCTTCTAATGTTTAAGACATTGGGGACAATGTCTCATTTAGGTTTGGGGAAGGAGAATAGTTAAATTGTATCTTATTTTTAGTCAAAATTTTTCGAAAAAGCCAAAAACAAATTTGAAAAATTTTACAAAAAAACAAAAAAAATATTTTGTATTTTTGTGTTTTTATTTGATTAATCAGGTGAAATTGGTGTGAGATAGCTGTGTAAGGAATTTCCATTCCTGAGACGTATCTCAACCTATTTCAGAACAAGTTAATTTTTGTTTATTTCCTTTTAAATTATTTAATTTGTGAATTCTCCATAAAACTGACTAAAATGAATCTTCATATGCTCAGTTGACAGGTATTATCAGCATACATGGTAACATACAAACATGAGCTGTAATTGGAGGAAGCATCTATAAAAAATGATGGAGTGTAAAAAAAAACATTTGAGATCCGAGTTATTAAGTCTGTAGGGGTGTTTTAACACCTAGTGCCCTAAAGCCAACTGGATTGGGAGTCACTGGCCCAAAACTCGCTACATGGATCAAGGATGTTGCAAAAATATATATCTGAAGTCTGAGTAATTAAGTCTGTATGGGTATCTTAACACATGGTGCTCTAAAGCCAACTGGTTTGGGAGCCACCGACTGATGAGTGATAAATCTATCACTATTTCCCACTCATTTTAACCTAATATTTCGTATAGTTTCTTGCATTTTGTGAATATTTTGATGTGTTTTGTGTTATTTTGTAGATAAATAAAGTTTCAGGACATTCTGGAGGTGATTTGGACAAAAACAGTGAAAATTGGAAAAAATGGCATTTTCGTAATTTTGGGCGCGTCGCGACGCCTAACGTGCACCGGGTCATGCTTGTAGACGCTGGTTTTCGCCCGAGGTCCACAATTGAGATTTTGTATAGGGGCACTGGCGATCCTGCAAAACAAAGATTGTAGAGTGAGCGGGAGTACTACCCACCGGTGTGGTGGGTGCCGGGGGCACTCCGACGCCCAAGTCAGTAGTGGACGCGAGCAATTAATATTGTAGAAGAATGAGTAAGGTCAGAGATTACCTCGATTCCTATGAGTTACCATGAGGACTGCAGGTGGGCGGTCTCCGCAGAGAATATTACTTCAGCTATATGTAAAAGAGTATCCCCCCATTCCTCATAAAGCCTCATTCCCTTTATACCTAACTGGGGGTATGTCCTTAATCACACTTGATCACTCGCAACGGTCGACTTCATGAGGGATATTTACTTCTTTTACCCGTTGTAGGTTGGAACGGCTGGTTATGAATAGTGTTTATGAGCCAAGGCGTTATGTGGACTGACCTTTGGATGATCATTCAGTTGCGGGTGACGGTGTTCATTAGGCCTGGGCCTGCGCCATGTCTTTAGGGTTTGATTAGAGAGCTTCGGGGTTGTATTTGGCGGTGGGCCTGGAGCAAAAGGCCGAAATTACCCTTGGGCCAATTTTGGCCCGTACAATGCTAACGTGCACAGAGTCAACGGGTCAAAATTTGAAAAGTTTTGACTTTGCTAACGTGCGCCGTGCCATGTGTCACCATCACAGAAGATCTACTAACGTACGCCTACCACGTATCATCATTCTAAGATGCCGACAATCATCATCTTGCTAAAATACACCTTGCCACGTGTCAAAATCTCAGCAGATCACGCTAATGTGCACCTGGACACGTGTCGCCATCACATGTTGCCGACATCAAAAATTCAACTGCCAACATAACAGTGCCACGTGTCACGATCTCGCGAAGCCAAGCCAATACGTGTCAAAAACCTACGCGCGTCGCGACGCCCACACCCCACTGAAGCCTATAAATTTAGCTCGACATTTCAGTTTCAGTTGTACCATTCTCTCTCATTTCTTTGATGTAAATAGGGAGTTTCTCTCTCTAGTTTCTTTAATTTAAGTTTTGTAATTAAATTTTAATTACGTTTTGTAATAATAGTAATTTACTTTCTTTATTTTTACAGTTTTTACTATTTACCATGAGGAGGTAACTTCCCCCTGATAGGGTGAAAGGTAATTCTTTTACTATTGCTATTTAGATTAATCTCCCTATAATATAATATATAAACTATTTAAAATTTGACTTAAAAATGATACCGTCAGATTGGTCGGTTGGTAATTAATTTTGGTTTGGTTTAAACCTGACTAATCAAGGATACCGCCAGATTGGTCGGTTGGTAATTTAATTTTGGTTCCGCCTTTATGACTGGTTAATTTTGGTTCCGCCTTTATTGCTGGTTTATTTTGGTTCCGCCTTTATGGCTAGTTTATTTTGGTTCCGCCTTTATGGCTGGTTTATGGATAAACATTACCACCTTAATGGCTGGTTGGACTTAATTTGATTTAATCAGGTTACCGCCTATATGGATGGTTGGGAAAATTATCACAAGTATATATATTATATTATGGGAGATATCTAAATAGTAAATAGTAGAAGTTAATTCCTTTTACCTTAGCATTTTATTTTATTGCATTTATCTTTCAGCATTTACTTTTTAGTAATTTTATTTTATGTCTTTTAAATTTTTACCAGCCCTAGTTATGAGTTGTAACTAAGTTAGATATCTAGGGTTGTGATGAAATCTAATATCACCGGTTTATAAGGGGTTAGATTATAGTTTGGGTAATAAAAAGATTTATTTATTGAGTCTTAATCTTAATGCTTTTTATTAATTGGCCACTAATAAAATTGACTAGGTAAACTTAAAATAAACTAGACATAGAGATTTTAAGTTTCAGACCTTAGACTCAATAGCCCACGATCTTCCTTGAGGATAGATAACCCTTTAAGATAACCACTTCATTTTAAAATGATATTGGAAGAAATCACAACCCTAGGTAGTTTTTAATATTGAATTTTCTTAAAACCTATTTTCGAACAATTTTATTTACTTGTTTTTAAATTTAGAATCATCACCATTTCAAATCAATCAAACAACCTGTTAGATACTAGTAATCATTTGACCTCATAAATTTAATAGCTTAGGTATTAAGTCCTCGTGAGATCGATATTTTTATACTACTTGAACGATACGTACGCTTGCGTTATACGTGTGTGTTTACGCCGGTTACCGACCCAACACTCGCTACATAGATGGAAGATATTATATATAAATAAAATAAAATAAAAAAATCAAGAAAAAAAAATTATTCCATTGCTTAAAAAAATGTGTGAATTCTGATATAACTTTAGGACAAAAATATTACTCTCTTTGTAACTGCACTTGTGACTATTGTGGGCAAAATGAGTTGATTAATATTTTGTTGGCTGTGTATATGGAGAATGGTAAAAATAATCGGAGAATTTACTTATTCGGTAATTTAGAAAGAAACAAAACAATTATTGACTTAGATAAGAAGTTTCACCCGTTTAGTCACTAACTTTTTTATTCTCTTTTCTCTTGTCTTTTTGCTTTTGTGTGCATTAGTTTTACTATCTTTTTACTTTTATAAGACATTTATAGGTATCGTCGCAGTAAACCCTCAAGAGACTACAATTCGTCCACTAGGGACACCTAGGTGTTTATAGGCTTGTTGCATACGCTAAATGCAACCGTGATCCCTACGAAAGTGGCTTAGTTTAATTTTAATTGTTTCTTGTATTTTATTTTATTGTTTTGCTTGAGGACTAGAAAAATGTTAGGTTTGGGGGTGTGATGAGTGAAAAATATATCAATATTTACCGCCCCTTTTACTTAATATTTTGTTTAGTTTCTCGAGTTTGACGAACGTTTTGATATGTTTTAGTTTATTTTGCAGATAAAATAATATTGGGACTCAATGAAATCATTTAGGACGAAATATGGGTCAAATAAGGGTAAATATTGGACTTGAAATATTAATTTTGGAGATTGGAAACTTGAAATGGCGTTTTAACGAAGTGCAGTTTTGGAAATTCCAGTTTTGCGCATCTGTCGTATTTTGGGCATAACTTTTTATTCCGATATCTTATTGAGCTAATTCAAGTTTCAGATTAAAGAAGACTAAGTTATCTACAACGTTGAAGAATAAAATAATTTCGAATTCTGAATATTTCATGACCGAAATTGATGAAACATACGAAAATGTGTTATGTGAAATTATTAAAGTCATTTTCAAAGCAAATAAATAAATAAATAAATAATAAAAATAGTCAAACTCCCACCAAACATGATAACAATTAGTGGAGCAATTAGTAGAGCAATTAATAATGGATTTGGTGGAGTAATTAGTGGAACAATTAATGGAGTAATTAATAATAGATTTGGTGGATGATTTGATGGAGGCAAAATTTTGCCTATAAATACCAAGCCATTTCATTTGTAAATTCATACTTTCTTCTAAGGAATTCCTTAAGAATACTAAGAAGATTGCATCTTGTTTGTTTATTTACAGCTTTCAGTAATTAATTTCCGCTTTTGCACTTTCTTTTCTTTACTTTTCAGTTTTTACTTTCCGCAATTTACTTTTACGCACAGTACTTTTCTTTCTTTAATTTTCAGTTTTTACTTTTCAGTAATGAGGAGGTAACTCCCCTTTGCTGGGGTAAAAGGTAAAACTTTTATTAATAATATTTAGATTAATCTCCCTTAATTATAATATATAAACTAGTTAAAACCTGACTTAACGAGGATACCGCCATATTGGTCGGTTGGTAATTATTTAAATTGGTTTTAACCTGACTAAACTGGATACCTCCTGATTGGTCAGTTGGTAATTAATTATTAATTTGACTTAATCTGGATACCGCCTATATGGCTGGTTTGTAATTATCATGCAAAGTTAATATATTATATTAAGGGAGATATCTAAAATATAAGTAATAAAAGTGGATCTTTTTACCTCAGCATTTTCTTTCATTGTACTTTTACTTTATTTACTTTTCAGCAATTTACTTTCAGCATTTACTTTTCAGCAATTTACTTTCAGCATTTACTTTTCAGCAATATACTTTCAGCATTTCCTTTTCAGCATTTAATTTTCAGTATTTAATTTCAGCATTTACTTTCTGTCATTTACTTTTCAGCAATTTACTTTTCAGCAATTTACTTTATGTCTTTTATTTTATTTAAGTTTTTACTACCCGTAAATATGTGTCGTAACTAAGCCAGTTATCTGGGGTTGTGATGAAGTCCAATATCACCGGTTTATAAGGGGTTAAATTACGTTTGGGTAATATAAAGGTTTATTTATTGAGCCTTAGTCTTAATGCATCTTGTTAAATGGCCATTAATAAGATTGATTCGGTAAACTTAAAATGAACTTGGAAAAAAAGGATTTTAGGTTTAAGACCTTAGACTTAATAGTCCATGATCTTCCTTGAGGATAGATAACCCTTTAATAGATTTCCTTACATGATAGAAATATACATGTCGGGCGGGGGTAGCCATAATTGGAACTTAATCTTAATAAATTCAGATAACTTGGTTAACATAGGAATATGATTAATTGGGTTATACTGGGTATTTGTATTTGACCATCGAAAGAGGCTTTTACATAATTTCGTGTTCCAGGTTAATAAACTAATATATTACACAAATGTAAAATAACCACTTCATCTTTTAAAAAGATATTGGAAGGATTCACAACCCTGGATAATTTTATAAATTTGAATTTTCTTCAATCTACTTTCAAGCAATTTATTTACTTGTTTTAATTTTAAAGTCACCGCCCAATCAAAAAATAAATCCATTAGATACTTGTAAACATTTAACTTCATAAATTGATAACAAAAGGTTTTAAGTCCTCGTGGGATCGATACTTTTAATACTACTTGAACGATATGTGCGCTTGCGTTATACGCGTGGGATTATGCACCGGTCACTAATATAATCAGTAACAAATGAATTACGGATTGTTTTTAATAAAATTGTTATTTTTTAAATTCTTAAAGAAATTAAATTTATTTTAAACAATATTATTAATATTAGAGTAAAATTATAAAATAAATATATTAATTACTTAAATTAAAAAAAACAAATAGTAAAATAAAAATTTATTACATAAATGTTATGTGTAAAAAAAAAGTACAACATAAAATAAATACATATAAGTTAATTCTCCTTATCTCCCTGCTCACAATTAGTTAGAGGATCAGGTGCACCTGAAGAGGAAGGCTGTGAACTCAAGTCTCTCATCATCTGAAAATACCGCTCCATATCTGCCATCTTCTGTTTGAGATCAAGCACCTCTTCATTTCTCTTTCGCTTCTTTTCCTCTAGTCGGCGGTGTATCTCTTCATTTCTCTTTCGTTGATCTTCATCCAGTCGTTGTTGTATAGTCTGCATTTCAATCCTAACTCGCTCTTGTACCCGCTGCTCAAATGTATCATCAAAGGTAGTACCGTAGTGCGATCCACCTGAGCTGCGTAGCGAATCTTGATATGAAAACGATGCAAGAGAGCCGAGATTGTACACTCGGCGTTTCTTAGTATCCACTCCAATCACATCTAAGTATAGGCGATTGGTGTCAAGCTGAGTCTCAGGCTCACCAGACTCCTCTGAAAACTGAGATGAAATCACTGCCATTTGCTCCACAGCAAATGGAAAGTCTTAATCGGCGGATTTCAATGGCCAATTAATCATTTATTTTTTTGAGGGAAAGTGAGAGTGAGAGTGAGAGAAATTTGAGGGATTGGGTGTACAACTGGGGAAGTCAAAGAAAATCTGATTTATTTCTGTAGAATTAGCGACGGAAATTTAATTCTGTCGCTCTTTAGCGACGAAAATAATTTTTTCACTATATCCGTCGCTAAATAGAGATGGAATGAATTTTCCATCACTAATTATAGCGATGGAATTAATATTACGTCGCTAAAATATAGCGATAGAATTATCTTCTGTCGCTAAATATAGCGACGGAATTATCTTCCGTCGCTATTTAGAGACGAAATTATCTTTCGTCGCTATTTAGAGACGAAATTATAATTCGTCTCAGTTATGTCTCTATTTAAAGATAGAATATGAATTATGTCGCTATAGATAGAGACAAATTCTATAATCCGTCGCTATTTCGTCGCTTTATATCCCGTGATTTTATTCTCGCCACTATTAGTTACGGAATTTTGTCCCGTCCTTAAATTCTGTAGCTAATGCTCTAATCCATTTCAATTTTGTCGCTATTACGTTTCTAAAAATTGAAATGGATTAATCCGTCGCTATTTTCCGTCGCTAATTCCGTCTTTTCTTGTAGTGATATGTGAAAGGTGTGAAGTACCAATACTCATGAAATTTTTATAATCTAGTTTCTTTGACATAACCTAATCTACTATGCCACACGAATGATTCTTTTTTATTATCATTATTGTTTATGTTGAATACTTGATTATCTAATTCTAGAACATACAATCCATTGATAATGTTAAACATCAAATGTTTTTTTATTAAGATGATGAATTTATAATTGTCTAAATATGGAAAGGAAATAATATTCTTAGTTATTGTTGGTATATAAAAGCAATAATCTAAGTCTAAAACTAAGCATGGATAGTAAATAGGTCTCCACAGATAATACATTATTATTTACTCCATTTCCAAGTCGTAAGTAAACCTCCGCTTATCAAAGTCTTATACTTCCCTTAAGATTCAACATATTATTATGCAAATGAAAATCATATCGGGTATCGAGTACCTAAGTAGAAAATTTACTATCATGGAAGTTAAATGTACATGAGTTTTAGGTAGATGTAGGAGCGAAGCGGGGTTTACCGCTATGCCTATTTAGCTCATAGAGGACTAATCGAAGAATAAAGGAGTCGCCATCCAGTATAAAACACTAGAAATAATTTAAGACCGCACTGCACCCCTCGCAAGGTCTGAACTTAAACCTGTTTGGGTTCGGAATGGTCTTTTACTTATGCTAGTATAATATCCAGACTCGAAGGAGGATCCACATGTCTTATAATGCATAAATCACACTCAAACAATTTATATTGCATACAACCACATAAACGATAAATAATATAACAATCAAAGATTGTAGGAAATGGTTTCCTATGCGGCGGAAGCATGTTAGGCACCAGGGTCGACCTTGAAAATTTCTTTATGCCATTTCCTCTCTTAATATGAATCTGGATAAGATCTTATTTACTTATTTATTTTTTTAAAAAAATAAATAAATAAACAAGTAACAATTTTTCTGTTCACGTTACAATACTTGCGGTCACTATTCAATGCTACAGTCGTGTTATAGTGCGCGCAGTTACTGTTCACTACTACAGTAATTACTATTACTATTCACTACTGTAATACTACAAATTTTGCTCACTCTGCTAAATCTTCAGTAAATAAGTGGCTAGGTATTTTTTCAAAAATGAGATTTTTTCACAAAGTAAAACAACTTTTGCTTTTATATGCTATGATTTATGTTAACATAATTGTAATTGAAATTACTATTATATCCCTAAACCCTTTGGGGGTATTTTTTGCCAAACATTTTAAATTTTACAATACCAAAATTCATAGTTAAATGTCTTCATAATGAAGACATTAAACCTCCACCTTAATACATATTTTGTAACTTATTTTGAAATAATGTGTATTGATATCAAATATTAATACACATTTTAAATCAATAATTATTAAATTATCAAAAAAATTAATTTTTACAAAATATAAATATAAATGTATATGATTATCTCATAATCATTAAATAATGAAAACATTATATTAAACTTATTTAATATAGTTTTCAAGTGTGACTTCAATTACTAATCACATTAATATTTTCAACATAATCTATTATTATTCATGTGAGTTCATAATTGGACTATCCAATTATGATATGATTTAGTATATCGAGCTTACACATAGACCAAATGGACATGTAGTTCCGAGCTCCAATAATCCCAAAATATTAATTAAAACTCTTTAATCATATATTCTGAATTATTAACTTTAAGTTATTCCACAAAAAATCTAAAGTTGCACTCTCGTTACTGCAGATATATTTTATACCGAAAGTCATTGGCGTCCACCGATATAATCACTGCATACAAATTGACCCTTCATAAATATCTTATAATTTGAGATGGGTCAGAATGTATGTTATACCTCTCTAATTATTTTGTGCCATAAGTACCATTGATTCTTTAATTAACGATTTATTCATAACTATTATGAATATTAATCTTTCTATTCGTAATAGAAAGACTTGAGCGCTCTAATAGTTCAAGTACCGAACCCTTAAGGAATATACTCTTCTACTTTTCAAGAGAAGTAATGGATTCCATATCTGTGCAAAACGTCCCCACCAACACACCAAATCATGTCCCCAAAGTACTTATTTATTGGTCATTATTTCTTCGCCAACCTCACCTTTGTAAATCAAAGGACATAACCTGCCATGCAGGAATTCGTAGCACACAGGATGTAGATCAACCCATATATGATAATCTATTAGACTGATATAGATTACTTTATTTAATAGATATTAAAAGAAATTCATTTCTGTTTGGTCCAATCCTATATGATCGCAACATATAAGGTGCCTATATTTCCATGTCACCATATGAACGAACCCTAATCAAAGTCGTCATACAATATGGAATGGACCGCAGCTGTAGATAAACCATAAACAAAGTGTCCATCTTTGTTTGTTCTCTACGGACTATTTAAGATTGCTAATTTCTAACTTAAATCTTCTTAAGTATAACACTTATACACTAAGCCTAAAAGTACATTTAGTATCCAATGGCATACATGACAATTTATAATATGCAACTTTAAAATCAATATTTTGATAAATAAATTAACTGCATCGTTTATTACTTAAAATAAATTAACATTTACATATTACATTATGCTTTAGGGCATATATCCTAATAATTTCCCACTTGCACTAGAGCAAATGAGATGTGTCGTATAATCCTAAACCCTCTAGATTACCATTAAACATTTTAGCCATCAAGGTCTTTGTAAATGGATTATTCAGATTCTCTACAAACGTTATCTGAAATATCTCTCTAATCTATATATTTCCCTCTCTTGTGGCTTCTTGGTTATTTAGAATTTACCGTTACACCACTATTATCGTAATAAAATATGAGTGATTTATCCATATCTGGAACAACTTCCAGATCTCCCAAGAATTTATGAAGCCATATTGCTTCCTTAGCTGCTTCATAAGTTGCTACATACTTAGCCTCCATGGTGGAGTCCGCAATACAAGATTGCATTATACTCCTTCATACTATGGCTCCACTAACTAATGTGAATATTGATTCAGATGTTGATTTTCCATAATCTACATTCGTCTGATAATCATAATTTATATATCCTCTAAGGATCATATCCTCACCGGAATACACAAGCATAAAAATTCTCATTCTTTTAAGATATTTGAGAATGTGTTTCACGGCTACCCAATGATCAAATCTTAGGTAAGTCTGAAACCTACCGACTACTCCAACTGTAAAGTAAATATCTGGTCTCATGCATACCCTAGCATACATGAGACTACCAACTGTTGAGATATATGAAGTCTGCCTTATTTCCTCAACTATTTCAGGTGTCTTAGGACACTGTTCCTTTGGCAAATGAATTCCATATCGAAGAGGTAAATTACATTTCTTGGAATTCAGCATCCAAAATCGTAAAATAATTTTGTAGGATGCTTGAGACATAGCTAACAGTCTTCTCTTGTGATCTCGAATGATCTGGATCCCAAGTACATAACTCACTTTTCCCAAATCTTTCACTTGAAATTTGTTAGCTAGCCAGGATTCTTACGTTCAATAATATTTTTACATCATTCTCAATGAGTAAAATATCATTGACACATAATACAAGCAAAATCACCTCACCATTAATGACACGCTTGTATATGTAAAGCTCATTGACAATCTGCTAAAAATCATAATATTTGATCATCGTATCAAATTGTATACCCCAAGATCAAGATGCTTGCTTCAGTCCATAAATAGACCTTTGCAGGTCGCAAACCTTTTTCTATTGACATTGACAATGAATCTATTTGGTTGCACCATATAGATGCTTTTATCAAGACTATCATTCAATAATACTATCTTGACGTCCATCTGCTATACTCATATTCATAATATATGGCAATAGATTGAAGAGTACAAATATATTTAAGCATGGCTATGTTAGGGTTGGTGCTCAGAGGGCCAATTCCATGTTGTATTTCCTTGTAAATATTATTGTAAATATTTTATTATGAATAAAATAAGCAGTTTCTGTAATATAATATATCTCTTAATATGGTAAAGATGTAAATGACCTTTGAATGATTAGTCATGATGCAGTTGCAAAAGTGTCGCAACTGACATTGAGTTGTATCATGACGTTGTCATTCTCAGATAGTTCCTCGTCAAGGTTTACACTACTTGGTCAATAAAGTAAACCTGTTGAGACCGGTAAATGTCGTATACTGGAATATTGGATTCCAATGGATTCTCAATGAACCGTGAGTCTTGGAGACTCATATAGACGTGTAGGTGTTTATAGCGGATAAACACTGAACGGTTCACCGAAGATTCTTAATGGATGGTACACCAACGTAAATAAGAATCTTCTCGGGTTGAGTAGCATTTGTGATTCTTCGACTTGAGATACCATTGTGGGCACATGAGACATCTTCCACACTTAGATGGCAGTCACGTCATCGATCTAATTAGATCAGACCTCCGCTTGTTCATTGGGTGTGGATAGATCCTCAGGGTGTCATGTGTATGTCGAGATAGGATCTGTCAGTTCTGTGTACATAGCATAGGTAGTCCATATATGACTAGCAATCAGATAAAAACCATGGGCCCGTGGTACACTTTATAAGTGAGTTTTAAGTGTTCTTTTATAGAATGGTAATAGAGACGTCGACGGGATTGTCCCTATAGAGATTTGACGTTTACATTTATATTTCTGGGATATATCCGAATACATTTGACAGAAGAATTAAACATATGCCATGACCTTGACCTGTATGATTCAACGAGATTATCCGTAGTCGTCATAATTTACGGGTGGGTAAATTATGGACACGAAATTGGATTTCGTGACGGATATGCATGAATCTATAGATTCTCACTAGTTAAATATACTCGTAGAGCACTAAGGAAACTTTTATGAATAATACTGATTATTTATAACTAATTTAAAGGTTAAACGAAAAATACATGCTAAGGGACCTAATGGTCATTTCTAATTAATGTGTATTTGTATTTAATGATAGATTTTATTAAATATACATTAATTAAATGTCAAATTGTAATATTTGACATATATCGTAAATGTATATGTATTTGGATATTTAAAGTAAATATAATACATATATTTAAAATATTTGTATTTAGATAATTATTTAATTGTTAAATAATTAAAGTAATTAAAAATATGAATATCTTAAGTTTTGAAATTTTTGGAGATGACTTAAGTTGCTTTATTTCACTTGTTGAATTTCATTAAATGTTATAATGATCATTTATACAAGTTGATAAAGTTAACTTTATTGAAACAAAAAATAATATCTATATATTTTATATATGCTCAAATTTGGCCAAAGGCAAATTGGGTGAGTATAAATTGTTTTTTTTCATTTTTCATTAGATTAGGTTAACAAGTTACCAAAAAAAAAACACAAAAACGTTGAGAGCAAAGTCGAAGAACCAAAAAGAAAAAGCTTGAAAATATTTGATTTTGTAAGTTTTTCTTTAAACTTTTCAACTAAGAAATTATTTCTATCATGATTAGATTCAACATGTGTTGCTAGGATGTTGTCTCTACACTTTTAGTCTTTGTTTTAAATGGTTTTGAACTTGTTTCAAATATGAAAGCATGTATGATATCCAAGTGAGCTTGAAATGAGTTCTTAAGCTCTCTTTTGATTATTTGAAAATCAAGTTGTCATTATAGAGTTGCTAAGCCACACATTGATGACCTAGAATTACTCTTGAGTTGTTTCATGATGGTGAGACTTTTTTGTGTTGTTAAGGTTAAATTAAAGTGTTGGATTTAATTGATTTGGTATATTCTATCAATTTGAAGAAATTATAAAATTAGGGTTCTCAGCCATTTCTAAATTTAGGGATTTTCTTAAATATGATGTATTATGGTGTGTATATGATGCATATGAATTTTCTGGTTCATTGGATTTGATCTTGACATGTTTTAAACAAAAATGGACCAAATTGCAAAAATTGAAAACTTAAAGGGCTATTCGGCACTTTCAGAATTTTTGGGGATTTTGTTGCAATCTGATTTTGATGTGTTGGACATGTTGGAAATCATTTTAGAATTGATTTAGAATCATCCAAAATTATATTTGAAAATTTAAGACTAAAATGATCAATTTATAAACTATTGGGCCAATTCGGTAATTACAAAGAAATTTGATTTCTTGTGTAAAATTTTAGTTTTTAAGTGTTGGGTAATTAAATAAATAAGTTTATTTAATTGATCCAAGAAAAATTATTGCAATCGAAAAATTTTGATTTTCCGGGTTTCTGCTGCGTTACCGGATTTTCCCATTAAAACCCCTACAAAATGGTATCAGAACGAGTCTAATTCTGGACACCCGATATGATTATTCCTTTCAATGTTTAATTTAATCTTTACTTTATGCATGCATGTGTTTATTTAATTTTATTAAATAAAGTAAACGCATCGTTTGCGGAAAATCCCTAATTAATAAGGTTTTATATTAATTATGTATTTGATGCATGTTACATGGTCCGTCTTGTCAATACTGTTAATGGATATCTTTTCTGTGACTACATCTGAGAACGTGCCAAATCTGTAAGGGTGTAGCCGATAGAAATTTATTTATGTCGGATGTATATAAGATACTAGATAAATTCAAGCGAAAGAAGAATCATGAACGTGCCAAAGCTGTCAGGGTTACGCAAGTAGCTTGAGTTTATCATTGACGAGTTTAACCTTAGTACGCCTCCTTGTGAGAGTGCCAAAGCTTTCAGAACGAGAAACGACCAGGATAGGAAAAATAGGAGTCACTATTGAGTGATTGACAGTAATTGTCTACCTGATGGATATACGTAGGCGAGAACGTGCCAAAGTTGTGAGCTGAAATATATTAATGGGATCCATCTTTCACTATTTGTATTTAATTTAATTATTAAATATTTGTATTCTACTTAGGGATTACAGTATTGCATGCTTTAGTGGGAGAGGCACTTTTAGATTAAAAATCCTTGATCTAGTTAATGCTTTCGTTATTATTTGAAACTGTTTAATTTTGCTAATCGTTTTTCATAATCTATATGATAGATTTACAAGGGCGGCACAATCTACTAATCTGTTTGCACATATGTTAGATACGAACAAATTAAAATGAGCTGAGAACTTTGCTGATTGGGATTTGGATTTAAAGATTGTCCTTGAATCCGAAAGGTTGGGATATGTACTTGAGGGTCCGATGTCCCTTGCTGTGTCTGAGGACGCAACACCGGAGGAACTACAAGTTTTCCAAGCTTGGAAAGATGATGATTTAAGATTTTTATCATACATCTTAAGTTCACTGGCATCGGGACTCAAGAGGCAAACTATGGCATGTCAGATACGTATAGTATGATGATGCAATCAAGAGAATCGTATAAGAACCAAGAACAAATTATTGTTCATAAAGTTGCGATGGAACTGTTCCATGCGCGACTGGAAGAGGGGCAAGCTGTGAGCTCGCATGTTCTTCACTTTATCAAACAACTGAGGCAACATAATCTCCCTCTGAATGACATTCTCGATAGGAGTGTCATTCTTGGTTCGCTCCCAGCTTCTTATCGCCAATTCGTAATGTATTTCAACATGAACGGGATTATCTATTCCTACCATAAATTGCATAGGATGCTGGTCACAATAGAAGAGGACCTAAGGAATGGAGTATCAACTCGCCCTATGAAACCTACTTCACTCTCTGCTTCTTCCGAGGCCTGCCCAAAGGGAAAGAAGACGAAATCGAATAAGAAGAAAGGTTTCGGTCCTCTACCGCAAAGAAAGATAGCAAAGCCCAATAGAGCGTATGAAGACAAATGCCATCATTACAGCAAGGTCGAACACTGGAAAAGGAACTGTCCTGACTACATTGCCCAGATAAGGAAGGAGCGAGCATCTACATTTAGTACATTTATTTTCCCAGTTATTGATATCTCACTAGCTTGTGAAACTTTAATATCCAGCTGGATTTTGGATTCTGAGTGTCCTATTCACATTTGCAATTCGTTGTAGGTGCTGAATGAAAGTAAGAAGCTAAAGTCTGAAGAGATGCAATTGCATTTTGGGAGTGGAGACTCTCTGGATGCGGTTGCAGTATGAGTATTCAAGATCCCATTGTCGAGCGGGAGACTTTTGTTGTATGATTGCTACGTTGTACCAGGATGTGTAGTAAATATTAAATCTCTTTTTGTGTTAGATACAGAAGGTTATCATGTTAATATTAAGAACTGTTCTTTGTATTTATATGATAAACGTAATATTCAGATCCTTTGTTGTGCAAATGAGCATGGTCATTACACATTGCATACTTCTATAGATATTTTGAATACTATGATTAATAAACGTAGTTTACCTATAGTTAATAATACTGAACTTTGGAATATGAGGCTAGGTCATATAGGTGTTAAACGCCTTACCCAATTGGTTAGGAATGGTTTGATACCAGATCTCACCATTGAACCATATCCAACTTATGAATCATGTATTCGGGGTAAGATGACCAAAACCCCATTTTCTGGTGTTGGACACTAAACCACTAACTTACTGGAACTCGTACATTCTGATGTGTGTGGTCCACTAAGTCAGACTGCTCATAGTGGTTATTCGTACTTTGTTACCTTTACCGATGATCTGTCACGGTACGGTTATGTCTATCTGATGAGACATAAATCGGAAACCTTTGAAAAGTTCAAGGAGTTTCGTAATGAAGTAGAAAAACAAACTGGTCAATATATTAAATGCCTTCAATCTGATCGAGGCGGCGAATATATGAGCAGTGAGTTCATGGATTATATGAAGGAGAATGAGATTTTCGCTCAATATACTCCTTCAGGTACTCCATAACACAATGGAGTGTCTGAGAGGAGAAATCAGACTTTATTGGATATAGTCTGATTTATGTTGAGTTTTATAGATTTTCCATATTACTTATGGGGCTACTCTCTTTTAACAACTGCACATATTTTGAATAAGATTCATTCAAAAGTTGTTCCTATGACTCCATATGAGATATGGACCGGTAGGAGACCAAATCTTAATTATGTTAACGTTTGGTGTTGTCCTCCCTATGTAAGGATGGCTCAGCAAGATAAGTTCTTGCCTCAAGGGAAAAAGTTTAGGTTTGTTGGATCTCATTCCAATACGAAGGGATATTTGTTCTATGATATCGAGCATAGAAATGTGTTCGTAGCTTGCTTCGCAAAATTTCTGGAGGTAGACTTTTTGTCAGAATGTGGTAATCTTAGACAGGTTGAACTTGACGAAGTCTAACCTGAAAACAACGAACCAACAGAGGAACCTGAAGTTCAAGTAACAAAGGGTATCTAAACCTCCTGAACGCTTGTATTTGATACAAGAAAATAGTCTCGATGTTCTTTTCGTTGAAGAGACTGATCCTTTTACCTATAGAGAATCAATGTTAGACATCGACTCCGTGAAATGGCAAAGTGCCACCAAATCCCAGTTAGACTCAATGCATGAGAATCAAGTTTGGGACTTGGTTCCGCTTCCCGAAGGAATTAATCTTATCGATTATAAATGGATTTACAAGAGGAATGATGGGCCTGATGGAAAGATTGAAACCTATAAGGCCCGACTGGTAGCAAAAGGTTACACGCAGTGACCTGGCGTCGACTACGATGAACCTTTTCCCCAGTAGCAATGTTTAAGTATATTAGGATTTTGCTTTCTATAGCTGCATAACATGCTACGAGATTTGGCAAATGGATGTCAAAACAGCTTTTCTAAATGAATTTCTTGATGAAGAATTCTATATAGAACAGCCAGAAGGTTTTGCATCCAGCGAGAACTCGGGTATATGTAAGCTTAAGAAGTCCATTTATGGACTTAAACAAGCTTCAGGGAGTTGGAATATTTGATTCGATAAGATTATTAGATTGTCTGGTTTTCTCAAGAATTCGGAAGAATCTTGTGTGTATTAGAAGGCCAGTATGAGCATGGTGGTATTTTTAGTCCTCTATGTTGATGACATCCTAATCATTGGGAATGATATAAGAATGATGTAAGACGTCAAAGCTTACCTCTGTAAGAATTTCTCCATGAAGGACCTGGGAGAAGCTTCCTATATTTTAGGCATAAAACTCTATAGAGATAGAGAAATGAAGCTGATTGGGTTATCTCAATCAACGTGCATAGATAAGATATTGGAACGGTACAATTTTAGTAACTGTAAGACAACAAATATACTATTCAGACATGGGATTCATCTTTCAAAGAAGATGAGTCCACAAACAGAAGATGAGTAGGTTAGATTGTCTAACCAACCTTATACTTCATGTTTGGGTAGCATAATGTATGTCATGTTATGTACAAGGCCTGATATCAGTTTCACTGTTAGCGTAACTAGTAGATATCAGTCCAATCCAGGCAATGACCATTCGATGGCCGTTAAACATATCCTGAAGTATGTTAAAGGTAATAAGGATAAGTTCATAATATATGGAGGAAGTGAACTGCAAGTTAATGAGTATACAGATTCCGACTTCCAATCGGATCCCGATGATAGAAAGTCTACATCTGGACTCGTCTTTACCCTTAACGAAGGTGTAATTTACTGGAAGAGTTCCAAACAGGGGTCAACAACATATTCGACTACTAAGGCGGAATACATTGCAGCTTCAGAAGCTGCAAAGGAAGTTGTATGGATTTTGAACTTTATCACAGAATTGAGAGTAGTCCTAAGTATCGAGAATATGATTCCATTATACTGTGATAATACAAGAGCCATTACGCAAGCAAAGGAACCGAGGGCGTATCAGAATTCGAAGCATGTGGAACGCAAGTACCACATCATTCGAGAGATTGTGTCACGAGAGGATATTGTCGTGTGCAAGGTACCAAGTGAAGATAATGTAGTAGACTTGCTTACGAAGGCCATACCTCCGAATTTATTTGATAAACATGTGGAGTCGATGGGTATTAGATATAATCAATATTGGCACTAGAGAAAATGAGAGATTTTGTTAGGTTGGTGCTCAGAGCGCCAATTCTCGGTTGTATTTCATTGTAAATACTATTGTAAATGTTTTATTATGAATAAAATAAGCAGTTTCTATAATATAATATATCTCTAAATATAGTAAAGACATAAATGACCTTAAAATGATTAGTCATGATGTAGTTGCAAAAGTGTCGCAACTGACATTGAGTTGTATCATGATGTTGTCATTCTCAGACAGTTCCTGGTCAAGGTTTACACTACTTGGTCAGTAATGTAAACTCGTTGAGACCGGTACATGTCGTTTACTGGAATATTGGATTCCAATGGTTTCTCAATGAACCGTAAGTCTTGGAGACTCGTATAGACGTGTAGGTGTTTATAGCGGATAAACACTAAAAGACTCACCGAAGATTCTTAATGGATGGTACACCAACGTCAATAATAATCTTCTCGAGTTGAATAGCATTTGGGATTCTTCGACTTGAGATACCACTATGGCACATGACACGTCTTCCACGCTTAGACGACAGTCAAGTCACCGATCTAATTACATCAGACCTCTAACTGTTCGTTGGGTGTGGATAGATCCTTAGGGTGTCCTATTTCTGTCGAGATAGGATCCGTCAGTTCTGTGTACAGAGCATAGGTAGTCCATATATGATTAGCAATCAGATAAAAACCATGTCCCGTAGTACACTTTAGAAGTGAGTTCTAAGTGTTTATTTATAGATTGCTAATAGAGATGTCGACGGGATTGTCCCTATAGAGATTTGACATTTACATCTATATCTCTGGGATATATCCGGATACCTGTGGCGGAGGAAATAAATATATGTCATGACCTCGACCTGTATGATTCAACGAGATTATCCGTGGTAGTCATAATTTACGGGTGGGTAAATTATGGACACGAAATTGGATTTCGTGACGGATATGCCTGAATCTAGAGAGTCTCACAAGTGAAATATACTCGTATAGTAGTAGGGAAACTTTTATGAATAATACCGATTATTTATAAGTCGTTTAAAGGTTAAACGAAAAATACATGCAAATGGACCTAATCGGCATTTCCTAATTAATGTGTATTTGTATTTAATGATAGATTTTATTAAATACACATTAATTAAATGTCAAATTTTGATATTTGACATATATCATAAATTTATATTTATTTGAATATTTAAAGTAAATATAATACATATATTTAAAATATATATATATATATATTTAAATAATTATTTAATTATGTAATTGTTAAATAATTAAAGTAATTAAAAATATGAATATCTTAAGTTTTGATATTTTTAGAGATGACTTAAGTTGCTTTATTTGACTTGTTGAATTTCATTAAATGTTATAATGATCATTTATACAAGTTGATAAAGTTAACTTTAATGAAACAAAAAATAATATCTAGATATTTTATACATGCTCAAATTCAGCCAAGGGCGAATTGGATGAGTATATATTGTTTTGTTTCATTTTTCATTAGATTACGTTAACAAGTTACCAAAAAAAATACAAAAGAGTTGAGAGCAAAGTTGAAGAACCAAAAAGAAAAAGCTTGGAAATAATTGATTTTGTAAGTTTTCTTTAAAATTTTCAAATAAGAAATTATTTCTATCATGCTTAGCTTCAATATGTGTTGCTATGATGTTGTCTCTAAACTTTTAGTTTGTGTTTTAAATGGTTTTGAACTTGTTTGAAAGATGAAAGCATGTATGATATCCAAGTGAGCTTGAAATGAGTTCTTAAGCTCTCTTCTGATTAGTTGATAATCAAGTTGCCATTCTAGAGTTGATACGCTACTCATTGATGACCTAGAATTGTTCTTGATTTGTTTCATGATGGTGAGACTTGCTTGGTGTGGTTAAGTTTGAATTAAAGTGTTGGATTAAATTGATTTGGTGTATTTTATCAATTTGAAGAAATTATAAAATTAGAGTTCTTAAACCTTTCCAAATTTGGGGATTTTTATATATGTGATGTATTATGGTGTGTATATGATGCATATTAATTTTTGGGTTGATTGGATTTGATCTTGACATGTTTTGAACAAAAATGGACCAAATTGCAAAAACTAAAAAATTAAAGGGTTGTTCAGCAATTTCAAAATTGTTGGGGATTTTGTTGCAATCTGATTTTGATGTGTTGGACATGTTGGAAATCATTTTATAATTGATTTAGAATCATCCAAAATTATATTTTACAATTTAAGTACTAAAATGATCAATTTGTAAACTATTGGGCTAATTCGGCAATTACAAAGAAAATTGATTTATTGTGTAAAATTTCAGTTTTTAAGTATTGGGTAACTAAATAAATAAGTTTATTTAATTGATCCAAGAAAAATTATTGAAATCGAAAAATTTTGATTTTCCGCGTTTCCACTGCGTTACTGGATTTTCCCATTAAAACCCCTACAGGCTAATGGTGAGAAAATCTCTTCATAGTCGACTTTCTCTTTCTAGGTATAACCCTTGTCCACTAACCTAACTTTGAAGGTCTATACCTTCTCATCTACTCATCTCTTCTTCTTGTAGAACCACTTGCAACCATAGATTTTACCCTATGAGGCTGGTTTATAAGTCCCCAAACTAAGTTGAAGTATATAGACTACATCTCTATATTCATGGTTTTGAGTCATTCATCTTTATTAGGATCATCCATTTCACTATGATAGCTCAATGGATCATCTACACCAATATTGGAGGCGGCAACTTTTGCATATCTAATCCATATATAGCGATCAGGTTATCATACAACCCTCTCATTATGTTTAAGTGGTAGATTATCCTGATGTAACATCATCTGACACTCAAATGTTGAAGGTGGTACGTTATTATCAACAACAATTGTTGATAGTTTACTATTCAAATCATAAAGTAACTCCTCAAGTATTCTTCTACTGTGAGGCTTCAATTTTCTCATTTAGCCCTCCTTAAAAAAACGTAGCATTTTTCGACACAAATACTTTGTTATCTTTTAGACTGTAGAAAAATCCACCCATAGTCTTCTTAGGATAGCCTACAAATAGGCACACATGAGAACGCGGTTCCAACTTGGTAGTATTGTTCTTCACATTTGTTGTACACCCCTATATGTGAAAATATCCCAAACCAGCTTTGCGACCGCTCCACAACTCTAAAGGTGTCTTAGGAATAGACTTAGATAGGACTACGTCAAGGATACACACTATTTTCTATAATGCATATCCCCAGAATGAACTAGGTAATGAATTGTCACTAAACATTGATCTCATCATGTCTAATAGGGATTGATTTCTCATTTCTGCAATATCATTTTGTTATGTTGTTCCAGGTGTTGTGAGTTGGGATACCATCTCATGCTCAACTAAGAACTCCTTGAAATCATTGTCGAGGTATTCTCCTCAATGACCTGATCATAGAATTTTGATGGTTTTACCTAATTGGTTCTCAACCTCAGTATGATACCTTTTCAAAGGTATGTGACTTGTGCTGTATTAGGTAAACATACACATATATAGAATAATCGTCAACAAATGTAAAAAAAATATTCATAACCACCGAGGGGTTATATGGCACTTAGTCATTTTCCAATAAAAGCCCTTTTTATCATTTTACCTTCTAGAAAAGACTCATAGATAGGTAATGTGCGATCGTTTAACTGAATTAAAAATCCATTTTCTACTAATCTATTTATCCTGACAAGGTTAATATGGCCAAATATGAGATGCCTTAGATATGTGTTATCATTAGATATCCTTTGCCGCTTAGTTTTGGGTTTTTCAGCCTTAAACATCTCAGTGTTGAGCTATGAGTTATGTGTTAACAGTCTTAACACATAAAAGTTATTTTCCTAGTTTCCTATACATATTGGTAATCTAGTTTTGAAATAATAACTATTATTATTAAATAGGATGGAAAAATCACCATGCAGTAGTTTTGAAATAGAAATCAAATTTCTACAACAAGATAAGAATAAACAACATTTTTTTTATATTCAAATAACTATTATTTGAAAATTGAAAACTGGTAACTCCCACTGTTTTTACTGAAACGCCATTGCATGTCATGACTCTCATGGTAATGTTACCTTCAGTAAGGTCTTTCCATGTATCTACATTCCCAATGTTTCTTTCTATTCTTTGTAGATTTGAAAGATTTGGCAACACTTGCCTCTCCACTAGGCTTACGAGGATCCATCAGCATGGACTCGTAAGAGGTTAGCTCATTTAGAAGTTAAGATCCATCATCATAAAATCCTAAAAGGTGAGCTCATTCAGCAATTATAAAAGAGTGATTATCAACTTATTCATAACATAGTTGCTCTTAAAATATAAGAATGTAAATTTCTTCTCTCAGAGATGCTACGGCAGGCGACAAGTTACCATATCACCCTCAGTCTCTAACTAACTGACTGACTAAGTGAACTCCAATACTTTTCTTGTTATTTGAAAATCACAAATCACACACTTACACTGGAGGGCGACATACCCAACTTAAATTTATTAAAAAACCATTGCTCCTTACAACTCTGTGATAGCCACATTAAACTCTGGTAACTTTGACTCTGAAAACTGTTGTTTAATTCTAAGGTCCCAAGATCAAATCAAGACATGAATAATGCGTGAATACACAATGAAGATAGCGGAATACTTACATTGATCGGTGAGTCGATTTTAGACGAATCTAATCCAAAAACGCACTGCCTTGCTCACGCCACTGCAACCAGTCCATGCTCACTGTCTTGGCAGTTTGGTCTCAAAACGAAGCTCCAAACTCCTTCGGATGAGTCCCGCCTCATGGGTGAACCTCCCTACCACCTTCGCAAGACTCGTAGTGTGCTAGCACTTGCGGTTTTCACCATGAAAACCCAACTCTTGGCTTCCCTGCTCACGGTTTTTGGCTTCCAAAACCAGTCCCAATCTTTCATTTTGGGCGTGAGAGAAGAGAGATTTTGAGAGAGATAAAATGTGTATTAAGTTAAAATGATTTACCAAAAATCAATTTATATTTATGCCATAATATTTATTAAATTAATAATAAAATTATGACACAAAACATGCAATGGGTTAGAGTGTAAAACACTCAATTTCCATGCAATAACATTGAGTGCATTGTACACTATCTACATGCAATGACATTGAGTACAATGTACACAATCTACATGCAAAGCATTAGAATGACATGTGTCATGTGGGCCCACACGTTTCCAAATGAAAGTGGGCCCACGTGCACTCACGCGTTCGGGTTCGATATTTCCGAAATACCGAGCTTACGTCGCGACGTTAATTCAATCGAATTTAAATAAATAATTGCGCCTAGCGAAATTATTATTTACGTCGCTAACGAATTAATTCTAAATTAACTCGTTTACCGAATTAAAATCTGATTTTAATTCCGCGTCGAAATCTAATTTCGTCTAATATATCGAATATATTAATATATCGATTAATTCCGAATTAATCGTTCTCTCTCTTTAGACGACATTTTATCCCGGATAAAACATCTCCGTTATTATCCTAGATTAATTTTCTCTCTCTTCTATATAATCCCAGATTATTTAAGAGTGCGAGTTGTGCGTCATCGGTGGATTATCGGGAAGCGACCCATGAGATCCCCGGATAATCTGGCAGTAAATACGGTCGTCGGAGTATCCGAATCACGTACGTACCAAGTACTACGTTCTACCGATTTACGAGACAAGGTCGACTCCTAGCAAAGCACCAAGTCTACCCAATTCTCCGGACATATCCATTAAGAATTAAGATCTGTATCAAGCGTAGTATACTAATGTATTGTGTATATCGGCCCAGTATCGGATAATCACGTGCTAGGCCTGGGGCTGGATAAGTGTCTGCCCCGTACGAAGCACATGTCGGATGTCTGGTAACTAGTCTCTATAATCGGATATACATGACCTTGTCATAATATCCCGATGGCCGCGCAGCACTTAAGAGCACTAATACCGTATCCTGCGTGACATCATCTCCAATATGACTGAAGTGATACTTCCATCTTGACATCACACCCAATACTCTACGACTCTCTGATAAACCCAGAAGTGGTGTACTCAGAACCCGTTTAAAGTCCCCTACCACCAAGACCAAAGTTTATCGATTATCGTAAGTATTAGCGATGTAAGTCTCAGGTTAAGACCATACACACCTACCTTGATTTCGGCCTCCCATAGACACATAGTCATAATACCAATGGGATTCCGAGGGGTCTATCCAGAGCGAAGCTGTTTCCCATACCGTCGGTGAAACACGACCTCCTATCGCACTTGCATAAGTATCCAATACTTATATATATGAGAACTATGCCGTTGTGCCCTCACAAACGCGCACAAGTGCAATACTAGCCTATTCCGCATTATCGATGTCCAGTCTCGATAATACTACGGCTAGGGATATTTAATGATTAAACCTTCGGGACTGATACTGTCTCATATCATTCTCAGTCCAGGTACTAATCATAGGGACCTCTCTTCATTTATATATCTATGGTGATCTAATCACAAATGATGAGAGTGCAATTTCCTTGTCACATAGTTAATTTGCTACAACAACACAATGATCTGTGCAAATAGTGACGCTATGGGTCATTTTGTCCAACAATCTCCCACTTGGCACATAGCCAGTCACTCAAGTGTCCCACACCTGAACTATGTACGGTTCGCTCAAATTGCTGAGGAAGGTTTTCGTCAGCGGATTTGCTTAATTATCGTCTGACGCGATTTACACGATCATCACATCACCACGATGTATATGATCCGAACGAATCAGATGATATAGAAGTATATATCTGGATCGTCGATGAGACCTTTAATTCTTTAGCCTGTGCTGACGCCTAGCTCAGCTGCTAACAGAACCATATCTAATCTAATTAGATTTATTATCGATCCAAATGGCTTCTATTGCTGCCTCAGCTGCAGCAATAATCCGCTTTTGTTGTTAATTCGGCAACAGTTATCTTGCTCGGAAGATTTCCAGCTCACTGTCCCGGTTATTCAAACTTTATAGTACCGTAGTATTTAATCGTTTGGAAACTTGCAGTGGTGATCCCAGTCACTTCAAGTTCTCCTTCTCCATAGTTTAAGATAGCATCTTTAGTTCTCAGAGATACTAACAGATGTTCTTAACTTCAATCCAGTGACTATCACTTGGATTGACCCGATTGTGACTCCATATGCTCGAAGCGTATGAGACACCAATACAAGTACATTTTAAATGTACAATTTCCCAGAGAGTGTTAACAAACTCCAAATCTAGCCCAGTAGATCTTTATTCCTTGAATAAAGGTTGTTACTCCCCAGAATTCTACGGAGAATTTCTATGAAAGAATATTTATGAAAGCCAAGCTTTCACCAATGGGAATATGGGAATTTCACTGTCAGTGCACTCTCCCACTAACCTCCTTATATACACAAGAATTATTTAGTTTTGAATCAAATCATAAACCATTATGATTATTTCAAAATAACAGTTCCAAGAACCTTATGCTTGCATCAATCCAAACATGGATCGAATAACCCGCAAACCTTGTTTGTCGGTTATACAAAATCGTCAGGATGTTGAAAGCATCCTCCAAAAGGTTTCCTTTTCAAGAAAGCGATTTTGATCTGTAACTGACATATTCCATAAATGAAATATACAGTTATCAACAAGCATCTTCAAAATAGACTTACCATGGCAACAGGTAAAAGGTTGAACCGTTATTAACATAATGTTGATAACGATACCTTTCTTTCAAAAGCCTGCTTTGTCGTTGGTATGTTGCCTTCCATGTATGTCTTCCTTGAAGACGTTTAATGTACCATAGGCAAAATGCCTTGTGGTACAAAACTAGTATCCAAAATAGTTTTATACATGGAATCCATTTCGGTTTCATGGCACTTTGCCATATTAGGGAGTCGATACCTCGTATCACTTCCTCATACGTAATCAGTTGGTGTACCTTAAAAGATTAAACTCTTTATGAGGTGAGATCAGAAACCCATACCCCAGGTTGTTTTCTGACTCTCTCTGATCTACGCGGTTTCTTGTGTATTGAAGATTAATGGTATAGATTCATCATTGATGAACTATTTGTGTTCCATAAAGGACTTCGTGCTTTGAATAGTATTACTCCGATTTTCATCGAGATCACTATCCTCCCACTGACCACTGCATATCGGTATTCCTCTCAGGAAAACCGCATGGTGAGCAACAATCACATTGTTCTCATGTGGGATTTATAAGTACTATACTTATGGTTTCCCTTAGGATAACCTATATTGGCACTAATCCAATTTGGGTCCTTTAGTTTGGTATCATCCAAACGTCATGCCTGGCATACCCAAATTATCAGGAATGAGAAACCTCGTTTCTTCCCTGTTCATATCCTATATGATATCTGTCAAACAGATTTATATGGAACCTTATTCTAAATAAGTTTTGCACTGTTAATACATATCCGGTTGAAGGAGATAGTAGCTCAGAGCGACTCGTGATAAACCTTATCATGTCCAACAAAAATTCGGTTTTTGGTTCGGACACACCGTCTAACTAACGTGTCTCGGGAGGAGTCCTCATATGAAAGAATACCGTACTCTTTCATTTACGTATGAAACTTACTGCTTAAGTATTTTTCATTACGGTTTTACCGTGGCGGAATAATACTACAGCCGATCTGTTTGTCTACTTCGTGTCGAAACTCTAAAGTTTCCGATCTGTGTTCTTCAAAAGAAACACATAACCACAACGTGATGTCACATCCGTTAAGGTCACGAAATATTCATGTTCACATCTAGCCTAGCTAGATATGGGCCCACTTACTTCACCATGAATAGGGCTAACAGATCGGTGGCCCTTTTACTATTACCAAGTAAATAGTATTTTAGGTATTTAACCTAATAAACTAGATTCGTAGACCTTATTTGAATAGTCAAATCAGTCCTAGTACCCACTCTTCAAAAAGTGTGGATATACGAGTCTTGTTTAATTGTGTCCCAGACAACAATGCCACAAATAAGTCTCTATTGATCAAATCAATTTGAGCTATTTATTTGTCATTTTATATGTTTTGAGATTTTATTATATTCAAAATATAAATTCTGTTATTTACATCCAATGTATTTATCTCAGTATCATCTTTATATAATGAAACACTTTAGTGTTCTAGAATATAAAGGTTTTATCCGCATCGGATTAAACACTGATATAGAGATAATGTCTCTAGTCTAACTAGTTACATTATAACATTTCCTAATTTAAGTACATACCCAAATGGTAGTTCCTAAATTTAGGTATCTGCGGTCGAAACAGCGACTTTCGTCCCGTTTTCCGATTTGCAGAGAAATCTCGGCTTGAAGCCAGTATCCAGCTCACAGCGGATTCTGAACGTCAATACATATATTTTATGTACCACACTAAGTATTTAAAATCTAATTTTAATACTAGTTGTGAACATAACTTTGACAAATATTTTTAAAGTTAGAGCCTCGCCCTTTCTTTAATTCCTTCGTGTCTTCCATATCCAAATGGTAGTCACTTTGAGATATGTCAATTATCCTTTTCAATATTTCACAAACCTTTGGCCAAGCCTTGGGTTTCGGAATATCGAAACGATGTGCACCTTGTGCTACATGCCCTAATTGCAAACTTTGACTTTTCTCACTAGAATAGTCAATTAATTCTCCAAGAATTATTAATTGCAATTTTAATACTTTTAAATCTAAAGATAGATTTATTGTAAGTATATTAATTAAGCACTAAAGTCATCATCACATAAATCTTCCAAAGACTTTATGCTCTACTTATTTGCTTAATTATGGGCTTAGTAATATAAGTTATTTTATCAAATAAATTAACCTATTATTAATTCCCAATTGAAAATTAAATCATTTAAAACATTTAATCCAAGGATTATATATTTAAATATCAACCTTTTCAATTCTTACTTGATTTTAATAGTCCAACTATTTAATCAAATTATTACGGTACTATTTATTATAATGATTACAATAATCCAATTATTTAATCAACTATAATTTTAATATTGATTACTATAATCCCATTATAAATCATCTATCATTTAATTCAATTATATTGATTGCTATAATCCAATTATAAAATCAACTATAATTTTAATATTGATTACTATAATCCCATTATAAAATCAACTATCATTTAATTCAATTATATTGATTACTATAATCCAATTATAAAATCACTATATATTGAATGAGTTTGTATATAGTCCAACTATATATATAATTTAAAACAACATAAAATATTAGTCCAACTAATACTTTTAATAACTTTGACGAGTAAAATAAAAATGAGCGTGTTTAGCGAGTATTCGAACGAATGTTGCAAATTCAATACTTGCCTCCCACTATTTTTTCGTCGAGTCTCTAACCCTCTGGTGGAGTACTCGGGAAACCGTGTTTCCTAGTGGGCTAGGATCCTATTAAATAACACACAACCCTGACTTTGGCCAATAAAAAGCTGTATGCTATTTAACTAGGTAGATCTCACAGATCAATTGGATCTCATCCAATTCCTAGATCCGGTTAGGTGGACATCCAAGTCCGAAACATATGTATTAATGTCAATGTATCCATTACATTTCCTAACCATATCCTCTGAATCATTTAGGCCTTGGCTTTGGCCAAACACAAACCTAATGATTCCAGTTAAGCGGGACCCATTGACGAGGAAAGTTTCGTAATCAATGTCATTGGACAAAAAATGATCTGACTTTGGTCAATAAAAATCACGATTTGGACAAGAACACCGATATGCAACAAAATTCTCATGATTCAAGTACATCCTTGATTGACAAAGGTCTTGACTTTGTCAAAAACAAACCAATGCCAACTTCGGATCTTGAACAAGAATCATTCAATGGAAGGATATTTGCTTATATTAGATTGAGGGATTTTCGCGTGTAAATTGGCTACCAATTTAATTATCTTTGTTAAGGTCTCATCATCATACACCCTTAAACATGCATTCTAAATACATAATAAAGCGAGTATGAAATAAAATAATAATGATATGCGGATGGATACTTAACACATTGATCCTAGATCAAATCTCTCCCTTTCTCACTCAAGCTAGCACTTGTACTACTTCTACCATTACACTACACTTCTAAAGAAATCATATACATAGAGGGGAATACGTGAGAAGAGAATACAAAGAGAAAGAAGGTGATAAGGCTGGACACGCAGGTCCAATTTAATAAATCGAATTTATTACAACAATTTCTAAAATTGCCCACCCGACTAATATCCATCCGATATGCCATTATTCATTCAACACAACCACGTATTCACACACATAAGCATGCTATCAATCAATCTAATCAAATTAATTAATCTGATAATAAGTGATCATCCAATGTTCAAACAACGATTTGATTTTGTTCGAGTCAAACTCGTTTTTGCGAATAGTACTTAAAGTACGAATTCATGAATTAAATTAAACTACATAATTAAATCCAATTAAATGTATTTAATACTAATTCACTATTCAATTCTAAATTAAATATTGCACTTTATATTAATAAACCTTTTACGATTTAAATTCCAAATTCAATCGCGTCGGGACTCAAAGTCCGAATAACGTCCAACGTCAATTCAATTAAAGTCCAATGGGCTTTTGATTGATTTCTTAAGGCGTGGACTTTTGGTCAACTCGGGTCAAACCGATAACCAAAGTCCAATCCGGGATTTACCCCATAAGCCCATAAATCAATCTTGGCCCATTAGGCCCAATTGAACTTTAAAGGTTCATTAGTCGCGCAATTGGGCTTTTATGGTTAAGGTTTTGGGCCCAATTGGATCCAATCCACTTGGCCTAAACCAAACTTGATAAATCAAGCCCAATAGGCCCAATTACAACTTTAAATTCTAATTTCCAAATTAGGCCCAATTAATTAAATCCAAAAATCCAATTTCACAATTTAATTACCAAAAGTGCATTATATGATTAATCAACTAAATCAACATTTCCAAAACACTAAATTAGTCCAATTAATCATACTAATTTCATTATTACATGTCAAACACACATAATGAAAAATCAAACCCATAAACATGCTTCAATGCTCTCGGCCAAGGAAGGTGATTTTGTGTCCGATTCGGTTTCGATCCAATCGAACCTACAATCGACATCAAATCAACATCCGATTTGATTTCATACACATCCAATGTCACAAAACCAAAATTACCAAGACATTCAATAGGGCTATACATTCGGCCAAGGTGAAGGAAATTGGGGATTTTTTGTTCAATTCAAAATTCAATCAATTGACTTCAAATTAACATCATCCTTTATCATTATAACTCATCCAATGAATTAAAATGAAAAAATTCCAAGAACTCCAAGACTCCTACACATTCGGCCAACATGAATAAATTGGGGAAAATTATTCCAAATCAATTTTCAACAAATTGGTCCAACCAAAATGCAATAAAACATGTTATAAGCATACTTAAACAATCAATTTATTCAAATCATGCTCAACAAACATTTACCCAAAATTTTAAACCCTACAAATTTCATGCTTGCAAACATTAGCTCATGATGCCATTGTTGGTTAATTCTAAGGTCCAAGATCAAATCAAGACATGAAATAATGCGTGAATACACCAATGAAGATAGCGGAATACTTACATTGATCGGTTGAGTTGATTTGAAGACGAATCTAATCCAAAAAACGCACTGCCTTGCTCACGCCACTGCAACCAGTCCATGCTCACTGTCTTGGCAGTTTCGGGTCTCAAAACGAAGCTCCAAACTCCTTCGGATGAGTCCCGCCTCATGGGTGAACCTCCCTACCACCTTCGCAAGACTCGTAGTGTGCTAGCACTTGCGGTTTTCACCATGAAAACCAACTCTTGGCTTCCCTTGCTCACGGTTTTTGGCTTCCAAAACCAGTCCCAATCTTTCATTTTGGGCGTGAGAGAAGAGAGAATTTGAGAGAGATAAAATTGTGTATTAAGTTAAAATGATTTACCAAAAATCAATTTATATTTATGCCATAATATTTATTAAATTAATAATAAAATTATGACACAAAACATGCAATGGGGTAGAGTGTAAAACACTCAATTTCCATGCAATAACATTGAGTGCATTGTACACTATCTACATGCAATGACATTGAGTGCAATGTACACAATCTACATGCAAAGCATTAGAATGACATGTGTCATGTGGGCCCCACACGTTTCCAAATGAAAGTGGGCCCACGTGCACTCACGCGTTCGGGTTCGATATTTCCGAAATACCGAGCTTACGTCGCGACGTTAATTCAATCGATTTAAATAAATAATTGCGCCTAGCGAAATTATCATTTACGTCGCTAACGAATTAACTCGTTTACCCGAATTAAAATCTGATTTTAATTCCGCGTCGAAATCTAATTTCGTCTAATATATCGAATATATTAATATATCGATTAATTCCGAATTAATCGTTCTCTCTCTTTAGACGATATTTTATCCCGGATAAAACATCTCCGTTATTAATCCTAGATTAATTTTCTCTCTCTTCTATTATAATCCCAGATTATTTAAGAGTGCGAGTTGTGCGTCATCGGTGGATTATCGGGAAGCGACCCATGAGATCCCCGGATAATCTGGCAGTAAATACGGTCGTCGGAGTATCCGAATCACGTACGTACCAAGTACTACGTTCTACCGATTTACGAGACAAGGTCGACTCCTAGCAAAGCACCAAGTCTACCCAATTCTCCGGACATATCCATTTAAGAATATTAAGATCTGTATCAAGCGTAGTATACTAATGTATTGTGTATATCGGCCCAGTATCGGATAATCACGTGCTAGGCCTGGGGCTGGATAAGTGTCTGCCCCGTACGAAGCACATGTCGGATGTCTGGTAACTAGTCTCTATAATCGGATATACATGACCTTGTCATAATATCCCGATGGCCGCGCAGCACTTAAGAGCACTAATACCGTATCCTGCGTGACATCATCTCCAATATGACTGAAGTGATACTTCCATCTTGACATCACACCCAATACTCTACGACTCTCTGATAAACCCAGAAGTGGTGTACTCAGAACCCGTTTAAAGTCCCCTACCACCAAAACCAAAGTTTATCGATTATCGTAAGTATTAGCGATGTAAGTCTCAGGTTAAGACCATACACACCTACCTTGATTTCGGCCTCCCATAGACACATAGTCATAATACCAATGGGATTCCGAGGGGTCTATCCAGAGCGAAGCTGTTTCCCATACCGTCGGTGAAACACGACCTCCTATCGCACTTGCATAAGTATCCAATACTTATATATATGAGAACTATGCCGTTGTGCCCTCACAAACGCGCACAAGTGCAATACTAGCCTATTCCGCATTATCGATGTCCAGTCTCGATAATACTACGGCTAGGGATATTTAATGATTAAACCTTCGGGGACTGATACTGTCTCATATCATTCTCAGTCCAGGTACTAATCATAGGGACCTCTCTTCATTTATATATTATGGTGATCTAATCACAAATGATGAGAGTGCAATTTCCTTGTCACATAGTTAATTTGCTACAACAACACAATGATCTGTGCAAATAGTGACGCTATGGGTCATTTTGTCCAACAAAAACTTTACTTAATGACTTTCAAGCAACAAACACATGACTTATACTTTAATTCTTACAACCTTGAATTTAACTAATCTGAATGACTTTACTACCATGTGGACCAACACATGACTTATTTTGTGTTTTAAATGGTTTTGAACTTGTTTGAAATATGAAAGCATGTATGATATCCAAGTGAGCTTGAAATGAGTTCTTAAGCTCTCTTTTGATTATTTGATAATCAAGTTGTCATTATAGAGTTGTTAAGCCACTCATTGATGATCTAGAATTTCTCATGGGTTATTTGATGATAGTGAGACTTGTTTTGTGTGGTTAAGTTTGAATTAAAGTGTTGGATTTAATTGATTTGATATATTTTATCAATTTGAAGAAATTGTAATATTAGGGTTCTTAATCCTTTCCAAATTTGTGGCTTTTCATATATGTGATGTATTATGGTGTGTATATTATGCATATTAATTTTTGGTGGATTGGATTTGATCTTGACATGTTTTGAACAAAAATGGACCAAATTGCAAAAACCGAAAATTAAAGGGTTGTTCGGCAATTTCAAAATTTTTAAGGATTTTGTTGCTATCTGATTTTGATATGTTGGACATGTTGGAAATCATTTTAGAATTGATATAGAATCATCCAAAATTATATTTGACAATTTAAGGACTAAAATGATAAATTTGAAAAATATAGGGCCAATTCGGCAATTACAAATAAGTTTGATTTCTTGTGTAAAATTTCAGTTTTAAGTATTGGGTAATTAAATAAATAGGTTTATTTAATTGACCCAAGAAAAATTATTGAAATCGGAAAATTTTGATTTTCTGCGTTTCCGCTGCGTTACCGGATTTTCCCATTAAAATCTCTACAAAATGGTATCAGAGCGAGTCTGATTCTGGACACTCGATATGATTAAGCCTTTTAAATTCAATGTTTAATTTAATCTTTACTTTATGCATGCATGTGTTTATTTAATTTGATTAAATAAAGTAAAAGCATCTTTTGCGGAAAATCCCTAATTAATAAGGTTTTATGTTAATTATGTATTTGATGCATGTTACATGGTCCGTCTTGTCAATACGGTTAATGGATATCTTTTCTGGGACTACATCCGAGAACCTGCCAAAGCTGTGAGGGTGTAGCCGATATAAATTTATTTATGTCGGATGTATATTAGATAATAGATAAATTCAAGCGAAAGCGAAATCCTGAACGTGCCAAAGCTGTCAGGGTTACGCAAGTAGCTTGAGTTTATCATTGACGAGTTTAACCTTGGTACGCCTCCTTGTGAGAGTGCCAAAGCTGTCAGAACGAGAAACGACCAGGACCGGAAAAATAGGAGTCACTATTGAGTGATTGACAATAATTGTCTACCTGATGGATATACGTAGGCGAGAACGTGCCAAAGTTGTGAGCTGAAATATATTAATAGGATCCATCTTTCACTATTTGTATTTAATTTAATTATTAAATCTTTGTATTCTGCTTGGGGATTACAGTATTGCATGCTTTAGTGGGAGAGGCACTTTTAGATTAAAAATCCATGATCTAGTTAATGCTTTCGTTATTATTTGAAACTATTTAATTCTGCTAACCGTTTTTCGTAATCTATTTTATAGATTTGCAAGGACGGCACAATCAACTAATCTGTTTGCATGTATGTTAGAAACGAACAAACTAAAAGGAGCTGAGAACTTTGCTGATTGGGATTTGGATTTAAGGATTGTCATTGAATATGAAAAGTTGGGATATGTACTTCAGGATCCGCTGCCCCTTGCTGTGTTTGAGGACGCAACACCGGAGGAACTACAAGTTTTCCAAGCTTGGAAAAATGATGATTTAAAATTTAAATCATACATCTTAAGTTCATTGGCATCGGGACTCATGAGGCAATACTATGGCATGTCAAATGCGTAAAGTATGATGATGCGATCAAGAGAATCGTATATGAACCAAGAACAAATTATTGTTCATAAAGTTACGATGGAACTGTTCCATGCACGACTGGAACAAGGGAAAGCTGTGAGCTCGTATGTTCTTCACTTTATCGATTTGATCGAACAAATGAGGCAACATAATCTCCCTCTAAATGACATTCTCCATAGGAGTGTCATTCTTGGTTCGCTCTCAGCTTCTTATTGCCAATTCGTAATGTATTTCAACATGAACAGGATTATCTGTTCCTACCATAAACTGCATAGGATGTTGATCACAGCAGAAGAGGACCTAAGGAAGAGAGTATCGACTCGCCCTACGAAAGCGAAGAAGAAGAAAATTTTCGGTCCTCCACCGCAAGGAAAGATAGCAAAGCCCAATAGGGCATATGAAGACAGATGCCATCATTACAGCAAGGTCGGGCACTGGAAAATGAACTGTCCTGACAAATTGCCCAGATAAGGAAGGAGAGAGCATCTACATCTGGTATATTTATTTTTCCAGTTATTAATATCTCACTAGCTTGTGAAACTGTAACATCCAGCTGGATTTTGGATTCTGAGTGTCCTATTCACATTTGCAATTCGTTGCAGGTGCTGAAGGAAAGTAAGAAGCTAAAGCCTGGAGAGATGCAGTTGCGTTTTAAGAGTGGAGACTCTCTGGATGCGGTTGCAGTAAGAGTATTCGAGATCCCATTGTCGAGAGGGAGACTTTTGTTGTGTGATTGCTACGTTGTACCAGGATGTGTAGTAAATATTATATCTCTTTTTGTATTAGATACAGAAGGTTATCATGTTAATATTAAGAACTGTTCTTTGTATTTATATGATAAACGTAATATTCAGATCCTTTGTTGTGCAAATGAGCATGGTCATTACACATTGCATACTTCTATAGATATTTTGAATACTATGATTAATAAACGTAGTTTACCTATAGTTAATAATACTGAACTTTGGAATATGAGGCTAGGTCATATAGGTGTTAAACGCCTTACCCAATTGGTTAGGAATGGTTTGATACCAGATCTCACCATTGAACCATATCCAACTTATGAATCATGTATTCGGGGTAAGATGACCAAAACCCCATTTTCTGGTGTTGGACACTAAACCACTAACTTACTGGAACTCGTACATTCTGATGTGTGTGGTCCACTAAGTCAGACTGCTCATAGTGGTTATTCGTACTTTGTTACCTTTACCGATGATCTGTCACGGTACGGTTATGTCTATCTGATGAGACATAAATCGGAAACCTTTGAAAAGTTCAAGGAGTTTCGTAATGAAGTAGAAAAACAAACTGGTCAATATATTAAATGCCTTCAATCTGATCGAGGCGGCGAATATATGAGCAGTGAGTTCATGGATTATATGAAGGAGAATGAGATTTTCGCTCAATATACTCCTTCAGGTACTCCATAACACAATGGAGTGTCTGAGAGGAGAAATCAGACTTTATTGGATATAGTCTGATTTATGTTGAGTTTTATAGATTTTCCATATTACTTATGAGGCTACTCTCTTTTAACAACTGCACATATTTTGAATAAGATTCATTCAAAAGTTGTTCCTATGACTCCATATAAGATATGGACCGGTAGGAGACCAAATCTTAATTATGTTAACGTTTGGTGTTGTCCTGCCTATGTAAGGATGGCTCAGCAAGATAAGTTCTTGCCTCAAGGGAAAAATTTTAGGTTTGTTGGATTTCATTCCAATACGAAGGGATATTTGTTCTATGATATCGAGCATAGAAATGTGTTCGTAGCTTGCTTCACAAAATTTCTGGAGGTAGACTTTTTGTCAGAATGTGGTAATCTTAGACAGGTTGAACTTGACGAAGTCTAACCTGAAAACAACGAACCAACAGAGGAACCTGAAGTTCAAGTAACAAAGGGTATCTAGACCTCCTGAACGTTTGTATTTGATACAAGAAAATAGTCTCGATGTTCTTTTCGTTGAAGAGACTGATCCTTTTACCTATAGAGAATCAATGTTAGACATCGACTCCGTGAAATGGCAAAGTGCCACCAAATCCCAGTTAGACTCAATGCATGAGAATCAAGTTTGGGACTTGGTTCCGCTTCCCGAAGGAATTAATCTTATCGATTATAAATGGATTTACAAGAGGAATGATGGGCCTGATGGAAAGATTGAAACCTATAAGGCCCGACTGGTAGCAAAAGGTTACACGCAGTGACCTGGCGTCGACTACGATGAACCTTTTCCCCAGTAGCAATGTTTAAGTATATTAGGATTTTGCTTTCTATAGCTGCATAACATGCTACGAGATTTGGCAAATGGATGTCAAAACAGCTTTTCTAAATGAATTTCTTGATGAAGAATTCTATATAGAACAGCCAGAAGGTTTTGCATCCAGCGAGAACTCGGGTATATGTAAGCTTAAGAAGTCCATTTATGGACTTAAACAAGCTTCAGGGAGTTGGAATATTTGATTCGATAAGATTATTAGATTGTCTGGTTTTCTCAAGAATTCGGAAGAATCTTGTGTGTATTAGAAGGCCAGTATGAGCATGGTGGTATTTTTAGTCCTCTATGTTGATGACATCCTAATCATTGGGAATGATATAAGAATGATGTAAGACGTCAAAGCTTACCTCTGTAAGAATTTCTCCATGAAGGACCTGGGAGAAGCTTCCTATATTTTAGGCATAAAACTCTATAGAGATAGAGAAATGAAGCTGATTGGGTTATCTCAATCAACGTGCATAGATAAGATATTGGAACGGTACAATTTTAGTAACTGTAAGACAACAAATATACTATTCAGACATGGGATTCATCTTTCAAAGAAGATGAGTCCACAAACAGAAGATGAGTAGGTTAGATTGTCTAACCAACCTTATACTTCATGTTTGGGTAGCATAATGTATGTCATGTTATGTACAAGGCCTGATATCAGTTTCACTGTTAGCGTAACTAGTAGATATCAGTCCAATCCAGGCAATGACCATTCGATGGCCGTTAAACATATCCTGAAGTATGTTAAAGGTAATAAGGATAAGTTCATAATATATGGAGGAAGTGAACTGCAAGTTAATGAGTATACAGATTCCGACTTCCAATCGGATCCCGATGATAGAAAGTCTACATCTGGACTCGTCTTTACCCTTAACGAAGGTGTAATTTACTGGAAGAGTTCCAAACAGGGGTCAACAACATATTCAACTACTGAGGCGGAATACATTGCAGCTTCAGAAGCTGCAAAGGAAGTTGTATGGATTTTGAACTTTATCACAGAACTGAGAGTAGTCCTAAGTATCGAGAATGTGATTTCGTTATACTGTGATAATACAAGAGCCATTACGCAAGCAAAGGAACCGAGGGCGTATCAGAATTCGAAGCATGTGGAACGCAAGTACCACATCATTCGAGAGATTGTGTCACGAGAGGATATTGTCGTGTGCAAGGTACCAAGTGAAGATAATGTAGTAGACTTGCTTACGAAGGCCATACCTCCGAAGTTATTTGATAAACATGTGGAGTCGATGGGTATTAGATATAATCAATATTGGCACTAGAGAAAAGGGAGAGATGCAGTTGCGTTTTAAGAGTGGAGACTCTCTGGATGCGGTTGCAGTAAGAGTATTCGAGATCCCATTGTCGAGCGGGAGACTTTTGTTGTGTGATTGCTACGTTGTACCAGGATGTGTAGTAAATATTATATCTCTTTTTGTATTAGATACAGAAGGTTATCATGTTAATATTAAGAACTGTTCTTTGTATTTATATGATAAACGTAATATTCAGACCCTTTGTTGTGCAAATGAGCATGGTCATTACACATTGCATACTTCTGTAGATATTTTGAATACTATGATTAATAAACGTAGTTTACCTATATTTAATAATACTGAACTTTGGAATATGAGTCTAGGTCATATAGGCGTTAAACGCCTTACCCAATTGGTTAGGAATTATTTGATACCAGATCTCACCATTGAACCATATCCAACTTGTGAATCGTGTATTCGGGGTAAGATGACCAAAACCTCATTTTCTGGTGTTGGACACTAAACCACTAACTTACTGGAACTCGTACATTCTGATGTGTGTGGTCCACTAAGTTAGACTGCTCACAGTGGTTATTTGTACTTCGTTACCTTTACCGATGATCTTTCACAGTACGGTTATGTCTATCTGATGAGACATAAATCGGAAACCTTTGAAAAGTTCAAGGAGTTCCGTAATGAAGTAGAAAAACAAACTAGTCAATATATTAAATGTCTTCAATCTGATCGAGGCGACGAATATATGAGCAGTGAGTTCATTGATTATATGAAGGAGAATGAGATTCTCGCTCAATATACTCTTTCAGGTACTCCACAACATAATGGAATGTCTGAGAGGAGATATCATACTTTATTAGATATAGTCCGATCTGTGTTGAGTCTTACAGATTTTCCCTATTACTTATGGGGCTACTCTCTTTTAACAATTGCACATCTTTTGAATAAGATTTCTTCAAAAGTTGTTACTATGACTCCAAATGAGATATGGACCGGTGGGAGACCAAATCTTAATTATGTTAAGGTTTGGGGTTGTCCTGCCTATGTCAGGATGGCTCAGCAAGATAAGTTTTTGCCTCGAGGGAAAACGTTTAGGTTTGTTTGATATCCTTCGAATACGAAGGGATATCTGTTCTATGATACCGAGCATCGAAATGTGTTCGTAGCTCGCTTCGTAAATTTTCATCAGACGGTGGTAATCATAGACAGGTTGAACTTGATGAAGTCCAACCTGAAAACAACGAACCAACAGAGGAACCTAAAGTTCAAGTAAATGAAGAACCTTCAACACACACCCGTAGGTCACAAAGGGTATCTAGACCTCCTGAAAAATTGTATTTGATACAAGAGAATAGTCTCGATGTTCTCTTAGTTGAATAAACCGATCCTTTTACCTATAGAGAATCAATATTGGACATCGACTCCGTGAAATGGCAAAGTGCCATGAAATCCGAGTTAGACTCAATGCATGAGAATAAAATTTGGGACTTGGTTCCGCTTCCTTAAGAAATTGTTCCTATCGATTGTAAATGGAATTACAAGAGGAAGCGCGGGCCTGATGGAAAGATTGAAACCTATAAGGCCCGACTGGTAGCAAAAGGTTACACGCAATGACCTGTCGTCGACTACGATGGCACTTTTTCCCCAGTAGCAATGTTTAAGTATATTAGGATTTTGCTTTCTATAGCTGCGTATCTTGATTACGAGATTTGGCAAATGGATGTCAAAACGGATTTTCTAAATGAATTTCTTGATGAAGAATTCTATATGGAACATCCAGAAGATTTTGCATCCAGCGAGAACTCGGGTATGGTATGTAAGCTTAAGAAGTCCATTTATGGACTTAAACAAGCTTCACGAAGTTTGAATCTTCTATTCGATTAGATTATTAGATTGTCTGGTTTTCTGAAGAATCGGAAGAATCATGTGTGTATCAGAAGGTCAGTGGGAGCATGGTGGTATTTTTAGTCCTCTATGTTGACAACATCCAAATCATTGGGAATGATATAGGAATGATGTAAGACATCAAAGCTTACCTCTGTAAGAATTTCTCCATGAAGGACATAGGAGAAGCTTCCTATGTTTTAGGCATAAAACACTATAGAGATAGAGAAAGGAAGTTGATTGGGTTATCTCAATCAATGTACATAGATAAGATCTTGGAACGGTATAATTTTGGTAACTTTAAGACAACAAATATACCGTTCAGACATGGGATTCATCTTTCAAAGAATATGTGTTCACAAAGAGAAGATGAGAAGGTTAGAATGTCTAACCAACCATATGCTTCATGTTTGGGTAGCATAATGTATGCCATGTTATTTACAAGGCCTGATATCAGTTTCGCTGTTAGCGTAACTTGTAGATATCAGTGTTGGAATTGTCTAAGCATCCCAAGATCATATCAAGCAATGAAAATACAAAGTGAATACATCAAAGAAGTCGCAGAATACTCACAATGATCGGTTAAGGCGATGTTGTAAGAACAAAAATTCTTCAAGCTCCATCCTAGAGTGCTCGGCAGTGGGCTGTTTGGTCCTTCAAGAAATTCGGCCGTGGTGCTCCATTAAAGTCTTCAAGCTCCAAGCTTCCAAAATGGATTCCAAGCTCACTAAATTAGTTCCCTATCACCTTAGGATAACTCTATGTGTGCTAGCACTCTTGATTTTTACCACAAAAATCACTTGATTCTCCTTGTGTTTCGGTGAAACCAAAAAACAGAAGAAGGAAGAAGATGGTCCAAGACCGTGTGAGGAGGAGCATTTTGGCTCCAAAAACGTGTAAGAGGAGATAGAGATGGAAAATGTGTATTAGTTAATTGTTTTCCAAAAACAATGAAACATATACCAATTATTTGATTTTCAAAAAAGTCAAACAAGTACAAGCATTAAAGCTTATCCATCTACCACCATCAATCAATCAAGTGACAAGTTGTCACATCACTCAAAGTGACATGTGATTTGACGTTTGATGTGACTAATGATTTGACGCATGATATGACTTGCGGGCCGTACTTGAATTCGAAATGCGAGTACGCTCGCAAACACTTCCGGGCTCGGGTTCGCTAATTCCAAATTAATGAATTTTCCGTTGCGACGTAATTAATCTAATTTAATTAAATTACTTTGCCTAGCAAAATTACTATTCACGTCACTAACGAATTAATTCTAAATTAACTCGTTCGCCCGAATTAAAATCTAATTTCAATTGCGAGTCGAAATCCAATTTCGTATAATATATCGAATATATTATTTTATTGATTAATTCCAAATTAATCGTTCTCTCTTTAAATGATATTTTATCCCAGATAAAATATCTCTGTAATTAATCTTAGATTAATTTTCTCTCTCTACTAATTAATCCTAGATTAATAAAGTGCGAGTCATACGTCATCGGTGAATCTTCGGGAAGCGACCCATGAGATCCCCGGATATGTTGGCAGTAAATCTGGTCGTCGGACTATCCGAACACGTAAGTACCTAATACTACATTTTTACCGATTTACAAGACAAGGTTGGCTTCTAGCAAAGCGACATGCCTACCCAATTCTCCAGAAATATCCTTACATGAATAAGTGATCTATATCAGGCGTAGTATATGTAGTATTGCGTATTTCGATCCAGTATCGGATGTCACATGTTAGGCCTGAGGCTGGAATTATGTCTGCCCCGTACGAAGCACATATCGGATCTCTGGTAACTAGTCTCTATAATCGGATATACATGACCTAGTCATAATATCCTGATAACTGCAGCATATAAGAGAATCAGTCTCGTATCCTACGTGACCATCATCTCCACTATGACTGGAGTGATACTTCCGTCTTTACATCACACCCAACACAGTACGATTCTCAATATACCCAGCAGAGGCGTACACAGAACCTGTTAAAGCCCTGGACGACCAAAGCCAAAGTATATTGATTGTCGCAAGTATTAGCGGTGCAAGTCTCAAGTTAAGACCAAATACACCTACCCTGATTTCGAACTTCCATAGACACATAGTCATACTACCAATGGAATTTCGATGGGGTCTATCTAGAGCGAAGCTGTTTCTCGTACCATCAGTAAAACACAACCTCCTATTACACTTGCATGAGTATCATATATCCAAATATATGAGAACTATACCTTTATGTCCTCACAACACGCACAAGTGTAATACTAGTCTTTTACGCATTATCGATGTCCAATCTCGATAATACTCTGACTATGGATATTTAATGATTAAACCTTCATGGATTGATATTGTCTCATATCATCTCAATCCAGGTACTAATCATAAGGACCTCCTATCATTTATACATCTTGGTGATCTAATCACAAATGATAAGAGAGCAATTTCCTTTGTCACATAGTTAATTTGTACAACAACACCATGATCTGTACAAATAGTGACGCTATGGGTCATAACTGTCCAACAATCTCCCATTTGGCCTATAGCCAGTCACTCGAGTGTCCTACACCCGTACTATGTACGGGTCGCTCAAACTGCTGAGGAAAGGCTTTCGTCAGCGGATTTGCATGATTATCATCTGATGTGATTTATACGATCATCACGTCGCCACGATGTATGATCCGAACGAATCAGATGAATAGTCGAAGTATATATATGGATCTTTGATGAGACCATTAATTCTTTAGCCTGCATTGTAGCCTAGCTCAGCTGCTAACAGAATTATATCTAATCTAATTAGATTTGTTATTAATCCAGAAGGCTTCTATTACTGCCTCAGCTGCAGCAATAATCCACTTTAGTTGTTTATTCGGTAACAGTATCTTGCTTGGAAGATTTACAGCTCACTGTTCCGTTATTCAAACATTATAGTACCGTTGTTACGACTTGTAGTCATTTTATCGGTTTAGGAAACTTGCAGCAGTGAACCCAGTCACTTCAAGTTCTCCTTCTCCATAGTTTAAGACAGCATCCTTAGTTCCTCTAAGATACTTAAGGATGTCCTTAACATCAATCCAATGACTATCACTTGGATTGGCCCGATGGTGACTCCATATGCTCAAGGAGTATGAGACACCAGGTCACGTACATTTTTCAATGTACAATGTCTCAAAGAGTATAAACAACTTTTAGATCTATCCTAGTAGATCTTTATTCCTAGAATAAAGGTTATTTCTCCCAAGAATTCTACGGAGAATTTTCTCGAAAGCCAAGCTTTCACCAATTGTTTTTATGGGAATATCATTTCCAAGAAATGACATATTATAATTATTTAGGACTTTCGCTGTCAGTGCGCTCCCACTAACCTTCTTATATACACAAGAATCATATTCATTTTTAATTAAATCATAGACCATTATGATTACATCAAAACGATAATTCCAAGAACGCTATGCTTGCTTCAATCCATCCATGGATCGAATAACCTGCAAACCTAGTTTGCTTGTTATGGTACGAAAAAAACCGTCAGGATGTTATAAACATCCTCCAAAAGGTTTCCGTTTCAGAAAAGCGATTTTCCCGTTCAGCTGACATATTTCATAAATGAAACATGCAGCTTTAGCAAGCATTATCCAAATGGATTTACCGTGGCAACAGGTAAAAGGTTTCGTCGTAATCGACACAATATTGATAACGATACCTTTCCGCTACAAGCCTAGCTTAGTACGTTTGTATGTTGCCTTCCATGTATGTCTTCTTTGAAGACTTATACAGTACAATAGGCACAACGCCTTGCGGTACATCAACTAGTATCCAAACTTGGTTGATATACATGGGATCCATTTTGGATATCATGGCACTTTGCCATAATAGGGAGTCGATACCTAGTATCACTTCCTCATACGTAGTCAGTCCGTGTTCCTCAATAAGATTGACATCTTTATGAGGTGAGATCAGAAACTCATACCCCAGGTTGTTTTCTGATTCTCTCCGACTCACGCGGTTCTTGTGTATTCGAAGATTACTAGTATAATTTCATCCTTGATGAACTATTCATGTTCCATTAAGATTCGGTGCCTTGAACAATATTACTCCGATTTTCATCGAGTTTTACTATCCTCCCACTTACCACTGCATATAGGTATTCCTCTTAGGAAAACCGCATGGCGAGCAACAATTAAATTGTTCTCTTGTGAGTTGTATAAGTACTATACTTTGGTATCCCTAGGATAACCTACAGTTGGCACTTATCCGATTTGGGTTTTAGTTTGGTATCATCCAAACATATGCCTAGCATTCCCAAATATTCAGGAATAAGAAACCTGGTTTCTTTCCTGTTCATATCTAATATGATATATGTCAAACAGATTTTATGGAACCTTATTTTAAATAAGTTCCGCACTGTTTATGCTTATCCGTTGAAGGAAATGGTAGCTCAGAGAGACTCATGATTAACCTTATCATGTCCAACAAAATTCGGTTACTCTTTTCGGACACACCGTCTAATGGACGTGTTCCGGGAGGAGTCCTAATTGAAAGAATACTATACTCTTTCAAATATATGAGAAACTTATTGCTTAAGTATTTTCCATTATGGTCTTACCATGACAGTTTAATACTTTAGCCGATCTGTTTGTCTATTTCGTGTCGAAACTATAAAAGTTTCCGATTTGTGTTTCAAAAGAAACACATAACCATAACGCGATGCCACATCCGTATAGGTCATGAAATATTCATATCCACCTCTAGCCTAGCTAGACATGGGCCCACTTGCTTCACTATGAACTAGGGCTTACAAATCGGTGGCATTTACACTTTTACCAAGTAAATGTGTTATAGCCACTTTGCCTAATAACTAGATTCGTAGACATCATTTGAATAGAATCAAATTAGTCCTAGTACCCACTTTTCAAAAGTGCGGATATACGAGTCTTGTTTAATTGTGTCACAGACAAAAATGCCATAATTAGTCTCTTCTGATCAAATCAGTTTGAGCTATTTGTTTGTCATGTCATATATATGAGATTTATTTATATTCAAAATATAAATTCTGTTATTCACATCTAATGTGTTTATCTCAATATCATCTTTATAAAATAAAACACTTTAGTGTTCTAGAATATAAAGGTAAACCCGCAGTGGGTTAAACACTGATAAAGAGATAATTTTTCTAGTCAAACTAGTTACATTATAACAGTTTCTAAATTTAGGTACACATCAGAGGGTATTTCCTAAAATTAGGTATCTACGGTTAAAACAGCGACAGTCGTCCAGTTTCTGATTCGCAGATTAATCTCAAATGAAGTCATTATTCTGCTCATAACAGATTCTGAACATCAGTATATGTTTATGTATCACACTAAGTATTTAAAATCTAATTTTATTACTAGTAGTGAACATATTTATGATAAACTTATTTGAAGTCGGAGCCTTGCCCGTTCTTCAATTCCTTCATGTCTACTTTGTCCAAACGGCAGTCACGCTTCCGCGATCCCGTTTGCCACAATTTAGGCAGGCATTTTGGGATATGTCATTTATCTTCCCAGAAGATTATAATGATTTTGCCTTTGCCTATTTCAACACTCCAGAAGCCTTTGGCCTAGCCTCGGCCTTCTAGAATATCGAAGTAAGATGCGCCTTGCGCTACTTGCCTAATTGCAAAGTTTGACTTTATCTCATTGAGAATAGTCATTAACTCTCCAAGAGTTATTTATTGCAATTTAGTACTTCTAAGATTCTAAGAATAGATCTTTGAAGATCCTTCAATTTCATTATCATACTTTAAGGATCTAATCCTTAGTTCTGATTCAGAAATTAAGGAGTCTACTGCGACAAGTTTAATGGATTAAGCACTAAAGTTATCATCACATAAATCTTCCAAAGATTATGCTCTACTATTTGCTTAACTCCTGGCTAAGGCCTAATATGTTATTTTATCAAATAAAGTAACTTATTATTTTCCAGGACCATCCTGAAATTATTCCTAATTTGAAAATTAAAGTATTTAAATACATTTTCCCTAGGATTATGTTTTAAATGTCAATCTTTAAATTTTATCTTGATTTTAATAGTCCAACTATTTAATCAACGATTTCGGTATTATTTAAATATAATGATTATTATAGTCCAACTATATTAATCAACTATAATTAATTATTTGAATACAGTCCAACTGTTTATAAAAACAACGTTTAAATATTAGTCCAACTAATATTTAATTTATTTGACGAATGATTTTTGTGATTGAGCGCGTATGGCAAGTAATTAAACGAATATTGCAAATTCAATTCTTGCCTCCCACTATTTTTCGGCGAGCCTCTAACCCTCTGTCGAGTACTCGGGAAACAGTTTTTCCTAGCGGGCTAGGATCCCGTTAAATATCAAACAATCTTGACTTTGGCCAACAAATTGTATGATAATTAACTAGGTAGATCTCTAAGATCAATTGGATCCAATCCAATTCCTAGATCCAGTAGGGGGACATCCAAGTCCGAAACATATATCTTATACATGCCAATATATCCAATATATTACCTAACCTTTTTCCTCTGAATCAACTAAGCCTTGGCTTTGGCACAAAAAAACTTAGTGATCCTAGTTAAGCGTGACCCATTGATCATGGAAAACTTCGTAATCAATGTCGATGGACAAGAAGTGGTCTTGACTTTGGCCAACAAACCACAACTTGGACAAGACACCAATATGGAACAAATCCTTCGTGATTCAAACACATCCTCGACGGACAAAGGTCTTGACTTTGGCCAACAAACCAATGCCAGTCTTGGATCTTGAGTAAGAATCACTCAATGGAAGGAAAAACGCTTAATATTTTGCGAGGGTTTTTCGAGTGCAAATTGGCAACCAATTTATTATCTTTGTTAAGGTCTCATCATCATACACCCTTAAACATGCATTCTAAACACATAATAAAGCGCGTATAATAAAATAATAATGATATGCGGATGGATATTTAACACATTGATCCTAGATCAAATCTCTCACTTTCCTCTCTCTCCCGCTAGCACAAGTATTGCTTCTACCCGTTACACTACACTTCTAAAGAAACCTCATTTACATTTAGGGGAATAGGTGAGAAGAGAAATACAAAAAGTATGGAGGTAATAGGCTGGACACGCAAGTCCAATTAATAAATTCTAAATTTATTACAACAATTTCTAAAATTGCCCCACCCATCTAATATCCATCCGATATACATTATTCATGCATCGCAACCATGTATTCACACAAGCATGTTATCAATCAATCTAATCAAATTAATTAATCTGATAATTAATGACCATCCAATGTTCAAACAACGATTTGATTTTGCGCGAGTCAAACTCGTTTTGCGAATAAGTACTCAAAGTACGAATTCTTGAATTATATTAAACTACAAGATTAAATCCAATTTAATATGTATTTAACACTAATCCATTAATTTAATTCCAAATTAAATATTACACTTTATTAACGAACCTTTACGAATTAAATTCCAAATTTAATCGTTACGGGTCTCAAAGCCCGATTAACGTCGTCCAACGTTTATTTAATTAAAGTCCAATGGGCTTTTAATTAATTTTTTTAAGGCGTGGACTTTTGGTCAACTTGGGTCAAACCTGTAACATCCCGTATTATTTTATCAAGTTTGCCCGAATTTTATTTTCGCATGTGTAGCTGCATCGAACGTGAGGTCCATTTTTATTTTAAACAGAGACCTTTACAAGAAATTAATTACAAGTTTATATTAATTATAATTGAGGGATTGTTTTGAAAATTAACAAATTAGAATAAATGAAATTAGATATTTATATATATAATACACACGTGTACAATGCATTTACACACAATTTTAATATACATTTATATATTTAATAACACACACACGTGTTACACAGATTACACACACACACACTCACGCATAAGAGGGGGAAAATTAAGAAAGAGGGAAAAAAGAGTCAGGCCGAGAGAGAGAATAGAAATAGGAGAGAAGAGAGTTAGGTCGAAATGAAAGAAAGCCGAAGGAAGAAAGATGAGTGCAGACCGAATGAGGAGAGGGAGAGGGAGAGAGAGAGAGATAACCAGCTCCAGCCGCCGACGAGCCCTTGTACAGTTCCGGCGCCGGTGGTAGTGAGCAGTGGCCAACGAGAGAGAAGATGAGAGAAGTCGAAGCCAAGAGAGAAAGAAGAAAAGGGGAAAGAAAGAGAAAGGAAGATGAGAAGAGAAAGAAGGCAGTGAACGAGATTGAGAGAGAAGAAGAAGATGATGGCGAGAGAAAGAAATGGGTAAGTACACTATGTCTTCCTTGGGTTTGATTTAATTTTGTCAATTGGATTTGGATTGAAATTTGAAGATTGATAATAACCCTAGATTTTGGGGATTTATGTTGTTAGGGCATAAGTTTACTAATTGGTTAATTTTGGAATAATAATAATAAATAAAGAGTGAAATTTGTATGTATTTGGGAGATAAAAATCTGAAATTTTAGATTGAAATTGTGATGGGAGTGTGGTGGCAGTGGTGAATTGAAGCAGTGATAGTGGTGACAGTGAAGGTAATAGAAATAGGTTTAATTTTACTTAAAGTTGAATATGATAGAAATATGTAGTAGATATATTTTAAGGTTAATGCATTTGAAAGTTTAAAATTTTTAAGCTTGGTGTATTAAGGACTATGGCCGAACATATGGTCATATGAAACTGGGATTTTGTTAGATTTGATGATAATACGAACTGTCTGTAGTGTGTATAAGGTATTGATTTGATGTAGGTTGTTAAATTTAACATGTTACTATTAGGATTATTTTTTACGTTGTAGATAATATTTAGATAGCGAAGTTATGAAGTGTGAATATAACATGAATTAAGACCTAAAATAGCAATGACGTTAAGATCCAATTCAAATAATAATATTAGTAAATTTATAGTTTTAGGATAGCTAAGTATATGTGATGCATAACCCGATAATGCTTGATACACATGTCCTTAACTTATAAGTATGTATGGATAATTGAATATGTGAGTGTATGCATATAAGCGTGAATGAGGATGCCTAATAAAGTAAACTACAAAACTGTGTAACATAAGAAGAAGCGTGAATGAATTATGTAGAAATGGATATGAGAGAGAATGGGTACGATAGCATAAATAAGAATATTTATGGAAAGCATGATATGATTGTATATAATCTGACAGCAATGAAGTATAAGCATTATGATATATATATAAGGATATAAGGCTTAGAATTTATACATCATTAAATTGTAGGAATGCATGGATATATGCATGAGCACATAGGACAATATGAAATACTAATGTAACAAAGCATGGCTAGGGTGAGTAAAAACTTAGAAATGAACATGCATATATACATGTGTTATGATTTTGAAAAATTAAGTTTAAGATAAGAAAGACTCTGAAATTCAAAGTATTTTAAAAAGAAAAGTTTCATATGCTTTTGACAGAAATGTTTTCAGAAAGTGTTTCTTACAGTTTTGATATTTAAGCATGAGTTTTATATTTTCGGGGCATGAGGGAAAAAACCTCACCCCAGTATGTAACTTGAGATACAGTTCGGAATTGACGGATAATTTGGAATTGACGGATATAGACGCATGTGCACATGTGGAGGACTGAGGGGACGCTCTCAGATCCTCGAGCAGGACTAGGGGCTACAGGGTCCCGAAATCCTAATTTTCAGAGATGCCAGTTGAGTTATGGTCCTGGGCATCGAGTACACCCAGCTGAGTTATGGTCCTGGGTGTAGAGAGACGTCCAGTTGAGTTATGGTCCTGGACGTAGAGCAGTTTTCAGTTTTCTGAATTTCAGTACACAGTTTTCAGAATATCAGTATACAGTTTTCAGATTTTCAGTGCCTAGATTTAGAAATCAAATTATAGTACACAGTTTTCAGAAACAGAATTTAGAAACAGTTTTCAGATCTCAGCTTTCAATTACAGTTTTCAGAAAGAGCCTTTTAGAAAAGAAAGATTTCAGAATCATCGGTTTTACGAGCGATTCAGAATTTCAAGCAGAAACCAGTTTTCAAGTAAAGTTTTCAGCAAAGAGTTTTCCAAATATAGTATTTCAGAAAGGATTTAAAGAAGTGTTTTATAAAAGCATTTTCTAAAAGTTTAGCATGTTAAAGTAGTATATAGTTTACAAGTCATGCATATGACTTATATATTCCAGTAATCATTTGAGATGCATTAGTTGATATCAATGCATAATAGCATTAGTATATTCATATGTAAATCTTTCATAAAAAGCATTAAAGTAATAGTTCATATAAGCATGTTATACTAGAGTATAGTATAATCTTCTAATCACGCATATAAAGCATATATTATGTATACCATTTGAATAGCATGTTTACATCGATTTGTATATATGATTAGCACTTGTGTGTGGGGTATGTGTACATAGGAGGATCAATTTATGAAACACTGGTGCATAATGATTTGATGGTGTACTGATTGTTTGAGATATAAATAATATTTTATAATGACCGAGTTGATGATATTTCAAAATAAAGGAAGAAAGAAAGCTATAATAATTCCTGAACTGAATGACTAGAGTTTATAAGAAAATAGAAAGATATCAGAGTAGCGCAGCGGAAACATGGTAAGATTTATCTTAGTGAATAAAGTAATGGAAGTAAAGTGGATAAAAGTAATATGGTTAGATTAGACTTTGTAATATTTACATGGTCAGATAGATAGCCCAGGTTAAAATAGAAAAGGAATTCAGACTTTGCATGTGTTTGACGCTCAAGGAATGAGCATAGTTACTTACTGAGTCTTATGACTCACACCACAACAGTGTTTGAGTTTTGCAGGTTGGTGACCTGATCGGTCAACCACAGACAACAGAGCTGGAGGAGCCGGATAGCAGCGTTGCAGTCAGCCAGTCATCAGGTCTTGGGGAAAATAAATAGTCTAGTAGCTTATGTTTTAGTTTGTATAAGTTGTAACGTGCTGAGCACGAGTTTATTTTAGAAAAGTTTTTGCATATACGTATTTTCGGGCACGGAGCCCCAATTATATTATGTCTGCATCGTATTTTAGTTGGGCCCTTAGATTGCATTAGTGTTGTGATTCCGGCCTGAGGCCGAGATTTTATGTTTATGATGTATGTGGATGCTGGCTATAGGCCAGGTTGCATGATGTTACGAATATCTCATGCCGAAATTTCGTTAGAATCAGAGGCTTATGGAGATGGGTTCTCCTGTCTCCTGCCAGGAGGCATCCTGGCCTAGGCGGGATGTTACAAAACCCAATAACCAAAGCCCAATCATGGAATAACCCCATAAGCCTAGAAATCAATTTAGGCCCATTAGGCCCAATTAAATAATTAAGGTCCATTCGTCGCATTTGGACTTTATGGAAACGGTTTTGGGCCCAATTGGATCAAACCAATTTAGCCTAAACCTAACTTGGTACAACCAAGCCCAATTAGCCCATTTATAACTTTTAAGCCCAATTAATTAAATTACAAAATTTCAATTTCACAATTTAATTAACCCAAGTGTAATGTCATAATTAATCACCCAAATTAACATTTCTAAAACATCAATTTACATTATTAATTATGCTCATTAACAACAATTAGTGTCCAACAAAATTTATCAAAAAATCAAACCCATATATACATGCTATAGTCTCGGCAATTTGGGGATAATTATGTCCAATTCAAATTCAATCCAATTAAATTCAATTCAAAATTAAATCCACATTCCCAATTGATTCCAACTCATCTAATGAATCAAAAATCAAAAAATCACCAAGACATTAGGGCTCATCATTTTCGGCCAAGCTAAGATTTTTGGGCAAAATTGTTCCAAACAATATTTCATGAAATTGATCCAATCAAACTTTAATTAAACTACATTTAAGCATACTCAATCATCCAATTTAACCAAATCATGCTCAAAATCAATTTACCCAATTTTAACCCTAAAATATTTTCATGCTCAACCTCGCTCATAGATACCATTGTTGGAATTGTCTAAGCATCCCAAGATCATATCAAGCAATGAAAATACAAAGTGAATACATCAAAGAAGTCGCGGAATACTCACAATGATCGGTTGAGGCGATGCGGTGAAGAATAAAATTTCTTCAAGCTCCCTCCTAGATTGCTCGGCAGTGGGCTGTTTGGTCCTTCAAGAAATTCGGCCATGGTGCTCCATTAAAGTCTTCAAGCTCCAAGCTTCCAAAATGGATTCCAAGCTCACGAAATTAGTTCCCTATCACCTTAGGATAACTCTATGTGTGCTAACACTCTTGATTTTTGCCACAAAAATCACTTGCTTCTCTTTGCGTTTCGGTGAAACCAGAAAACAGAAGAAGGAAGAAGATGGTCCAAGACCGTGTGAGAGATGAGGAGCATTTTGGCTCCAAAAACGTGTAAGAGGAGAGAGAGATGGAAAATGTGTATTAGTTAATTGTTTTCCAAAACAATTAAACATATACCAATTATTTGATTTTCAAAAAGGTCAAACAAGTACAAGCATTAAAGCCACCATCAATCAATCAAGTGACAAGTTGTCACATCACTCAAAGTGACATTGATGTGACTAATGATTTGACGCATGATGTGACTTGCGAGCCGCACTTTAATTCGAAATGCGAATACGCTCGCAAACACTTCCGGGCTCGGGTTCGCTACTTCCAAATTAACAAATTTTCCGTTACGACGTAATTAAATCTAATTTAATTAAATAATTTTGCCTAGCAAAATTACTATTCACATCGCTAACGAATTAATGCTAAATTAACTCGTTCACCCGAATTAAAATCTAATTTCAATTCCGCGTCGAAATCCAATTTCGTATAATATATCGAATATATTATTTTATCGATTAATTCCAAATTAATCGTTCTCTCTTTAAATGATATTTTATCCCAGATAAAATATCTTCGTAATTAAACCTAGATTAATTTTCTCTCTCTACTAATTAATCCTAGATTAATAAAGTGTGAGTCATACGTCATCGGTGAATCTTCGGGAAGTGACCCATGAGATCCCCGGATATGTTGGTAGTAAATCCGGTCGTCGGACTATCGAACACGTAAATACCTAGTACTACGTTTTTACCGATTTACAAGACATTATTGGCTTCTAGCAAAGCGTCATGTCTACCCAATTATCCAGAAATATCCTTACAGGAATAAGTGATCTATATCAGGCGTAGTATACGTAGTATTGCGTATTTCGATCCAGTATCGAATGTCACATGCTAGGCCTAAGGCTGGAATTATGTATGCCCCGTACGAAGCACATATCGGATCTCAGGTAACTAGTCTCTATAATCGGATATACATGACCTAGTCATAATATCCCGATAGCTGCAGCATATAAGAGAACCAGTCCCGTATCCTACGTGACCATCATCTCCACTATGACTGGAGTGATACTTCCGTCTTGACATCACACCCAACACACTACGATTCTCAATATACCCAGCAAATGCGCACACAGAACCTGTTAAAGCCCTGGACGACCAAAACCAAAGTATATTGATTGTCGCAAGTATTAGCGGTGCAAGTCTCACGTTAAGACCAAATACACCTACCCTGATTTCGGACTTCCATAGACACATAGTCATACTACCAATGGAATTCCAAAAGGGTTTATCCAGAGCGAAGCTGTTTCCCGTACCATCGGTAAAACACAACCTCCTATTACACTTGCATGAGTATCATAAACCCAAATATATGAGAACTATGCCGTTATGCCCTCACAACACGCACAAGTGTAATACTAGTCTTTTTCGTATTATCGATGTCCAATCTCGATAATACTCTGACTAGGGATATTTAATGATTAAACCTTCATTTATTGATACTGTCTCATATCATCTCAATTCAGGTACTAATCATAAGGACCTCCTATCATTTATACATCTTGGTGATCTAATCACAAATGATAAGAGAGTAATTTTCTTTGTCACATAGTTAATTTGTACAACAACACCATGATCTGTACAAATAGTGACGCTATGGGTCATAACTGTCCAACAATCTCCCACTTGGCCTATAGCCAGTCACTCGAGTGTCCTAATTTCATTTAATATATCGAAAATATTATTTTATCGATTAATTCCAAATTAATCGTTCTCTCTCTTCAAATAGTATTTTATCCCAGATAAGATATCTCCGTAATTAATCCTAGATTAATTTTCTCTCTATTATAATTAATCACAAATTAATTATATCTGAGTCATACGTCATCGGTGAATCTTCGGGAAGCGACCCATGAGATCCCTGGATATGTTGGCAGTAAATTTGGTCGTCGAACTATCTGAACACGTACGTACCTAGTACTACGTTTTTACCGATTTACAAGACATGGTTGGCTTTTAGCAAAGCACCGTGCCTACCCAATTCTCCAGAAATATTCTTAAAGGAATATATAATCTGTATCAGACGCAATATACGTAGTATTGCCTATTGGGAACCAGTATCGGATGTCACATGCTAGGCCTGGGGCTGGAATTGTGTCTGCCTCGTACGAAGCTTATATCGGATCTCTGGTAACTAGTCTCTATAATCAGATAATCATGACCTAGTCATATCATCCCGATGACTGCAGTACTAAATAGTACTAGTTCCGTATCCTGCGTGATCATCTTCTCCATATGACTGGAGTGAAACTTCCATCTTGACATCACACCCAATAATACACTATGATTCTCAATATACCCAGAAGAGGCGTACACAGAACCTGTTAAAGCCCTGGACGACAAAAACCAAAGTAAATTGACTGTCGCAAGTATTAGCGATGCAAGTCTTAGGTTAAGACCAAATACACCTACCCTGATTCGGACTTCCATAGACACATAGTCATACTACCAATGGAATTCCGAAGGGTCTTTCCAGAGCGAAGCTGTTTTCGTACCATCGGTAAACACAAACTCCTATTACACTTTCATAAGTATCCAATACTTTAATATATGAGAACTATGCTGTTATGCTCCCACAACGCGCATAAGTGCAATACTAGTCTATTCTGCATTATTGATGTCCAGTCTCGATAATACTACGACTAGGGATATTTTAATGATTAAACCTTAGTGGATTAATACTGTCTCATATCTTATTAATCTGGTACTAATCATAAGGGTCATGATTGTCCAACAGGATTCTAACTTATATATCTTGGTAATCTAATTACAAATGATAAAAGAGCAATTTCATTTGTCACATAGTTAATTTGTACAACAACACCATGTTCTGTACAAATAGTGATGCTATGGGTCATAATTGTCCAACAGGATTCTGACTTCCAAATGGATCCCGATGATAGAAAGTCTACATCTGGATTCATCTTTACCCTTAACGGAGGTGCAATATGCTGGAAGAGTTCCAAACATGGGTCAACAGCAGATTCCACCGCTGAGGCGGAATACATTGCAGCTTCAGAAGCTGCAAAGGAAGCTGTATGGATTAGGAACTTTATCACAGATTTGGGAGTAGTCCTAAGTATCGAGAATGCGATTTCATTATACAGGATAATACGGGAGCCATTGCGCAAGCAAATGAACCGATGGCGCATCAGAAGTTGAAGCATGTGGAATGCAAGTACCACATCATTCGAGAGATTGTGTCGCGATGGGATATTGTCGTGTGCAAGGTACCAAGCGAAGATAATGTAGTAGACCCGCTTAAGAAGGCCATACCTCCAAAGTTATTTGATAAACATATGGAGTCGATGGGTATTAGATATAATCGATATTGGCACTAGAGCAAGTGGGATATTTTGTTGGGTTGTTGCTTAGAGCGCGAATTCCCGGTTGTATTTCATTGTAAATACTATTGTAAATGTTTTATTATGAATAAAATAAGCAGTTTCTCTAATATAGTATATCTCTTAATATGGTAAAGACGTAAATGACCTTAGAATGATTAGTCATTATGCAGTTGCAAAAGCGTCGCAACTGACATTGAGTTGTATCATGATGTTGTCATTCTCAGACAGTTCATGGTCAAGGTTTTCACTACTTGGTCAGTAAAGTAAACCCGTTGAGACCGGTACATGTCGTATACTAGAATATTGGATTCCAATGGTTTCTTAATGAACCGTGAGTCTTGGAGACTCGTGTAGACGTGTAGGTGTTTATAGCGGATAAACACTTAATGACTCACCAAAAATTCTTAATGGATGATACACCAACGTCAATAAGAATCTTCTCGGGTTGAGTAGCATTTGGGATTCTTCGACTTGAGATACCATTATAGGCACATGAGACATCTTCCACACTTAGATGACAGTCAAGTCATCGATCTAATTAGATTAGACCTCCACATGTTCGTTAGGTGTGCATAGATCATTAGGGTGTCATGTGTCTGTCGAAATAGGATCCGTCAATTCTGTGTACAAAGCATAGGTAGTCCATATATGATTAGTAATCAGATAAAAAACATGGGCTCGTGGTACACTTTTTAAGTGAGTTCTAAGTGTTCTTTTATAGATTGCTAATAGAGATGTCGACGGGATTGTCCCTATAGAGATTTGACATTTACATCTATATCTCTAGGATATATCCAGATACCTGTGACAGAGGATTTAAACATATGTCATGACCTCGACATGTATGATTCAGCGAGATTATCCGTGGTCGTCATAATTTACGGGTGGGTAAATTATGGACACGAAATTGGATTTCGTGACGGATATGCCTGAATCTAGAGAGTCTCGCAAGTGAAATATACTCGTAGAGCACTATGGCAACTTTTATGAATAATACCGATTATTTATAAGTCGTTTAAAGGTTAAACGAAAAATACATGCAAATGGACCTAATGGTCATTTCCTAATTAATGTGTATTTGTATTTAATGATAAATTTCATTAAATACACATTAATTAAATTTCAAATTGTGATATTTGACATATATCATAAATGTATATGTATTTGAATATTTAAAGTAAATATAATACATGTATTTAAAATATTTATATTTAAATAATTATTTAATTATGTAACTGTTAAATAATTAAAGTAATTAAAAATATGAATATCTTAAGTTTTGATATTTTTGGAGATGACTTAATTTGCTTTATTCAACTTGTTGAATTTTATTAAATGTTATAATGATCATTTATACAAGTTGATAAAGTTAACTTTAATGAAATAAAAAATAATATCTAGATATTTTATATTTGCTCAAATTCGGCCAAGGGTAAATTGGGTGAGTATATATTGTTTTGTTTCATTTTTCATTAGATTAGGTTAACAAGTTACCAAAAAAAACACAAAAGAGTTGAGAGCAAAGTTGAAGAACCAAAAAGAAAAAGCTTGGAAATATTTGATTTTGTAAGTTTTTCTTTAAATTTCTCAAATAATAAATTGTTTCTATCATGCTTAGCTTCAACATGTGTTGCTAGGATGTTGTCTCTAAACTTTTAGTTTTTTTTTTAAATGGTTTTGAACTTTTTTGAAAGATGAAAGCATGTATGATATCCAAGTGAGCTTGAAATGAGTTCTTAAGCTCTCTTTTGATTATTTGATAATCAAGTTGTCATTCTAGAGTTGCTAAGCCACCCATTGATGACCTAGAATTATTCTTGAGTTGTTTCATTACGGTGAGACTTATTTGGTGTGGTTAAGTTTGAATTAAAGTGTTGGATTTAATTGATTTGGTGTATTTTATTAGTTTGAAGAAATTGTAAAATTAGGGTTCTTAACCCTTTCCAAATTTGGGGCATTTCATATATGTGTTGTATTATGGTGTTTATATGATGCATATTAATTTTTGGGTTGATTAGATTTGATCTTGACATGTTTTGAAAAAAATAATGGACCAAATTACAAAAACTGAAAATTTAAAGGGCTGTTCGGCAATTTCAAAATTTTTTGGGGATTTTTTTGTAATCTGATTTTGATTTGTTGGAAATCATTTTAGAATTGATTTAGAATCATCCAAAATTATATTTGACAATTTAATGACTAAAATGATCAATTTGTAAACTATTGGGCCAATTCTGCAATTATAAAGAAATTTGATTTCTTGTGTAAATTTTAGTTTTTAAGTATTGGGTAATTAAATAAATAAGTTTATTTAATTGATCCAAGAAAAATTATTGAAATCGAAAAATTTTATTTTCCGCGTTTCCGCTGCGTTACCGGATTTTCCCATTAAAACCCCTACAGGGTAATGGCGAGAAAATCTCATCATAGTCGACTTTCTCTTTCTAGATATAACCCATGTCCACTAACCTAACTTTGAAGGTCTATACCTTCTCATCTACTTATATGTTCCTCTTGTAGAACAACTTGCAACCCATAGATTTTACCCAATGAGGCTGGTCTATAAGTTCCCAAACTAAGTTGAAGTATATAGACTACATCTCTATATTCATGGTTTTTAGCCATTCATCTTTATCAGGGTCATCCATTGCACTATGATAGCTCAATTGATCATATACACCAATATTGGAGGCGACAACTTTTACCTCTCTAATCCCTAGATAGCTCATGTTGTCATACAACCCTCTCATTACGTTTAAGTGGTAGATTATCATGATGTTGTTGGAGTTCTACGGCCCCGAGGTTCGAATACAAAAGCATAAAACATACATGTGAATACATCACGGAGTTGCAGAATACTCACATCGATCGGTTGAGCGACGCGGTGGACAACAAAAATTCTTTTCCTGCTCCTCCAAGGCTCGGCAGTGACTGGTTTTGCAGTCCTCATTTTCGGCCATGTGAGGTCCTCCAAGCAAGCTCCAAGCTTGTGTTGAACTTCCATGCTCATGGGTGGACTTCCCTATCACCTTTGCATGACTTCGTAGTGTGCTAGCACTCTTGATTTTGCCACAAAATCATGACTTTTTGCTTCCCTTCACTGCTCAGTTTTGCTCAGAAAACAGAACAAGAAATGCCCAAATGGGCGTGTGAGAGAGAAGAAAGAAATGGCTCCAAACCGTAAAAGAAAGAGAGAGAGTTGGAAGTGTTTTTGGTAATTCAATTTTGTGTATCTAATACACAATTTTCTATTTTCAAAAAATCAAATAAATTTATTTACCAAATACAAAATTCAAGCCAATAAATGCTTGCCAACTACCACCATCAATCCACATCAATCAATCAATCAATGTGACAAGTTGTCACATCACTCAAAATGACTAATGATTTGACACTTGATGCGACTAGCGATTTGACGTTTGATTTGACTTGCGTGCCGCACTCGAATTCGAAATGTGAATGCACTCGCAAACAATCCCGGGCTCGGGTTTGCTAATTCCAAATTAATGAATTTTCCGTTGCGACGTCATTAAATGATTTTGCCTAGCGAAATCACTATTCACATCGCTAACGAATTAATTCTAAATTAACTCGTTCGCCCGAATTAAAATCTAATTTTAATTCCGCGTCAAAATCCAATTTCTTATAATAGATCAAATATATTATTTAATCGATTAATTCCAAATTAATCGTTATCTCTCTTTAATTGATATTTTATCTTCGATAAAATATCTCCACAATTAATCCCAGATTAATTTTCTCTCACATCTAATTAATCCCAGATTAATAAAAGTGCGAGTCATACGTCATCGGTGAATCTTCGGGAAGCGACCAATGAGATCCCCGAATATGTTGGTAGTAAATTCGGTCGTCGGACTATCCGAACACGTAAGTACCTAATACTATGTTTGTACCGATTTGCAAGACAAGGTTGGCTTCTAGCAAAGCATCATGCCTACCCAATTCTCCAGAAACATGCTTATAGGAATAAGTGATCTATATCAGGCATAGTATACGTAGTATTGCGTATTTCGATCCAGTATCGGATGATCACGTGCTAGGCCTGGGGCTGGAATTGTGTCTGCCCCGTACGAAGCACATGTCGGATGTCTGGTAACTAGTCTCTATAATCGGATATATTTGACCTTGTCATAATATCCCGATAGCTGCAGCATATAAGAGAACCAGTCTCGTATCCTACGTGACCATCATCTCCATTATGACTGGAGTGATACTTCCGTCTTTACATCACACCCAACACACTATGATTCTCAATATGCCCAGCAGTACACAGAACCGGTTAAAGCCCTGGACGACCAAAACCAAAGTATATTGATTGTCGCAAGTATTAGCGGTGCAAGTCTCAGGTTAAGACCAAATACACCTACCCTGATTTCGGACTTCCATAGACACATAATCATACTACCAATGGAATTCTGAGGGGGTCTATCAAGAGCGAAGCTGTTTCCCGTACCATCGGTAAAACACAACCTCCTATTACACTTGCATGAGTACCATATACCCAAATATATGAGAACTATGTCGTTTTTCCCTCACAAATGCGCACAAGTGTAATACTAGTCTTTTACGCATTTATCGATGTCCAATCTCGATAATACTCTGACTAGGGATATTTAATGATTTATCCTTCGTGGATTGATATTGTCTCATATCATTCTCAATCCAGGAACAAATCATAAGGACCTTCTATCATTTATACATCTTGGTGATCTAATCACAAATGATAAGAGAGCAATCTCTTTTGTCACATAGTTAATTTGTACAACAACACCATGATCTGTACAAATAGTGACACTATAGGTCATAATTAAGCAACAATCTCCCACTTGGCCTATAGCCAGTCACTCAAGTTTCTGACACTCGAACTATGTACGGTTGGCTCAAACTACTGTGAAAAGGCTTTCGTCAGCGGATTTGCATGATTACCATCTGATGCGATTTATTCGATCATCACATCGCTACGATGTATGATCTGAACGAATCAGATGAATAATCGAAGTATATATTTGGATCGTTGATGAGACCGTTAATTCTTTAGCCTGCGCTGTAGCCTAGCTCAGCTGCTAACAAAACTATATCTAATCTAATTAGATTTATTTTCGACCCAAATGGATTCTATTGCTGCCTCAGCTGCAGCAATAACCCGCATTTGTTGTTTATTCATTAACAGTATCTTGCTTGTAAGATTTCCAGCTCACTGTACCGTTATTCAAATTGTATAGTATCGGTTTGTGACTTATAGTTGTCTTATCGGTTTAGGAAACTTGCTACAGTGATCCCAGTCACTTCAAGTTCTCATTCTCCATAGTTTAAGACAACATCCTTATATCTCTAAGATACTAAGTATGTTCTTGACAACAATACAGTGACTATCACTTGGATTGGCCCGATTGTGAATCCATATGTTCAAAGTGTATGAGACACCAGGTCGCATACATTTTTCAATGTACGATTTCTCGGAGAGTTTTTCATGAAAGCCAAGCTTTCACCGATTTGTTTTATGGGAATATCATTTCCAAGAAATGGCATATTTTATCATTATTTATAGGACATTATTGTCAGTGCGCTCCCACTAACCTCCTTATATACACAAGAATCATTTACGTTTTGAATTAAATCATAAACTATTTTGATTATATCAAAACGATAATTCTAAGAATTTATGCTTGCTTCAATCCAAACATGGATCGAATAACCCGCAAACCTTATTTGCTAGTTTTTGTACGACAAAACCGACAAGATGTTGTAAACATCCTCCAAAAGGTTTCCGATAAGGAAAGCGATTTTGGCATTCTAGCTGTCATATTTCATAAGTGAAACATGCACCAAAAGCAAGCATTATCCAAATGGATTCATCGTGGCAACAGGTAAAATATTTCGTTGTAATCAACACAATGTTGATAACGATACATTTCCGCTAAAAGCTTAGCTTTATACGTTGGTATGTTGCCATCCATGTATGTCTTCCTTGAAGACTTATATAGTACCTATAGGCACAATGCCTTGCGGTACAACAACTAGTGTCCAAACATAGTTGATTTACATGGAATCCATTTTGGACACATGGCACTTTGCCATAATTAGGGATTCGATACCTTGTATTACTTCCTCATACGTAGTCAGTTGGTATACCTCAAAAAATTGACATCTTTTCGAGGTGATATCAGAAACCCATACCCCATGTTGTTTTCTGACTCTCTCCGACATACGTGGTTCTTGTGTATTCGAAGATTACTGGTAATAGTTTCATCCTTGATGAACTATTTGTGTTCCATTAAGATTCGGTGCTTGGAATAGTATTACTTTGATTTTCATCGAGTTTTACTATCCTCACACTTACCACTGCATATAGGTATTCCTCTTAGGAAAACCGCATGGTGAGCAACAATCTAATTGTTTTCTCGTGAGATGTTTAAGTACTATACTTTGGTATCTCTAGGATAACCCACAGTTGGCACTTATCCAATTTGGGTTTTAGGTTGGTATCATCCAAACATATGCCAAGCATTCCCAAATCATTAGGAATGAGAAACCCAGTTTCTTTCCTGTTCATATCCTATATGAAATTCTGTCTAACAGATTTTATGGAACCTTATTCAAAATAAGTATTGCACTGTTAATGCTTATCCTTTGAAGGAAATTGTAGCTCAGAGCGACTCATGATTAACCTTATCATGTCCAACAAAATTCAGTTACTCATTTCGGACACACCGTCAGATTGATGTGTTCCGGGAGGAGTCCTCATTTGAAAGAGTACTATACTCTTTCAAGTATATTAGAAACTTATTGCTTAAGTATTTTCCTCATGGTCTAACCGTGATGGTATAATACTTTAGCCGATTTGTTTGTCTCTTTCGCGTCGAAAACTGAAAAAGTTTCCGATTTGTGTTTCAAAAGAGACACATAACCATAACGCGATGCCACATCCGTAAAGGTCACGAAATATTCATATCCACCTCTAGCCTAGCTAGACATGGGCCCACTTGCTTCACTATGAACTAGGGCTAACAGATCGATGGCATTTGCACTTTTACCAAGTAAATAGCGTTTTAGGCACTTTGCCCAAAAAAATAGATTCGTAGACGTTATTAGAATGGAATCAAATTAGTCCGAGTACCCACTCTTCGAAAGTGTGGATATACGAGTTTTGTTTAATTGTGTCCTAGACAACAATGCAATAATATGTTTCTCTAGATCAAATCAGTTTGAGCTGTTTGTTTGTCATGTTGTACGTTTGAGATTTTATTTATATTCAAAATATAAATGCTGTTATTCACATCTAATGTGTTTATCTCAATATCATCTTTATAAAATAAAACACTTTAGTGTTCTAGAATATAAAGGTAAATCCCCAACAGATTAAACACTGATATAGAGATAATATTTCTAGTCAACTAGTTAAATTATAATAGTTTCCAAATTTACGTACACACCCGAAGGTAGTTCCTAAATTTAGGTATCTACGGTTAAAATAGCAACTTTCGTCCCATTTTCAATTCGCAGAATAATCTCAACTGAAGTCAGTATCCTGCTCATAGTAGATTCTGAACATCAGTGCATATTTATATAACACACTAAGTATCTAAAATCCAATTTTAATACTAGTAATGAATATAATTATAACAAACATATTTGAAGTCAGAGCCTTGCCCGTCTTCAATTCCTTCATGTCTGCCTTGTTCAAACGGAAGTCATGCTTCAGCGATCCCATTTGCCACAATTTAGGCAGACATTTTGGGATATGTCATTTATCTTCACATAAGACTATAATGATTTTGCCTTTGCTCTTTTCACATTCCAGTAACCTTTGGCCAAGCCTCGGGTTTCTAGAATATTGAAGTAAGGTGCGCCTTACGCGTCTTGCCATATTGCAAACTTTGACTTTATCTCCTTGAGAATAGTCATTAACTCTCCAAGAGTTATTTATTGCAATTTAGTACTTCTAACCTTTAAGTATAGATTTATGAAGATCCTTCAATTTCATTATCATACTTTAAGGATCTAACCCTTAGTTCTTACAAAGAAATTAAGGAGTCTACTGCGACAAGTTTAATGGATTAAGCACTTAAGTTATCATTACATAAATCTTCCAAAGATTATGCTCTACTATTTGCTTAACTCTGGGCTGTTGGAGATTCTAAGGGTCCCATGGATCATAAAATAAGCATGAATATATGTAAATACATTCGAGGAAATTGCGGAATACTCACATCGATCAGTTTAGCGAAACGGAGGCAACAAAAACCATTTCTTTTCTTCTTCACTGCATTCGGAAGTGAGCAGATTTTGCTCACTAGTTTGGCCTCGATTTGGGTCATTCGTCAAGCTCCGAGCTTCGTTGAACGGTTCCCGGCTCATGGGTGGACTTCCCTATCACCTTCGCATGTCTCGTAAGTGTGCTTGCACTTGAGATTTTGCCACAAAATCACACTCTAGTGCTTCCCACTGCTCACGGTTTTGTTGAAAACCAGTAAGCATTTTCAGCCCCTTGGGCGTGTGTGTTAGAGAGAAAGAAAGAAGGAGAGATTGTGTTTGGTTTGTCAAATTTATGTATCTTATACACACATTTAAATTTCACAAGCATTTCATGTGAATTTGTCTTTTCAAAAGTCAAACCATTAAAAGCCAACAACCACACACATCACTCAATCACATCAATCACAAGTTGTCAAGTCACATCACTCAAAGTGACAAGTGATTTGACGCTTGATGCGACTAGGGATTTGACGCTTGATTTGACTTGCGTGCCACACTCGAATTCGAAATGCGAATGCGCTCGTAAATAATCTCGAGCTCGGGTTCACTAATTCCAAATTAACGAATTTTCCGTTGTGTCGTAATTAAATGATTATGCCTAGCAAAATCACTATTCACGTCGCTAACGAATTAATTCTAATTTAATTCGTTCGCTCGAATTAAAATCTAATTTTAATTCCGCGTCAAAATCCAATTTCGTTTAATATATCAAATATATTAATTAATCGATTAATTCCAAATTAATCGTTATCTCTCTTTTAATGAATATTTTATTCCAGATAAAATATCTCCGTAATTAATCCCAGATTAATTTTCTCTCTCTTCTAATTAATCCCAGATTAATTTAGAGTGCGAGTCATACATCATCGGTGAATCTTTGGGAAGCGACCCATGAGATCCCCGGATATGTTGGCAGTAAATTCGGTCGTCGGACTATCTGAACACGTAAGTACCTCGTACTACGTTTATACCGATTTACAAGGCAAGAGTGGCCTCTAGCAAAGCGCCATGCCTACCCAATTCTCCGGAAATATTCTTATGGGAATATAAAGATCTGTATCAGGCGTAGTATACATAGTATTGCGTATTTCTGTCCAGTATCGGATGTCCACGTGCAAGGCCTGGGGCTGGAATTGTGTCTGCCCTGTACGAAGCACATATCGGATGTCTGGTAACTAGTCTCTATAATCGGATATACATGAGCTAGTCATAATATCCCGATAGCTGCAGCATTTAAGAGAACCAGTCCCGTATCCAACGTGACCATCATCTCCATATAACTGGAGTGACACTTCCGTCTTGACATCACACCCAACACACTACGATTCTCAATATACCCAGTATTGGCGTACACATAACATGTTAAAGCCCTGGACGACCTCAACCAAAGTATATTGATTGTCGCAAGTATTAGCGGTGCAAGTCTCAGGTTAAGACCAAATACACCTACCCTGATTTCGGACTTCCATAGACAAATAGTCATACTACCAGTGGAATTCCAAGGAGGTCTATCAAGAACGAAGCTGTTTCCCGTACCATCGGTAAAACACAACCTCCTATTACACTTGCATGAGTATCATATACCCAAATATATGAGAACTATGTCGTTGTGCCCTCACAATTCGCACAAGTGTAATACTAGTCTTTTACGTATTTATCGATTTCCAATCTCGATAATACTCTGACTATGGATATTTAATGATTTATCCTTCGTGGACTGATACTGGCTCATATCATTCTCCGTCCAGGAACAAATCATAGGGACCTCTCATCATTTATACATCTAGGTGATCTAATCACAAATGATAAGAGTGCAATCTCCTTTGTCACGTAGTTAATTTGTACAACAACACCATGATCTGTACAAATAGTGACGCTATAGGTCATAATTGTCCAACAATCTCCCACTTGGCCTATAACCAGTCACTCGAGTGTCTTACACCCGAACTATGTACGGTTGGCTCAAACTGTTGAGAAAGTCTTTCGTCAGCGGATTTGCATGACTATCATCTGATGCGATTTATTCGATCATCACATCGCCACGATGTATGATCCGAACGAATCAGATGAATATCGAAGTATGTATCTGGATCGTTGATGAGACCATTAATTCTTTAGCCTGTGCTCGAGCCTAGCTCAGCTGCTAACAGAATTATATCTAATCTAATTAGATTTGTTTATCGACCCAGAAGGCTTCTTTTTCCGCCTCAGCTGCAGCAATTAACCCGCATTTGTTGTTTATTCGGTAACAGTATCTTGCTTGGAAGATTTCCAGCTCACTGTACCGTTATTCAAATTGTATAGTACCGTTTGCGACTTATAGTCGTTTTATCGGTTTAGGAAACTTGCTACAGTGATCCCAATCACTTCAAGTTCTGCTTCTCCATAGACTAAGACAGCATCCTTAGATCTCTCAGATACTAACGGATGTTCTTAACTTCAATCCAGTGACTATCACTTGGATTGGCCTGTTTGTGACTCCATATGCTCAAAGCGTATGAAACACCAGGTAACGTATATTTTTCAATGTAAGGTTTCTCGTAGAATTTTTCTCGAAAGCCAAACTTTCACCGATAGTTATTATGGGAATATCATTTCCAAGAAATGACGTATTATCAATATTTGTAGGACAACCACTGTCAGTGCGCTCCCACTAACCCTCTTATATACACAAGAATCTTTTCATTTTGAATTAAATCATACACCATTATGATTACATCAAAATGATAATTCCAATAACATATGCTTGCTTTAATCCAAACATGGATCGAATAACCCGCAAACCTAGTTTGCTAGTTTTGATACGACAAAATCGACAGGATGTTATAAATATCCTCCAAAAGGTTACCTTTTCAGGAAAGCGATTTTCCCATATAGCTGTCATATTTCATAAATGAAACACGCAGTTTTAGCAAGCATTATCCAAATGGAGTTATCGTGGCAATAGGTAAAAGATTGAATCGTAGTCAACACAATGTTGATAACGATACCTTTACGCTAAAAGCATAGCTTTATACGTTGGTATGTTGCCATCCATGTATGTCTTCCTTGAAGACTAATAAAGTACCAATAGGCACAATGTCATGCGGTACATCAACTAGTATCCAAACTAAGTTGATATATATGGAATCCATTTCGGATTCATGACACTTTGTCATAATAGGGAGTCGATACCTTGTATCACTTCCTCATACGTAGTCAGTTGGTATACCTCAATAAGATTGACATCTTTATGAGGTAAGATCAGAAACCCATGCCCCAGGGTGTTTTCTGACTCTCTCCGACATATGTTGTTCTTGTGTATTCGAAGATTAATGGCAATAGTTTCATCCTTGATGAATTATTTATGTTCCATTAAGGACTCGGTGCCTTGAACAATATTACTCTGATTTTCATCGAGTTTTACTATCCTCCCACTTCAGCATGGCAAGAAACAATCTAATTGTTCTCTAGTGAGTTGTATAAGTACAATACTTATGGTATCCCTAGGATAACCTATATTTTGGCACTTATCAAATTTGGGTTCTAGTTTGGTATCATCCAAACATATGCCTAGCATACCCAAATTATCAGGAATGTGCAACCTAGTTTCTTTCCTGTTCATGTCTAGTATGAAATCTATCAAACAGATTTTTATGAAACCTTATTCAAAATATGTTATGCACTGTCTAAAGCTTATCAGTTGAAGGAAATGGTAGCTCAGAGCGACTCATGATTAACCTTATCATGTCCAACAAGAAACACCGTCAGTATGACGTGTTCCGGGAGGAGTCCTCATTGAAAGAATACTTTACTCTTTCAAGTATATAAGAAAGTTATTGCTTAAATATTTTCCATTACGGTCTTATCGTGACGGTATAATACTTTACCCGATCTGTTTGTCTATTTCGTGTCAAAACCTAAAAGTTTTCGATTTGTGTTCTTCAAAAGAAACACATAACCATAACGCGATGCCACATTCGTATAGGTCACGAAATATTCATATCCACCTCTAGCCTAGCTAGATATGGGCCCACTTGATTCACTATGAACTAGGGCTAACAGATCATTGGCATTTACATTTTTACCAAGTAAAGGTGTTTTAGGCACTTTGCCCAATAAACTAGATTCGTAGACTTTATTTGATTGGAATCAAATTAGTCATAGTACCCACTCTTCTAAAGTGCGGATATATGATTCTTGTTTAATTGTGTCCTAGATAACAATGCAACAATATTAGTTTCTTCTGATTAAATCAGTTTGAACTATTTGTTTGTCACTTTATACGTTTGAGATTTATTTATATTCAAAATATAAATGTTGTTATTCACATCTAATGTGTTTATCACAATATCATCTTTATATAATAAAACACTTTAGTGTTCTAGAATATAAAGGTTCACCCGCAGCGGGTTAAACACTGATATAAATATCATGTTTCTAGTCAAACTAGTTACATTATAACAGTTTCCTAATTTAGGTACACACCCGAGGGTAGTTCCTAAACTTAGGTATCTACGGTTAAAACAGCGACTTTCGTCCCGTTTCCAAATCGCAGATTAAATCTCAACTGAAGTGAGTATCCTGCTCACAGCAGATTCTGAACATCAATATATATATATTTATGTATCACACTAAGTATTTAAAATCCAATTTACTACTAGTAGTGAACATAATTATGACAACCATATTTGAAGTCAGAGCCTTGCTCGTCTTCAATTCCTTCATGTCTGATTTATTCAAATGGTAGTCACGCTTCCGCGATCTCGTTTGCCACATTTAGGCAGAAATTTTGGGATATGTCATTTATCTTCCCAGAAGATATTAATGATTTTGCCTTTGCCGTTTTCCATATTCCAGAAGCCTTTCGCCAAGCCTCGGGTTTCTAGAATATCGAAGTACAGTGCGCCTTGCGCTACTTGCCTTATTGCAAACTTTGACTTTGTCTCCTTGAGAATAGTCATTAACTCTCCAAGAGTTTACTATTGCAATTTAGTACTTCTAAAATTTAAAGATAGATTCTTTGAAGATCCTTCAATTTCAGTATCATACTTTAAGGATCTAATCCTTAGTTCTGATTCAGAAATTAAGGAGTCTACTGCGGTAAGTATAATGGATTAAGCACTAAAGTTATCATCACATTAATCTTCCAAAGATTTATGCTCTACTATTTGCTCAACTCCAGGCTTAGGCATAATATGTTATTTTATCCAATAAAGTAACTTATTATTTTCCAATTTTGAAAATTAAACCATTTAAATACATTTTCCCTAGGATTATGTTTTAAATGTCAATCTTTCAATTTTATCTTGATTTTAATAGTCCAACTATTTAATCAACGATTTCATGTACTATTTAATATAATGATTACAATAGTCCAACTATTTAATCAACTATAATTTAATAGATTAAAATCAATTATATTGATTACTATAATCCAATTATAAAATCAACTATAAATGAATTGTTTGAATATATAGTCCAACTATTTATTAAAACAACAATTTAAAAATTAGTCCAACTAACATTTAATTTATAATGACGAATGATATTTGTTTGAGCGCGTATGGCGAGTAATTGAAAGAGTATTGCAAATTCAATTCTTGCCTCCCTCTATTTTTCGGCGAGCCTCTAACCCTCTGTCGAGTACTCGGGAAACCGCGTTTCCTAGTGGGCTAGGATCCCGTTAAATATCACACAATCTTGACTTTGGCCGACAAATTGTATGATAATTAACTAGGTAGATCTCTAAGATCGATTGGATCCAATCCAATTCCTAGATCCGGTAGGGGGACATCCAAGTCCGAAACATATATCTTATATATGCCAATACATCTAATGTATTACCTAACCTTTTTCCTCTGATTCAACTAAGCCTTGGCTTTGGCACAACAAACTTAGCGATCCCAATCAAGCACGACCCATTGACCTTGGAAAGCTTCGTAATCAATATCGATGGACAAGAAGTGGTCTTGACTTTGGCCAACAAACCACAACTTGGACAAGACACTGATATGGAACAAAGCCTTAGTGATTAAAACACATCCTCGAATATGTGTGAATACATTTGAGGAAGTTGTGGAATACTCACATCGATCGGTTGAGCGACGCGGAGGCAACAAAAACCATTTCTTTTCTTCTTCACTGCATTCGGCAGTGAGCAGTTTTTGCTCACTGGTTTGGCCTCGATTTGGGTCCTTAGCCAAGCTCCGAACTTCGTCGAACGGTGCTCGGCTCATGGTGGAATTCCCTATCACCTTTGCATGTCTCGTAAGTGTGCTAGCACTTGAGATTTTACCACAAAATCACACTCTAGTGCTTCCCACTGCTCACAGTTTTGTTGAAAACCAGTAAGCATTTTCAGCCCCTTGGGCGTGTGTGTTAGAGAGAAAGAGAGAATGAGAGATTGTGTTTGGTTTGTCAAATTTGTGTATCTTATACACACATTTAAATTTCACATACATTTCATGTGAATTTGGCTTTTCAAAAGTCAAACCATTAAAAGCCAACAACCACACACATCACTCAATCACATCAATCACAAGTTGTCAAGTCACATCACTCAAAGTGACAAGTGATTTGACGCTTGATGCGACTAGCGATTTGACGCTTGATTTGAATTTCGTGCCGCACTCGAATTTGAAATGCGAATGCGCTTGCAAATAATCTCGGGCTCGGGTTCGCTAATTCCAAATTAACGAATTTTTCGTTGTGTCGTAATTAAATGATTACGCCTAGCAAAATCACTATTCACGTTGCTAACGAATTAATTCTAAATTAATTCGTTCGCCCGAATTAAAATCTAATTTTAATTCCGCGTCGAAATCCAATTTCGTTTTATATATCAAATATATTAATTAATCGATTAATTCCAAATTAATCGTTATCTCTCTTTTAATGAATATTTTATCCCAGATAAAATATCTCCCCAATTAATACCAGATTAATTTTCTCTCTCTTCTAATTAATCCCATATTAATTTAGAGTGCGAGTCATACATAATCGGTGAATCTTTGGGAAGCGACCCATAAGATCCCCGGATATGTTTGCAGTAAATTCGGTCGTCAGACTATCCGAACTCGTAAGTACCTCGTACTACGTTTATACCGATTTACAAGACAAGGTTGGCCTCTAGCAAAGCGCCATGCCTACCCAATTCTCCGAAAACATCATTACATGAATAAAGGATCTGTATCAGGCGTAGTATACGTAGTATTGCGTATTTCTGTCCAGTATCGAATGATCACGTGCTAGGTCTAGGGCTGGAATTGTGTCTGCCCCGTACGAAGCACATGTCGGATGTCTGGTGACTAATCTCTATAATCGGATAAACATGACCTAGTCAGAATATCCCGATAGCTACAGCATTTAAGAGAACCAGTCCCGTATACTACGTGACCATCATCTCCATATGACTGGAGTGACACTTCCGTCTTGACATCACACCCAACACACTACGATTCTCAATAGACCCAGTATTGGCGTACACAGAACCTGTTAAATCCCTGGACGACCTCAACCAAAGTATATTGATTGTCGCAAGTATTAGCGGTGCAAGTCTCAAGTTAAGACCAAATACACCAACCCTGATTTCGGACTTCCATAGACACATAGTCATACTACCAATGGAATTCCGATGGGGTCTATCCAGAGCGAAGCTGTTTCCCGTACCATCGGTAAAACACAACCTCCTTTTACACTTGCATGAGTATCTTATACCCAAATATATTAGAACTAAGTCGTTGTGCCCTCACAATGCGCACAAGTGTAATACTAGTCTTTTACGTATTTATCGATGTCCAATCTCGATAATACTCTGACTAGGGATATTTAATGATTTATCCTTCGTGGACTGATACTGGCTCATATCATTCTCCGTCTAGGAACAAATCATAGGGACCTCTCATCATTTATACATCTAGGTGATCTAATCACAAATGATAAGAGTGCAATCTCCTTTGTCACATAGTAAATTTGTACAACAACACCATGATCTGTACAAATAGTGACGCTATAGGTCATAATTGTCCAACAATCTCCCACTTGGCCTATAGCCAGTCACTCGAGTGTCTTACACCCGAACTATGCGCACAAGTGTTGTCTCAAACTGCTGAGAAAGTCTTTCGTCAGCGGGTTTGCATGACTATCATCTGATGCGATTTATTCGATCATCACATCGCCACGATGTATGATTTGAACAAATCAGATGAATATCGAAGTATGTATCTGGATCATTGATGAGACCATTAATTCTTTAGCCTGTGCTCGAGCCTAGCTCAGCTGCTAACAGAATTATATCTAATATAATTAGATTTGTTTACCGACCCAGAAGGCTTCTTTTGCCGCCTCAGCTGTAGCAATTAACCCGCATTTGTTGTTTATTCGGTAACAGTATCTTGCTTGGAAGATTTCCAACTCACTATACCGTTATTCAAATTGTATAGTACCGTTTGCAACTTATAGTTGTTTTATCGGTTTAGGAAAGTTGCTACAGTGATCCCAGTCACTTCAAGTTCTCATTCTCCATAGACTAAGACAGCATCCTTAGATCTCTCTGATACTAACGGATGTTCTTAACTTCAATCCAGTGACTATCACTTGGATTGGCCTGTTTGTGACTCCATATGCTCAAAGCGTATGAGACACCAGGTAACGTACATTTTTCAATGTACGATTTCTCGGAGAATTTTTCTCGAAAGCCAAGCTTTCGCCGATAGTTATTATTGGAATATCATTTCCAAGAAATGACGTATTATCATTATTTGTAGGACAACCACTGTCAGTGCGCTCCCACTAACCCTCTTATATACACAAGAATCTTTTCATTTTGAATTAAATCATACACCATTATGATTACATCAAAATGATAATTCCAAGAACCTATGCTTGCTTTAATCCAAACATGGATCGAATAACCCGCAAACTTGTTTGCTAGTTTTGATACGACAAAATCGACAAGATGTTGTAAACATCCTCCAAAAGGTTTCCTTTTCAGGAAAGCGATTTTCCCGTAAAGCTGTCATATTTCATAAATGAAACACTTAGCTTTAGCAAGCATTATCCAAATGGATTTACTGTGGCAACAGGTAAAAGATTGAATCGTAGTTAACACAATGTTGATAACGATACATTTACGCTAAAAGCCTAGCTTTATACGTTGGTATGTTGCCATCCATGTATGCCTTCCTTGAAGACTAATAAAGTACCAATAGGCACAATGCCTTGCGGTACATCAACTAGTATCCAAACTTAGTTGATATACATGGAATCCATTTCGGATTCATGACACTTTGTCATAATAGGGAGTCGATACCTTGTATCACTTCCTCATACGTAGTCAGTTGGTATACCTCAATAAGATTGACATCTTTATGAGGTGATATCAGAAACCCATGCCCCAGGTTGTTTTCTGACTCTCTCCGACATACGTGGTTCTTGCGTATTCGAAGATTAATGGCAATAGGTTCATCCTTGATGAACTATTTATGTTCCATTAAGGACTCGGTGCCTTGAACAGTATTACTCCGATTTTCATCGAGTTTTACTATCCTCCCACTTACCACTGTATATCGGTATTCCTCTCAGGAAAACCGCATGGCGAGCAACAATCTAATTGTTCTCTAGTGAGTTTTATAAGTACAATACTTATGGTATCCCTAGGATAACCTATATTTTGGCACTTATCCAATTTGGGTTCTAGTTTGGTATCATCCAAACATATGCCTAGCATACCCAAATTATCAGGAATGTGAAACCTGGTTTCTTTCCTGTTCATGTCTAATATGAAATGTGTCAAACAGATTTTTATGGAACCTTATTCAAAATAAGTTCTGCACTGTTTAAAGCTTATCCGTTGAAGGAAATGGTAGCTCAGAGCGACTCATGATTAACCTTATCATGTCCAACAAGATTCGGTTTATCCTGTTCGGAAACACCGTCAGTATGACGTGTTCTGGGAGGAGTCCTCATTGAAAGAATACTTTACTCTTTCAAGTATATAAGAAACTTATTGCTTAAGTATTTTCCATTACGGTCTTACCGTGACGGTATAATACTTTACCCGATCAGTTTGTCTATTTCGTGTCGAAACCTAAAAGTTTCTGATTTGTGTTCTTCAAAAGAAACACATAACCATAACGCGATGCCACATCCGTATAGGTCACAGAATATTCATATCCACCTCTAGCCTAGCTAGATATGGGCCCACTTGATTCACTATGAACTAGGGCTAACAGATCGTTGGCATTTACACTTTTACCAAGTAAAGGTGTTTTAGGCATTTTGCCCAATAAACTAGATTCGTAGACTTTATTTGATTGGAATCAAATTAGTCATAGTACCCACACTTCTAAAGTGCGGATATACGATTCTTGTTTAATTGTGTCCTAGACAACAATGCCAGAATATTGGTTTCTTCTGATCAAATCAGTTAAAGCTATTTATTTGTCACGTTATATGTTTGAGATTTATTTATATTCAAAATATAAATGATGTTATTCACATCTAATGTGTTTATCTCAATATCATCTTTATATAATAAAACACTTTAGTGTTCTAGAATATAAAGGTTCACCCGCAGCGGGTTAAACACTGATATAAAGATAATGTTTCTAGTCAAACTAGTTACATTATAACAGTTTCCTAATTTAGGTACACACCCGAGGGTAGTTCCTAAACTTAGGTATCAACGGTTAAAACAACGACTTTCTTCCTGTTTCCAAATCGCAGATTAAATCTCAATTGACGTGAGTATCCTGCTCACAACAGATTCTGAACATCAATATATATTTATGTATCACACTAAGTATTTAAAATCCAATTTAATACTAGTAGTGAACATAATTATGACAACCATATTTGAAGTCAGAGCCTTGCTCGTCTTCAATTCCTTCATGTCTGTTTTATTCAAATGGTAGTCACGCTTCCGCGATCCCGTTTGCCACATTTAGGCAGACATTTTGGGATATGTCATTTATCTTCCCAGAAGACATTTTGCCTTTGCCGTTTTCCATATTCTAGAAGCCTTTGGCCAAGCCTCGGGTTTCTAGAATATCGAAGTAAAGTGCGCCTTGCGCTACTTGCCTTATTGCAAACTTTGACTTTGTCTCCTTGAGAATAGTCATTAACTCTCCAAGACTTTACTATTGAAATTTAGTACTTCTAAAATCTAAAGATAGATTCTTTGAAGATCTTTCAATTTCAGTATCATACTTTAAGGATCTAATCCTTAGTTCTGATTCAGAAATTAAGGAGTCTACTGCGGTAAGTATAATGGATTAAGCACTAAAGTTATCTTCACATTAATCTTCCAAAGATTTATGCTCTACTATTTGCTTAACTCCAGGCTTAGGCATAATATGTTATTTTATCCAAAAAAGTAACTTATTATTTTCCAATTTTGAAAATTAAACCATTTAAATACATTCTCCCTAGGATTATGTTTTAAATGTCAATCTTTCAATTTTATCTTGATTTTAATAGTCCAACTATTTAATCAACGATTTCAGGTACTATTTAATATAATGATTACAATAGTCCAACTATTTATTCAACTATAATTTAATAGATTAAAATCAATTATATTGATTACTATAATCCAATTATAAAATCAACTATAAATGAATTGTTTGAATATATAGTCCAACTATTTATTAAAACAACAATTTAAATATTAGTCCAACTAACATTTAATTTATAATGACGAATGATATTTGTTTGAGCGCGTATGGCGAGTAATTGAACGTGTATTGCAAATTCAATTCTTGCCTCCCATTATTTTTCGGCGAGCCTCTAACCCTCTGTTGAGTACTCGGGAAACCGCATTTCCTAGTGGGCTAGGATCCCGTTAAATATCACACAATCTTGACTTTTGACGACAAATTGTATGATAATTAACTAGGTAGATCTCTAAGATCGATTGGATCCAATCCAATTCCTAGATCCGGTAGGGGACATCCAAGTCCGAAACATATATCTTATATATGCCAATACATCCAATGTATTACCTAACCGTTTTCCTCTATATCAACTAAGCATTGGCTTTGGCACAACAAACTTAGTGATCCCAGTCAAGCGCGACCCATTGACCATGGAAAGCTTCGTAATCAATGTCGATGGACAAGAAGTGGTCTTGACTTTGGCAAACAAACCACAACTTGGACAAGACACTGATATGGAACAAAGCCTTCGTGATTCAAACACATCCTCGACAGACAAAGGCCTTGACTTTGGCCAACAAACCAATGCCGTCTTAGATCTTGAGTGAGAATCACTCAATGGAAGGAAAAACACTTAATATTTTGTGAGGGTTTTTCGAGTGCAAATTGGCAACCAATTTATTATCTTTGTTAGGGCCGCATCATCATACACCCTTAAACATGCATTCTAAACACATAATAAAGCGCGTATAAATAAATAATAAAGATATGCGGATGGATACTTTACATATTGATCCTAGATCAAATCTCTCCCTTTCTCTCTCCCGCTAGCACAAGTATTTAGTTCATACTTCTACCCGTTACACTACACTTCTAAAGAAACCTCATTTACGTTGAGGGGAATAGGTGAGAAGAGAATACAAAGAAAATGATGTAATAAGGCTGGACACGCAGGTCCAATTAATAAATCAAATTTATTACAAAAATTTCTAAAATTGCCCCACCCATCTAATATTCATCTGATATACATTATTCATGCATCGCAACCATGTATTCACACAAACATGTTATCAATCAATCTAATCAAATTAATTAATCTGATAATTAGTGATCATCCAATGTTCAAACAACGATTTGATTTTGCTCGAGTCAAACTCATTTTGCGAATAAGTACTCAAAGTACATATTCTCGAATAAATTAAACTACATTAAATCCAATTTAATATGCATTCAATTCTAATTCGAATATTTAATTCCAAATTAAATACTATACTTTATTAATGAACTTTTACGACTTAAATTCCAAATTTAATCGTTACGGGTCTCAAAGCCCGATTTAACGTCCAACGTTATTTCAATTAAAGTCCAATGGGCTTTTAATTAATTTCTTAAGGCTTGGACTTTTGGACAACTCGGGTCAAACCGAATAACCAAAATCCAATCCGGGAGTTACCCCATAAGCCTAGAAATCAATCTTGGCCCATTAGGCCCAATTAAACTTTAAAGGTCCATTAAGTCGCATTTGGGCTTTATGGATGCGGTTTTGGGCCCAATTGGATCCAACCAATTTAGCCAAAACCCAACTTGGTACAACAAAGCCCAATAAGCCCAATTACAACACTTAAGCCCAAATCCAATTTTAAGGCCCAAATAATTAAATCATAAAAATCCAATTTCACAATTTAATTACCAAAGTGTATAACATGATTAATTACCCAAATTAACATTTCTAAAACATCCTAATTAATCATGCTCATCAACAACAAAACATGTCCAACACATTTCATCAAAAATCAAACCCATTTTCATGCTATTCTACTCACGGCAATTCAGGCAATTTGTGTCCGATTCGGTTTCAATCCAATTAAATCCACAATCGATATTAAATCAATATTTCCCAATCGTTTCAAGTCATCCAATGATCAACGAAACAAAAATTACCAAGATCGAGGGCACTAATGTATTCAGCCAACACATCAAAATTGGGGAAAATTGTTCCAAACAAATTTTCTTGAAATTGATCAAATCAAACTTCAATTAAACATGTATTAAGCATACTCAAACATCCAATTTAATCAAAACATGCTCAAATACATTTTACCCAAATTTTAAGCCCTAATCAAATTTCATGCTTTTACTCCGCTCTGATACCATTGTTGGAGTTCTACGGCCCCGAGGATCGAATACAAAAGCATAAAACATACATGCGAATACATCACGGAGTTGCGGAATACTCTCATCGATCGATTGAGCGACGCGGTGGACAACAAAAATTCTTTTTCTGCTCCTCCAAGGCTCGGCAGTGACTAGTTTTGGAGTCCTCATTTTCGGCCATGTGAGGTCCTCCAAGCAAGCTCCAAGCTTGTGTTGAACTTCCATGCTCATTGGTGGACTTCCCTATCACCTTCGCATGACTTCGTAGTGTACTAGCACTCTTGATTTTGCCACAAAATCTTGAAAGAGAGAGAGATGGAAGTGTTTTTTGTAATTCAATTTTATGTATCTAATACACAATTTTCTATTTTCAAAAAATCAAATAAATTGATTTACCAAATAAAAAAGTCAAGCCAATGCTTGCCAACTACCATCATCAATCCACATCAATCAATCAATCAAAGTGACAAGTTGTCACATCACTCAAAGTGACTAATGATATGACACTTGATACGACTAGCGATTTGACGCTTGATTTGACTTACGTGCCGCAGTCGAATTCGAAATGAGAATGCGCTCGCAAACAATCCCGGGCTCGGGTTCGCTAATTCCAAATTAATGAATTTTTCATTGCGACGTAATTAAATGATTTTACCTAGCGAAATCACTATTCACGTCGCTAACGAATTAATTCTAAATTAACTCGTTTTCCCGAATTAAAATCTAATTTTAATTCCCCATCGAAATCCAATTTCTTATAATATATCAAATATATTATTTAATCGATTAATTCCAAATTAATCGTTATCTTTCTTTAATTGATATTTTATCGTAGATAAAATATCTCCGCAATTAATCCCAGATTAATTTTCTCTCTCATCTAATTAATCCCATATTAATAAAAGAGCGAGTCATATGTCGTTGGTGAATCTTCGGGAAGTGACCCATGAGATCCCCGGATATGTTGGCAGTAAATTCGGTCATCGGACTATCCGAACATGTAAGTACCTAGTACTACATTTGTACCGATTTACAAGACAAGGTTGGCTTCTAGAAAAGCGCCATGCCTACCCAATTCTCCAGAAACATACTTACAGGAATAAGCGATCTATATCAGGTGTAGTATACGTAGTATTGCGTATGTCGATCTAGTATCGGATGATCACGTGCTAGGCCTGGGGCTGGAATTGTGTCTACCCCGTATGAAGCACATGTCGGATGTCTGGTAACTAGTCTCTATAATCGGATATTCATGACCTTGTCATAATATCCCGATAGCTGCAGCATATAAGAGAACCAGTCTCGTATCCTACGTGACAATATCTCCACTATGACTGGAGTGATACTTCCATCTTGACATCACACCCAACACACTACGATTCTCAATATACCCAGCAGAGGCGTACACAAAACCTGTTAAAGCCCTGGACGACCAAAACCAAAGTATATTGATTGTCGCAAGTATTAGCGGTGCAAGTCTCAGGTTAATACCAAATACACCTACCCTGATTTCGGACTTCCATAGACACATAGTCATACTACCAATGGAATTCCGATGGGGTCTATCCAAATCGAAGATGTTTCCCGTACCATCGGTAAAACACAACCTCCTATTACACTTGCATGAGTATCATATACCCAAATATATGAGAACTATGTCGTTGTGCCCTCACAAACGCGCATAAGTGTAATACTAGTCTTTTATGCACTTATCGATGTCCAATCTCGATAATACTCTGACTATGGATATTTAATGATTTATCCTTCGTGCATTGATACTGTCTCATATCATTCTCAATCCAGGAATAAATCATAAGGACCTCCTATCATTTATACATCTTAGTGATCTAATCACAAATGATAAGAGAGCAATCTCCTTTGTCACATAGTTAATTTGTACAACAACACCATGATCTGTACAAATAGTGACGCTATGGGTCATAATTGTCCAACAGATGTAACTGTATCTGACACTCAGATGTTGAAGGTGGTACATTATTATCAACAACAATTGTTGATGGTTTACTGTTCAAACCATAAAGTAACTCAAGTATTATTCTTCTGCGAGGCTTCAATTATCTCATATAACCTTCCTTAAAAAAATGTAGCGTATTTTCGACACAAATACTTTTTATCTTTTAGACTGTAGAAGAATCCACCCTTAGTCTTTTTAGGATAGCCTACAAATAGGCACAATTGAGAACGCGGTTCCAACTTGGTAGTATTCTTCTTCAGCACATTTGTTGGACACCCATATATGTGAAAATGTCTCAAACCAGCTTTGCGACTACTCCACAACTCTAAGGGTGTCTTGGGAATAGGCTTAGATAGGACTACATCAAGGATACACACTGCTGTCTATAATGCATATCCCCATAATGAACTGTCACTAAACCTTGATCTCATCATGTCTAGTAGGGTTTGATTTCTCATTTCTGCAATACCATTTTGTTGTATTGTTCCAGGTGTTGTGAGTTGGGATACCATCTCATGCTCAACTAAGAACTCATTGAATTCATTGTCGATGTATTTTCCTAGTTTCCTATACATATTGGTAATCCAGTTTTGAAATACTCACTGTTATTATTAAATAGGATGGAAAAATCATCATGCAGTATCTTTGAAATAGAAATCAAATTTCTACAACAAGATAAGAATAAACAACACTTTGTTTAAATTCAAATAATTATTATTTGAAAATTGAAAATTGGTAACTCCCACTGCTTTTACTGAAACGCCATTGCATGTCCTGACTCTCATGGTAATGTTACCTTCAGTAAGGTCTTTCCATGTATCTAACATTCCCAATGTTTCTTTCTATTCTTTGTAGATTTGAAAGATTTTGGCAACACTTGCCTCTCCACTAGGCTTATGAGGATTCGTGAGCATGGACTCGTAAGAGGTTAGTGTTGGTTTCGAATTAGGTCCCAAGATCCATCACATAAGCATGAAAAATGCATGAATACTTCAAGGAATAATGGCGGAAACATATACTCACATTGAACGTTTTGAGATGCAATGAAGAACACTTCATCTTCCTCCATGGTGAAGCTCGGTTTTGTCCTTGAAACTCCTCCAAGATTCGGCCATGGGTGGACACCATGGAAGCTCCAAGCTTCAAGCTCCAAAAAGGGATTCCATGCTCAAGAAATCGTTTCCCTATCACCTATGTAAAACCCAAGGTGTGCTAGCACTTCATTTCTTTCATGCTTCTCACGCCCAAGCCAAGATTGGAGAAGAAGATTAAGAAATTTTGGCTCAAATCCGTGAAGAAGATAAGGAGAAAAGTGAGGGAAAACTTTTGTTCACAAAAACGTGAACCCTAGCTTCCAGGAGAGAGAAATTGAAAAAATGTAAATGAGGGAAGAGAAAAAGCAATACATATATCTTTTTATTTATTTTCCAAAAACAAATAAATATATATATCAAACATTTTCTTTATTCCAAAAAGTCAAAAAAGCAAAAAATCAATCAATGCTTTTCACCTTTTACCCATCACTTTTAATTTTCACATCAAGTCACTATATTAAAGTGACAACATGTCATGTCACATCACTCAAAGTGACATGTGATTTGACAATTGATGCGACTAGCGATTTGACGGTTGATGCGACTTGCGTGCCGCACTCGAATTCGAAATGCGAATGCGCTCGCAACCACTCTCGGGCTCGAGTCCGCTTATTCCGAATTAACGAATTTTCTGTCGCGTCGTAATTAAATGATTACGCCTAGCAAAATCACTATTCACGTCGCTAACGAATTAATTCTAAATTAATTCATTCATCCAAATTAAAATCCAATTTTAATTCCGCGTCGAAATCTAATTTCGATTAATATATCGAATATATTAATTTTACTGATTAATTCCAAATTAATCGTTGTCTCTCTATAAACGATATTTTATCCCAGATAAAATATCTCTGTAATTAATCCCAGATTAATTTTCTCTCTCATCGAATTAATCCCAGATTAATTCTCTCTTTCTCTTCTAATTAATTTCAGATTAATTAAAGTGCGAGTCATACATCATCGGTGAATCTTCGGGAAGCGACCCATGAGATCCCCGGATATGTTGGCAGTAAATACGGTCATCGGACTATCCGAACACGTACGTACCAAGTACTACGTTTTACCGATTTACAAGACAAGGTTGGCTTCTAGCAAAGCGCCATGCCTACCCAATTCTCCGGAAATATTCTTATAGGAATATAATATCTGTATCAGGCGTAGTATACATAGTATTGCGTATTTCTGTCCAGTATCGGATGTCCACGTGCAAGGCCTGGGGCTGGAATTGTGTCTGCCCTGTACGAAGCACATATCGGATGTCTGGTAACTAGTCTCTATAATCGGATATACATGACCTAGTCATAATATCCCGATAGCTCGAGCATTTAAGAGAAAGAGTTCCGTATCCTATGTGACCATCATCTCCACTATGACTGGAGTGATACTTCCGTCTTGACATCACACCCAACACACTACGATTCTCAATATACCCAGTATCGGCGTACACAGAACTTGTTAAAGCCCTGGATGACCTCAACTAAAGTATATTGATTGTCGTAAGCATTAGCGGTGCAAGTCTCAGGTTAAGACCAAATACACCTACCCTGATTGCAGACTCCCATAGACACATAGTCATACTACCAATGGGATTCCGCGGAGGGTCTGTCCAGAGCGAAGCTGTTTCCCGTACCATCGGTAAAACACAACCTCCTATTACACTTGCATGAGTATCCTATACCCAAATATATGAGAACTATGTCGTTGTGCCATCACAAACGCGCACAAGTGCAATACTAGTCTTTTACGTATTTATCGATGTCCAATCTCGATAATACTCTGACTAGGGATATTTAATGATTTATCCTTCGTGGACTGATACTGTCTCATATCATTCTCTGTCCAGGAACAAATCATAGGGACCTCTCATCATTTATATATATAGGTGATCTAATCACAAATGATAAGAGTGCAATCTCCTTTGTCACATAGTTAATTTGTACAACAACATTATGATCTGTACAAATAGTGACGTTATGGGTCATAATTGTCCAACAATCTCTCACTTGGCATATAGCCAGTCACTCGAGTCTCTGACACCCGAACTATGTACGGTTGGCTCAAACTGCTGAGAAAAAGGTTTTCGTCAGCGGATTTGTATGAATATCATCTTGATGCGATTTATTCAATCATCACATCACCACGATGTATGATCCGAACGAATCTGATGAATATCGAAGTATGTATCTGGATCGTTGATGAGACCATTAATTCTTTAGCCTGTGCTGACGCCTAGCTCAACTGCTAACAGAACTATATCTAATCCAATTAGATATTATCGACCCCAGAAGACTTCTATTGCTGCCTCAGCTGCAGCAATAATCTGTATTTGTTGTTTATTCGGTAACAGTATCTTGCTTGGAAGATTCCAGTTCACTGTACCGTTTTTCTATGTTTTTATTGTACCGTTGTTACGACTCATAGTCGTTATCATGAAAGCCAAGCTTTCACCGATTATTTTATGGGAATATCATTTCCAAGAAATGATATATCATCATCATTCAGGACATTCACTATCAGTGCGTTCCCACTAACCTCCTTATATACACAAGAATTATTTTCGTTTTTGAATTAAATCATATACCATTATGATTACATCAAAACGATAATTCTAAGCACTCAATGCTTGCTTCAATCCATCTATGGATCGAATAACCTACAAACCTAGTTTGCTTGTTATGGTTCGACAAAACCGACAGGATATTGTAAACATCCTCCGAAAAGTTTCCGTTAAGAAAAGCAGTTTTGGCATTTAGCTGCCACGTTTCATGAATGAAACATGCAGCATCAGCAAGCATTATCCAAACGGATTTACCGTGGTAACAGGTAAAAGGTTTCGTCGCAATCAACACAATGTTGATAACTCTATCTTTTCGCTACAAGCCTAGCTTAGTACGTTGGTATGTTGCCATCCATGTATGTCTTCCTTGAAGACTTATAGTACCAATAGGCACAATGTCTTGCGGTACATCAACTAGTATCCAAACATAGTTGATATACATGGAATCCAATTCAGATTCATGGCACTTTGCCATAATTAGGGAGTTGATACCTTGTATCACTTCCTCATACGTAGTCAGTTGGTATTCCTCAATAAGATAGACATCTTTATGAGGCGAGATCAGAAACCCATACCCCAGGTTGTTTTCTGACTCTATCTGACCTACGCGGTTCTTGTGTATTCGAAGAGTAATGGTATAGTTTCATTCTTGATGAACTATTTATGTTCCATTAAGATTCGGTGCCTTGAACAGTATTACTCTGATTTTCATCGAGTTATACTATCCTCCCACTTACCACTGCATATCGGTATTCCTCTTAAGAAAATCGCATGGTGAGCAACAATCTAATTGTTCTCTTGTGAGATGTATAAGTACAATACTTATGGTATCCCTAGGATGACCTACAATTGGCACTTATCCTATTTGGGTTTTAGTTTGGTATCATCCAAACATATGCCTGGCATACCCAAATATTCAGGAATGTGAAACCCGGTTTCTTTCCCGTTCATATCTAATATGATATCTATCAAACGGATTATTATGGAACCTTATTCAAAATAAGTTCTTGCCCTGTTTAAAGCTTATCCGTTGAAGGAAATGGTAGCTCAGAGCGACTCTTGATTAACCTTATCATGTCTAACAAAATTCGGTTAATCCGTTCGGACACACCGTCAATCTGACGTGTTCCGGGAGGAATCCTTATTGAAAGAATACTATACTCTTTCAAGTATACGAGAAACTTATTGCTCAAGTATTTTCCATTACGGTCTTACCGTGACGGTTTAATACTTTAGCTTATCTGTTTGTATATTTCGTGTCGAAACTGTGAAAGTTTCCGATTTGTGTTCTTCAAAAGAAACACATAACCATACGCGATGCCATATCCGTACAGGTCACGAAATATTCATATCCATATCTAGCCTAGCTAGACATGGGCCCACTTGCTTCACTATGAAGTAGGGCTAACAGATCGGTGGTATTTACACTTCTACCAAATAAATAGTGTTTTACGCACTTTGCCCAAATAGACTAGATTCGTAGACTTTATTTGAATGGAATCAAATCAGTCCTGGTACCCACTCTTCAAAAGTGCGGATATACGATTCTTGTTTAATAATGTCCCTGACAACTATGCCACAATTAAGTTTCTTAACTGATCAAATCAGTTTGAGCTATTTATTTGTCATGTTATATATTTGAGATATTTATATTCAAAATACAAATTCTGTTAACCACATCTAATGTGTTTATCTCAATATCATCTTTATACAATAAAACACTTTAGTGTTCTAGAATATAAAGGTTCACCCGCAGCGGGTTAAACACTGATATAGAGATAATGTATCTAGTCAAACTAGTTACATTATAATAGTTCCATAATTTAAGTACTAACCCGAAGGTAGTTCCAAAATTCAGGTATCTACGGTTAAAACAGCGACTTTCGTCCCGTTTCCAATTCGCAGATAAATCTCAATAGAAGTCAGTATCCTGCTCATAGCAGATTCTGAACATCATTACATATTTATGTACCACACTAAGTATCTAAAATCTAATTTTAATACTAGTTGTGAACATATTTATGACAAACATTTTTGAAGTCAAAGCCTTCTTAAAATCTAAGTATAGATTTATGAAAATCCTTCAATTTCATTATCATACTTTAAGGATCTAATCATTGGTTCTGATTCAGAAATTAAGGAGTCTACTCTACAAGCTTAATGGATTAAGCACTTAAGTTATCATTACAAGATCTTCCAAAGATTATGCTCTACTATTTGCTTAACTCCGGGCTTAGGCATAATATATTATTTTATCAAATAAAGTAACTTGTTATTTTCCAGGACCATCCTGAAACTTTATTCCCAATTTGAAAATTATAGTCGTCTAAATACATTTTCACCCAGGATTATGTCTTAAACACTAATCTTTCATTTTTATATCTTGATTCTAATAGTCCAACTATTTAATCAACGATTTGTGGTACTATTTATTATAATGATTAGGGTTATTTACGTTTTACTACTAAAGTTATGATCAAATAACAATTGGGTACTATGAATATTAACATATTACATTTTACTACTAAACTTATAAAAATTTAACATTTTACTACTTTTCCATCCAAACCGTTAGTTGACCGTCAGTTCACCTTTAAAAAGACTGTTTTATCCTCCAAATAAAATAAAAGTGAAAATTATAATTATACTATTTAAAAAACATATCTAAATCTTATATATAACAATAAAAAAAATACAATCAATAATCACATTTATAAAAATACTTCAATCTCTAAATTATCCATATAACCCAATAAAATAAAGAATTTAATTTACCAAATAATTTAATAATTAAAATTCTCATAATAACCAAAATACTTTAAAGTATAACAATAAAAGAGATATACTCAAAAATCATTATTTCCAATATTCAGCCGTACGATTACCATTGTTGATTATAATATTTAAAATTTATAATAATGTGTGTGTTAAGACTCTTTTATCCTTAGGATGTCAATATGATGTCATGGTCAACTAACGGTCAACTAACGGTTTGGATGGAAAAATAGTAAAATGTTAAATTTTTATAAGTTTAGTAGTAAAATGTAATATGTTAATATTCATAGTACCCAATTGTTATTTGATCATAACTTTAGTAGTGAAACGTAAATAACCCTAATGATTATAATAGTCCAACTATATAATCAAATATAATCTAAATTAATTAACCTCAATTACATTGATTACTATAGTCCAACTATAAAATCAACTGTAAATTGAAATCAATTAATTCAAATATATTGATTAATATAATCCAATTATATATAATCAACTATAATACAATCCAACTGTTAATTAAAACAACAATTTAAATATTAGTCCAACTAACATTTAATCTAACGACGAAATAATTTGAATGAGAGCGTATGGCGAGTAATTGAACGAGTATTGCAAATTCAATTCTTGCCTCCCACTATTTTTCGGCGAGCCTCTAACCCTCTGTCGAGTACTCGGGAAACCGTGTTTCCTAGTGGGCTAGGATCCCGTTAAATATCAGACAATCTTGACTTTGGCCAACAAATTGTATGATAATTAACTAGGTAGATCTCTAAGATCAATTGGATCTCATCCAATTCCTAGATCCGGTAGGGAGACATCCAAGTCCGAAACATATATCTTATATATGCCAATACATCCAATGTATTACCTAACCTTTTTCCTCTGAATCAACTAAGCCTTGGCTTTGGCACAACAAACTTAGCGATCCCAGTCAAGCGCGACCCATTGACCATGGAAAGGTTCGTAATCAATGTCGATGGACAAGAAGTGGTCTTGACTTTGGCCAACAAACCACAACTTGGACAAGACACCGATATGGAACAAAGCCTTCGTGATTCAAACACATCTTCGACAGACAAAGGCATTGACTTTGGCCAACAAACCAATGTCGTCTCGGATCTTAAGTTAGAATCACTCAATGGAAGGAAAGACGCTTAATATTGAACGAGGGTTTTTCGCGTGTAAATTGGCAACCAATTTATTATCTTTGTTAAGGTCTCATCATCATACACCCTTAAACATGCATTCTAAACACATAATAAAGTGCATATAAAATAAAATAATAATGATATACGGATGGATACTTTACATTGATCCTAGATCAAATCTCTCATTTTCTCTCTACACGTTACACTACACTTCTAAAAAAACCTCATTTACATTGAGGGGAATAGGTGAGAAGAGAATACAAAGAATATAAAGGTGATAAGGCTGGACACGCAGGTCCAATAAATAAATCAAATTTATTACAACAATTTCTAAAATTGCCCCACCCATCTAATATCCATCCGATATACATTATTCATGCATCACAACCATGTATTCATACAAGCATGTTATCAATCAATCTAATCAAATTAATTAATCTGATAATTAGTGATCATCCAATGTTCAAACAACGATTTGATTTTTGCTCGAGTCAAACTCGTTTTGCGAATAAGTACTCAAAGTACGAATTCTCGAATTAAATTAAACTACATAATTAAATCCAATTTAATACGCATTTAATTCTAATTCACTATTTAATTCCAAATTAAATATTACACTTTTATTAACGAACCTATACAATTTAAATTCCAAATTCAATCGTTACGGGTCTCAAAGCCCGATTAACATCTAATGTTTATTTAATTAAAGTCCAATGAGCTTTTAATTAATTTCTTAAGGCGTGGACTTTTGGTTAACTCGGGTCAAACCGAATAACCAAAATCCAATCTGGGAGTTACCCCATAAGCCTTTAAATTAATTTTGGCCCATTAGGCCCAATTAAATAATTAAGGTCCATTAAGTCATAATTGGACTTTATGGATGCGGTTTTAGGCCCAATTGGATCCAACCAAATTGGCCTAAACCTAACTTGGTACAACCAAGCCCAAAAGCCCAATTATAACCTATTAGGCCCAATTTCCAAAAACAAGCCCAATTAATTAACTTAAAAAATTCCAAATTCCATAATTAATTAACCTAAGTGTAATACACAATTAATTATCCAATTAACATTTCTAAAACATCAATTAGCCTAATTAATCATGCACTTTAACATTAAATAGTGTCCAACATAATTCTATCAAAATCAAACCCAATTTACATGCTTAAAGTCTCGGCAATTAGGGGTTTTACCAATCCGATTCGGTTTCAATCTAATTGAATCCAAAATCATCATTTCCCAAATCAATTCAACTCATCCAATGAATTAAAATAAAAAAACACAATGAATTTCAATTTTTCAAGAATTCGGCCAAGCCACTTTAAAAGGGAAAAATTGTTCCAAATCAAAATTCAATCCAATTGAACTTCAAAACAACATTACCCACTTGTTTTAAGTCATCCAATGATCAAACAAACAAATCACCAAGAAATTTAGGGTTCTTTAATTTCGGCCAACATAAGCAATTTGGGGAAATTTGTTCCAAACACAATTTCAGCAAATTGATCCAATCAATCTTAAATTAAACATACTTTAAGCATTCTCATTCATCCAATTTCAAAAAATATGCTCAAAATCAAATTTACCCAAATTTGTCACTTTAGGCCAACACAAAAAATTGGGGAAATTTGTTACAAACATAATTTCTTCAAATTGATCCAAACAATCATTAATTCAACAACATTTAAGCATACTTAAACAATCAATTCAACCAAATCGTGCTTCAATTGATTTTACCCAATTTGTCATGCCCAAAATTTGGGGAAAAATGGATCCAACCAAATTTCTTGAAATTGATCATGCACGACATCAATTCAACCTCATTCAAGCATACTATATCAAACAATTTAACCATTTGATGCTCAAATTGAGTTTACCCAATTTTAAACCCTAACTTTTTCATGCTTGAAGTAAGCTCATAGATACGATTGTTGGTTTCTAATTAGGTCCCAAGATCCATCACATAAGCATGAAAAACGCATGAATACTTCAAGGAATAATGGCGGAAACATATACTCACATTGAACGGTTTGAGATGCAATGAAGAACACTTCATCTTCCTCCATGGTGAAGCTCGGTTTTGTCCTTGAAACTCCTCCAAGATTCGGTCATGGGTGGACACCATGGAAGCTCCAAGCTTCAAGCTCCAAAAAGGGATTCCATGCTCAAGAAATCGTTTCCCTATCACCTATGTAAAACCCAAGGTGTGCTAGCACTTCATTTCTTTCATGCTTCTCACGCCCAAGCCAAGATTGGAGAAGAAGATTAAGAAATTTTGGCTCAAAGCCGTGAAGAAGATAAGGAGAAAAGGGAGGGAAAACTTTTGTTCACAAAAACGTGAACCCTAGCTTCCAGGAGAGAGAAAACGAAAAAATGTAAAGGAGGGAAGAGAAAAAGCAATACATATATCTTTTTGTTTATTTTCCAAAAACAAATAAATATATATATCAAACATTTTCTTTATTCCAAAAATTCAAAAAAGCATAAAATCAATCAATGCTTTTCATTTTTTACCCATCACTTTTACTTTTCACATCAAGTCACTTTATTAAAGTGACAACATGTCATGTCACATCACTCAAAGTGACATGTGATTTGACAATTGATGCGACTAGCGATTTGACGCTTGATGCAACTTGCGTGCCGCACTCGAATTCGAAATGCGAATGCGCTCGCAACCACTCTCGGGCTCGGGTCCGCTAATTCTGAATTAACGAATTTTCCATCGCGTCGTAATTAAATGATTACGCCTAGCGAAATCACTATTCACGTCGCTAATGAATTAATTCTAAATTAATTCGTTCACCCGAATTAAAATCCAATTTTAATTCCGCGTCGAAATCTAATTTCGATTAATATATCGAATATATTAATTTTACCGATTAATTCCAAATTAATCATTCTCTCTCTTTAAACGATATTTTATCCCAGATAAAATATCTTGTAATTAATCCCAGATTAATTTTCTCTCTCATCGAATTAATCCCAGATTAATTTTCTCTCTCATCGAATTAATCACAGATTAATTCTCTCTTTCTCGTCTAATTAATCCCAGATTAATTAAAGTGTGAATCATATATCATCGGTGAATCTTCGGGAAGCGACCCATGAGATCCCCGGATATGTTGGCAATAAATACGGTCATCGGACTATCCGAACACGTACGTACCAAGTACTTCGTTTTACCGATTTACAAGACAAGGTTGGCTTCTAGCAAAGCGCCATGCCTACCCAATTCTCCGGAAATATTCTTATAGGAATATAAAGATCTTTATCAGGCGTAGTATACATAGTATTGCGTATTTCTGTCCAGTATCGGATGTCCACGTGCAAGGCCTGGGGCTAGAATTGTGTCTGCCCCGTACGAAGCACATATCGGATGTCTGGTAACTAGTCTCTATAATCGGATATACATGACCTAGTCATAATATCCCGATAGCTCGAGCATTTAAGAGAAAGAGTTCTGTATCCTACGTGACCATCATCTCCACTATGACTGGAGTGATACTTCCGTCTTGACATCACACCCAACACACTACGATTCTCAATATACCAGTATCGGCGTACACAGAACCGGTTAATGCCCTGGATGACCTCAACTAAAGTATATTGATTGTCGTAAGAATTAGCGGTGCAAGTCTCAGGTTAAGACCAAATACACCTACCCTGATTGCAGACTCCCATAGACACATAATCATACAACCAATGGGATTCCGCGGGGGGTCTATCCAGAGCGAAGCTGTTTCCCGTACCATCGGTAAAACACAACCTCCTATTACACTTGCATGAGTATCCTATACCCAAATATATGAGAACTATGCCGTTGTGCCCTCACAAACGCGCACAAGTGCAATACTAGTCTTTTACGTATTTATCAATGTCCAATCTCGATAATACTTTGACTAGGGATATTTAATGATTTATCCTTCGTGGACTGATACTGTCTCATATCATTCTCTGTCCAGGAACAAATCATAGGGACCTCTCATCATTTATATATCTAGGTGATCTAATCACAAATGATAAGAGTGCAATCTCCTTTGTCACATAGTTAATTTGTACAACAACACTATGATCTGTACAAATAGTGACGCTATGGGTCATAATTGTCCAACAGTTAGCTCATTTAGCAGTTAAGATCCATCATCATAGACTCCTAAAAGGTTAGCTTATTTAGCAATTATGTAAGAGTGAATATCAACTTGTTTATAACATAGTTGCTCTTAAAATATAGGAATGTAACATCTTCCTCTCGGAGATGCTACGGCAGGCGACAGGTTACCCTATCACCCTCAGCCTCTAACTAACTGACTGACTAACTGAACTCTAATTATTTTCTTGTTATTTGACAATCACAAGTCACACACTTACACTGGAGGGCTACATGTCCAACTTAAATTTATTAAAAAACCATTGCTCCTTACAACTCTATGCTAGCCACATTAAACTCTGGTAACTTTAACTCTGAAAACTTTACGTAATGACTTTCAAGCAACTAACACATGACTTGTACTTTAACTCTTACAACTTTGACTTTAACTAATCCATATACCTCGGATTTGACTACCATGTGGACCAAATAATCCCAGTGACTACTATCCATCCTCTTTAGCTTGTCCTCTGAGTAGACCTGCAAAATAGAAAATATTGGAGAGTGGAATGGGTTAGATCATTTGAACGACCTAATGAGTGGACAGTTTAAAACGAGAACTAAAATGCTTTATGAAAAATTTACTCCCTGAAATTGAAATCAACTCATTTTACAAGAAAAATAATCTTCTCTGAAAACTCTTTTTGTCTGAAAAATCTCTTTCTGCAAAAAAGAACATTTCTGGAAATTTATTTCTTTTTATAATTGGGGCGTTACGCCTCACCTTCTCCCAAGTCACTAAACTAAAGACATGAATGCTAATCAGTGCTGGCATCCTGAACCTGAAATAAAGACTATGGGCGACACATAACATCATTTCGTAGTCCTGAAACTACATGTGCACATGTCTGCTGTATCCGTCAATTCTATAATCTGTCACTTTCAAAAGTCTTTGAGATTGGGTTTTCCCCCAATCTATAAAATACGTCATAAAAGAAATCTTCTCAAATTATCAAAAGCATGATAACATTTCTTAACTAGTCCAAAATTAATTTTTTAACTCATCAAAGTATTTTGGCACAAAATGCCAACATGGGACTGCCGATGTCTAACACCCATCCAATATTTACATCTAAGGCTAATGAGATGTCAATTATAGGAAAAATACAAAGTGTACCTGAGGGTCCTGCCTTTCCTTTCAGCTCGAGATAATCGTTCTTCTAATATCCAGACTTCTTGCAGTGTAGACATGCATCACGAGCTACATACAGTCTTGCAGCTTATGCTTCTTCGAGTTTCTCTTTGATATCTTATTCTTTCCCATTTTGATTTTCTTCGACTTTCTAGAAGTCTTTGAAGAGCTTGTTCACCATAGAGGTACAAAGTGGGATTGTCTTTCTTCGAATCATGCTCCGCCGGGTATAACATGTTATGAAGTTCTTCATAACTGGCTTGCATCGAATGTATATGACAGTTTAACACAATGCCAGCGTAAGTACCGAGCAAAGAAGATAGAATCAAATTTTGGCCTAGTCGTTCATCGATCATAATGTCTTGTCGTTCTAAATATCGGATCCAGTCTATCATGTTCAAAACATGAATGTTAACCGCTCATCCATCCTTGAGCGTAGCACAGAACAATTCCTTATACCGATGATATATTTCAATTTCTTGATTTGCTTCGAACAACTCCTTGAGTATTTTCATAATGTTCTAAGCATCAGGTACCTCTATGTACAGTCTTAGAAAATATGGAACCATTGATCCTAAAATATAGGATTTCACCCTTAGGTTATCATCCTTTCATTTTTCAAAAGTCTCATATTCTTCAGGAGCGAAATCAAGATCGATTTCAATAGGAAATGGATTGACAATCACATAGCTCAACGTTTCTAACTCCAAGACAAGGCGGATATTAATTTCTCATTCAAAATAGTTCTCGGCTCCTTTCAACTTATAAGAATCCAAAAGTAGCACTAATGGATTTGCGGCAGCCATCTATAAGATAAAAATTAAACACTAGCAGAAATCTTCATTTCAATATAAAAACACTAATACGATTATGGATTTTAAATCTATTAGTGCCCTCCCACTACTTTACGTAATTCCATAATATCCCTTAAAGGAAAAATAAAAATTTGACTATCAAAATTTCATAGTGGGAAGTGGATGCCATGACATTTACTCTAGCCTTATAATAATGACGGTCTTGGCCTTCATAAACTCATTAGGTAGACCTCAAACGTCAACCATATCCATATGACTCCTAAGTTTGGTCCTGAATCGTTTCTTATCCTCACAATAATGACGATATTGGATTAAGACGTGTTTTAGGTATATACTTTTCATTGTGAACGAATGAGCTTTGCAAATAGGGATGGGAAAATCTGGATCCGGACCCGGGTCCGGATCTAGAAGCATTTTCATTACCCCGAGTCCGGACACCGGTAGATATACACGGGTCCGGATCCGGATACCCGTTTTTTTATTTTTTTTATTTTTAATTTTATTATTTATATTTATATTTGTATTTGTATTTTGTCAATTTTATTAGTTTTATTTCAATTCTTTTATACTTTTTAATTATATTTTATAATATTTTTTTTATATGCATATTATTTTGTATTTTTCATTATATTTTAATTTATTATATTTAATTATTATTATTTTTCCGTACCCGTGTCTATCCGGGCTGGACCCATGCAATCTGGGACCGAATCCGGATTCGCCCGGGTCCTAATTTTTAAGATCCGAGTCCGGATATTTTAATCACGGACCCGGATCGTCCAGGTCCATGCGGATCTGGGCTGGGCGTGGGTCTGCTTGCCATCTATATTCGTAATAAACCCTCACAATAATGACGGTATTGGGTGATTACGTCAACTCATCATGCTACATCTAAGATTTTACCGGAGTGACCTAAGGTCCGTGTTGGCAAATCTAAGGGTCCCAAGGATAACAAATCAAGCATGAAACATAAGTGAATACATTCGAGAAGTCGCAGAATTCTTACATCGAGCGGTTAAGCGACGCGGAGGCAACAAAAATTAAATTTTCTACCTTGTGAACTGCGGCAGTGAGCTCACTGGTCTGCTCCATTTTGGCGTCCATTGATGCTCCTTGAACAAGCTCCAAGCTTCGTCAAACGAATCCCGGCTCATGGGTGGACTTCCCTATCACCTTCGCATGTCTCGTAGTGTCCTAGCACTTGCGATTTTTGCCACAAAAATCCAAATCTTGGCTTCCCTTGTTCACGTTTTTAACCCTGAAAAACAGTGAAGAAATAGCCCTCCAAGGGCGTGAGAAGAGGGAGAATGAGAGAAGGAGAGATGAAATGAAATGTGTAAAATTAATTTTAGTAAAATGAATTTCTAAAAAATATATACCAACTTTGCTTTCAAAAAGTCAAAGTAATTAAAAAACAATATATTCCATTCAAGCTTTTAAAAGCTTTTAATCAACTCCCATCAAGTCACATCTATCATTCAAGTTGTCAAGTCACATCACTCAAAGTGACAAGTGATTTGACGCTTGATGCGACTAGCGATTTGACGCTTGATTTGACTTTTCACACTCGAATTCGAAATACGAATGCGCTCATAAATAATCTCGGGCTCGGGTTCGCTAATTCCAAATTAACAAATTTTTCTGTCCAGTATCGGATGATCACATGCGAGGCCTGGGGCTGGTACAGTGTCTGCCCCGTACGAAGCATATATCAGATTATGAGCAACTAGTCTCTTTAATATCGGATAATCATGACCAAGTCACCTTATTTAGAGAACCAGTTCTGTATCCCTGCGTGATCATCATCTCCATATGACTGGAGTGACACTTCCGTCTCGACATCACACCCAACAAACTACGATTCTCAATATACCCAGTATTGGCATACACAAAACCTGTTAAAGCCCTGGACGACCAAAACCAAAGTATATTGATTGTCGCAAGTATTAGCGGTGCAAGTCTCAGGTTAAGACCAAATACACCTACCTGGATTTTGGATTTTCATAGACACATAGTCATACTACAAATGGAATTCCGATGGGGTCTTATCCAGAGCGAAGCTGTTTCCCGTACCATCGGTGAAACACAACCTCTTATTACACTTGCGTGAGTATCCTATACCCAAATATATGAGAACTATATCGTTGTGCCCTCACAACGCGCACAAGTGTAATACTAGTCTTTTACGCATTCATCGATGTCCAATCTCGATAATGCTTTGACTAGGGATGTTTAATAATTTATCCTTCGTGGATTGATACTGTCTCATATCATTCTCAATCCAGGAACAAATCACAGGGACCTCCTATCATTTATATATATAGGTGATCTAATCACAAATGATAAGAGTGCAATCTCATTTGTCACATAGTTAATTTTTACAACAACACCGCGATCTGTACAAATAGTGACGCCATGGGTCATAATTGTCCAACAATCTCCCACTTGGCCTATAACCAGTCACTCGAGTGTCTGACACCCGAACTATGTACGGTTGGCTCAACTTGCTGATGAAAGACTTTCGTCGATGGATTTGCATGATTATCGTCTGATGCGATTTATACGATCATCACATCGCCACGATGTATGATCCAAACGAATCAGATGAATAGTCAAAGTATGTATCTAGATCGTTGATGAGACTATTAATTCTTTAGACTGTGCTCAAGCCTCGCTCAGCTGCTAACAGAATTATATCTAATCTAATTAGATTTGTTATCGACCCCAGAAGGCTTCTATTGCTGCTTCAGCTGCAGCAATAACCCGCATTTGTTGTTTATTCGGTAACAGTATCTTGCTTGGAAGATTTCCAGCTCACTGTACCGTTATTCAAACTGTATAGTACCGTTTGCGACTTATATTCATTTTATCGGTTTAGGAAACTTGCAGTAGTGATCCCAGTCAGTTCAAGTTCTCATTCTCCACAGATTAAGACAACATCCTTAGATCTCTCAGATACTAACAGATGTTCTTAACATCAATCCAGTGACTATCACTCGGATTGGCCTATTTGTGAATCCATATGCTCAAAGCGTATGAGACACCAGGTCACGTACATTTTTCAATGTATGATTTCTCGGAGAGTTTCAACAACTTTATCTATCCCAGTAGATCTTTATTCCTTTAATAAAGGTTGTTTTCTCCCAAGAAATATTTCCTTGATGAACTATTTGTGTTCCATTAAGATTCGGTGCCTTGAATAGTGTTACTCCGATTTTCATCGAGTTTTACTATCCTCTCACTTACCACAGCATATCGGTATTCCTCTCAGGAAAACCGCATGGTGAGCAACAATCTAATTTTTCTCAGGTGAGATGTATAAGTACAATACTTATGGTATCCCTAGGATAACCTACAATTGGCACTTATCCTATTTGGGTTTTAGTTTGGCATAATCCAAACATATGCCTAGCATTCCCAATTTTACAGGAATGAGAAACCTGGTTTCTTTCATGTTCATATCTAATATGATATCTGTCAAACAGATATTAATGGAACCTTATTCAAAATACGTTTTGCACTGTTTATGCGTATCCGTTGAAGGAAATGGTAGCTCAGAGCGACTCATGATTAACCTTATCATGTCTAACAAAATTCGGTTACTCAGTTCGGACACACCGTCAAACTGACGTGTTCCGGGAGGAGTCCTTATTTGAAAGAATACTATACTCTTTCAAGTATACGAGAAACTTATTGCTTAAGTATTTTCCATTACGGTCTTACCGTGACGGTTTAATACTTTAGCCGATCTGTTTGTCTATTTTGTGTCGAAACTTAAAAGTTTCTAATTTGTGTTCTTCAAAAGAAACACATAACTATAAGGCGATGCCACATCAGTTTCAGTTTTGGGGATGAGTCCCAAGGGAGAGGCCCACATCAGTATCAGTCAAGGGTTGAGGCCCACATTAGTATCCATTTGGGGTGAGGCCCACATTAGCATTGTCAATATTAGTTTTGGGGATGAGTCCCGGGGGCGAGGCCCACATCAGTATCAGCATCAGTTTTGGGGATGAGTCCCAGGGTCGTGACCCACGTCATCAGCAATTTTGGGGATGCGTCCCAGGGTCGTGACCCACATCATCATCAATTTTGAGGATGCGTCCCAGTGTCGTGACCCACATCATCGGCAGTTTTGGGGATGCGTCCCAGGGTCGTGACCCACATCATCAGCAGTTTTGGGGATACGTCACAGTGCCATGACCCACATTGTCAACGTTATCGGGATGCATCCCAGGGTCAAGGACTCCGTAGTTGGTTGCAGTTATCGGGATGCGTCCCAAGGTCGTTGGCCCCCTGCATCATCAGTTTTGGGGATGCGTCCCAGGGTCGAGGCCCACATTGTCGGTTGCAGTTATTAGGATGCGTCCCAGGATCGAGGTCCATTGCGTCATCAACTCAGCTCGAAGCAGCAGGCAAGTCAGGTGGCAGCTGGCGAGCCAGGTAAGTAAAAATGCATTACACAACTTTGATAGAATTGTCATTGTCACACACTGCACAAGTCTCATCAAAGTGGGGGCGACTGTAGGCACTGCATTTTTGCATGTAAGTCCCTATGATGAGTCTCATTTAGAGGCACTACCTTTTAAGTCGCGGAAGTCGCGGGAAACGGACGTCGGAAGGGAAAAGTCAGAAATTGGTATTTTGTTGGATTTTATTTGCTTGTTTAGCTTCGGGTTCGCTTGTTGGACTTCCGTTTTAAAACATCCTTAGCACAAACCCCCGCAAGACACACACCAAGCCCACACACCACCACACACACACCAAGCCCACCAAATAAACCAAACCCACGCCCAAAGAAGACCACCCACACGCCCAAGCCTAATAAAACACATCCAAAAATAACAAATCACATATTTAACACATGGTGAAATTAAAACAAATCAAATAAAATCTAAATAATCACATACATAATTAAAACAAATCACCTCCTTAATTTAATTAGATGTTTTCCTTGTGAGATACTAATTAGAAATATTCCCCCCATAATTGTTTGATCTCATTCTTATTCAAATAAGGATTAACCCTAGCCTTTCACTATAAAAATAACACAAAATCCTAAACTCTTTTGGCTCTAGACTCTCACGGTAAAACACAAAAGAAAACACTCATACGGCCTCACTAAAACGAAAGCCAAACCTTGCCTCACTCTCGGACATCCCACAAAGACTCATGAACACACTGTTAGCCCACCCGTCAATGCACAGACATGTCCCACTCTTCCTTCATGGCTAGTCTTCACCGACACAAACCTATCAATCCTACACGCACTGACCGAATAGCAACAAACAAAAGAAACCCCCCTGCAAGCATTATCCTTCAACACGTAAGCCCCTAAGTAACCCTCATGCATCAAACGCATCTGGCAGACCATGCACTGCCCACTCACGTCACACTCCCCCATTGCCCCTTGACTCCACACCGACTCATACATATAAGCCATGCACTCCACACACTGATTAAGGCCCTCACATACGGCCATGAACATGCACAAACTGCCGAGACACAAACTAACACATGCAGAAACCAAATGTGAAACCAGCAGCCCACAAACCATTCCCAAAAATATCTCCAAAATAGTCCCTTATTTACCTCAAAATAGTGACCAGAAAATACAGCGAAAACAACAGCAAAATAGAACAAAAACAGCAGCCCAAACAGCGAAAGTAAATGTTGAACCAGTGAACCGGAGGAATTGAGGAGCATCAACCCTTCCGACAACCATGTACCGTACTTTCGAGAGACGATTTAAAAGGTTAGACTTGATGGCACTTTTCTTATTTATTTTCATTCATCTTTTAATTATTTTATTTATTTTCTTCGCATGAAAGTCGCTTGTGGATGCATGTTGTGGCCTTTGAATGGATGGGAAAATTTGTCGTCTCTTGTGGTATATAGGATGGAAACCCAGACGTAAATTCTGTAGCCGAATCCGAATAGATGGTAGTGCGGTCTGTACTTGGGAAACAACTCCACGTACCACTTGAGCAAACGGCACATCTTTATTTTATCTTGTTTATTTATTATTCGCATTTTTTAATCCGTCTTTTACTTTCCGCATGTTACTTGCTTGTGTATTGATGATATAGTGCGCATGGGCTTATTATGCTGGTCTAAAGGTTCTCTATTTGAGGGAAGAAAAGTCTAAAAGGCTACCATTACGACAATACTTTGTCGCACCGGACGAAGTATGTTTGGTTGAATGTGAGATATGTTCAATCGAGTATACAAAGTGCTATATTGTTGTCTTTATTTTATATACATTGTAATATAATACGCATGGGCTAACTAGGGTGGATTAAAGGTCCTCTATTCGAGGTAAACGCCTGAAGGCTACCTTTACCACGATGTTTTGCCGCGCCTTTTATTATGTCATTTACCCTTTGCATATCATTGTTTCATCTACGCATGCATTGCATTCTAGTGCGCATGGCTAACTAGGGTGGATTAAAGGTCCTTTATTCGAGGGAAATGCCTAAAGGCTACCTTTACCACGATGTTTTGCCCCGCAGAATGAAGTATGTTTGATTGAATGTGAGATATGTTTAATCGGATATACAGAGTTCCACATTATTGTCTCATTCATTAGTATGCATTGTAACATAATACGCATGGGCTAAATATGGTGGATGAAAGGTCCTCTATTCGAGGGAAATGCATGAAGGCTACATTTACCATGATGTTTTGCCGTACCTTTTATCATGTTATTTACCATTTGCATATCTGACCGGTGTAAACACACACGTATAACGCAAGCGCACGTATCGTTCAAGTACTATAAAAATATCGATCCCACGAGGACTTAATTCCTACTATTGTTATTAATTGTTGAATCTATTTATTTACAAATATCTAATTAAAGGGAGAATGGAATTGATTGCTTGATTGATTTGGTTGATTGTAGATTTGCTAAATAAATAAATAAAAAGATAAAAGAAAATATTAAGGAAAATAAAAGACACAAAGATCTAAGGTTGAGATTTCTTTTAATATCATTTTTAAAGATGAAGTGGTTATCTTAAAGTTGGGTAATATATTGATTTATTAACCTGGAACACTAAATTATTTGTAAGCCTCTGTCGATGGTCAGACACAAATACCCAGTTTAACCTAATTGAACCATATGTCTATGTCAACCAAATTATCTGGATTCATTAAGTTTAAGTTCCAATTATGCCTACCCCGCCCGACATGTATATTCCTATCCTGTAAGGAAATCTGTTAAAGGGTTATCTATCCTCAAGGAAGATCGTGGGCTATTAAGTCTAAGGCTGAAACCTAAAATCCCTATGTCTAGTTCATTTTAGATTTACCACATCAATCTTATTGGTGATCAGACAACAAGAAACATTAAGCTTAAAACTTAATAAGTAAACCTTTAAATTACCCAGATTATAAAATAACCCCTTATAAACTGGTGATATTAAAAGTCATCACAACCCCAGATAACTAACACATAACTAGGGCTAGTAAAAACATAAAAGTAAAAGACATAAAGTAAAAATGCTGAAAAGTAAATTACAATAAAATGCTAAGGTAAAATGAATTACTTTTACTACTACTAATTTAGATATCTCCCATAAAATAATATATAAACTTGTGATAATATTACCAACCGACCAATCTGGCGGTATCCTGATTAAGTCAAATTAAGTCCAACCAGCCATAAAGGCGGAACCAAAGTTAAATTACCAACCGACCAATCTGGCGGTATCCTTGATTAGTCAGGTTTAAACCAGATTAAAATTAAATTACCAACCGGCCAATATAGCGGTATCCTTTTTAAGTCAGTATTTTAAATAGTGAATATATTATTTTTAAGGGAGATTAATCTAAATAGTAACAGTAAAAGAATTACCTTTCAGCCTAGCTGGGAAAGTTACCTTCTCATGGTGAATAGTAAAAACTGTAAATAGTAAAAAATAAAAATTAAATTACTATTATTACAAAACGTAATTAAAATTATTTACAAAACTAAAAACTAAAAATAAAAAAACTAAAAAACTAAAGAATCTGAAGGAGAAACTCTCTCTTTAGAAAGAATATATGAGAGAGAATGGTGTACTCAATTCTGAAATTCGAAGCTGAATTTATAGGCACGGGTAAGCTTCTGGTGTCGCGACGCTGGAGCCTTTGGCGTCGCGATGCTGGAACAGTGAGTCGTGGCATGCTGAGGGCTTGACACGTGGCGATTCAGATAAGAGGATAAGGCGACACGTGGCACGGCGGCTAAGAGCTAAATTATTATGCTGACGTGGCGATGACGTGGTGCTGATGTGGCAAGGCGGCTGAGATCAATTGTCGGCACCAAAGGATTGTGACACGTGTCACGCTGTGATTGGCTGATGCTGACGTGGCATGTTGACACGGTTGACCTTCTGACGTGGACGATGACGTGGCACGACGCGTGGCAAAGTTGACTCGATGACCGATGACGTGGCGATGACATGGATGACATGTGGCACACGTGGCAATTGTGAGTTTCGGCACCGTAGGATGATGACACGTGTCACGGCGCACGTTAGCATATCGGTTGTGATGGTGACACGTGTCACGGCGCATGTTAGCAAAGTCAAACTTCTCAAATTCTGACCCGTTGACCTGACGCACGTTAGCAGACTTCGGTGCATGTTAGGCGTCGTGACGCTGAAGGTCCTGGCGTCGGGACGCGGGAAATTACCAAAAATGCCCTTTTTGCCAATTTTCACAGTTTTGCTCCAAATCACCTCAAGAATGTCCTGAAACTTTATTTATCTACAAAATAACACAAAACACATCAAAATATTCACAAGACTTAAGAAACTATATAAAATATAAGGTTAAATGAGTGGGAAATAGTGATATAAATACCACTCATCAATATCATTGCTTTATTTACGTATGCATTGCATTCTAGTGCGCATGGGCTAACTGTGGTGGATTAAAGGTCCTCTATTCATGGGAAATGCCTGAAGGCTACCTTTACCATGATGTTTTGCCACGCCGAACGAAGTACACTCGATTGAATGTGAAATATGTTCCATCGGGCACATGAGGTCCTACATTTTGTATTTGTTTATCCATGCGTGTGTTCGTGTCATTTCAGATGCCATTTTGGCAATCTCGTTCGAACGCGTTTCCAAACGCTACACGAACGTATGCATTTCTTCTCATTCCGTTCGAACGCGTTTACGAACGCTACATGAACGTATGCATTCTGCCTTATTCCGTTTGAACGCATTTACGAATGCTACTCGAACGCGCATCTATTTTGTTTTATCATGCATCAGGTCTTACCCCGTTCGAACGCGTTTCTGAACGCTATACAAATGCGAACCTTCTATTTATCGTTCGAACGCGTTTTCAAACCCTACACGAACGCACATACAGTGCACAGACTTTTTTTCGTCATATTTCATGCATGCTTGCTTCTTTGATAATTTCTTTTGCACCATATGATTAGTCACATCATTTCATTATTTACGCTTAGGAAATTATCATCCATTTATATTTCCGCATTTATTTATTCGATATGCTCATAAGATTGTGTGCTCGCTTTTCTTATTAATGCCTTTATAGTTGTTATTAGTTACATTATTGCACTTTATTGTTTAATACATTCATGAATTATGTATTTTACCTTCATTTCTTTCGTTTACAATTATGGGTGTGCAAACTTGCATGTTGCTTAAATTATCTGGTACATGTTGCATGAGATTTAGTTGTACTATTGCATAAATCCTTTCATTACAAGTGGCATAAGTAAGGGACCATTCTGAACCCAACGGTTTGAGATATTCCCTTGCGAGGGGTGAGTGCGGCCTTAAATTATTTTCCCGGGTGGCGACTCCATTTTTAGTTCTCCGGTTTAGTCCCCCCGTGGCCTATTTCGTACTCCCAACCGGGCCGCGAGCCCGGGACAGCGTCGCCGATTTATGTGCCCTACATATGTACAATTTAATCATTCTCATGAATGATGTATATATTATGCCGATGAGGAAGCTAAAGACGTCTCTAACATCTAAGGCTATCTCGAAATATAATTCTAACTAAGCTATTAGCGATTCAACACGAGTCGGGATATTTTCCTAAACAAATTGACACAAAACCACAACGACCTAGCTAATATTGCCAACAACTATAACAAGGTATCTTAACTCCCATAACTGAAAACATATGAACAAGTCATGTCCATTCACCTAACATTTTTAACCATCATAAGGAAACTCCATCAATACCATTGATTGTCATCATTCAAAACAATACTCACCACCACATCATCGCCTCTCATAGCCAAAACTAACAACCACTGCATCACCACAAAGCCAAGATACAACATGCTCACATGTCTAATAACACACCAAAATGGGGTTTCACGGTAATATATCATAATTTATGGTCATAGCTCAACCTATCAATGTCAGATTTATAACAATAAGTTTCAATCTAGCATGCTCAACACTCACTCATCAACTATCATGCTAGTACAACCTTAATTCAACACACATATAAATCATGCTTCTTGAATCTACTAACCCATGCACAAAATAATGGTAACCATCCTTAATCTTGCTAAACGCACACTCAAATCCACCCTATCATGCAACCTAAACAAGAATCAAGCTTAGATCCCATGGATTTGAATGATTAACTTAAGAAGTCACACTTAAAATGCATGAACATTACTTGGAAAAGATGAGGAACTTATTTTGCTATGATTTTCTCAATAGATTGCAAAGAAAACCTTCAAATTTAAAGCTAATCTAGAGAGAAATTGAGTGCTTGAGTCGTGGTTAGGGTGAGGGAAAGAGGAATATAGGATAAAATAACATCAGCCTCTCATTTGGGCTTTATATAAAATCTTAGAAATTTCTATTTTCCGCCTCCATGTTCGAACACGTACTCGAAGTTGCTAATGCTCAGTGTTGGAACGCATGAGCGGACGCTACCTGGAAGCAATCACATTGGACGACCCCATTCGAATGTGTAGGCGGACACGACTCAAATGCGAACATGATGGATGACCTCGTTCGAACTATTGGATGAACCTGACACGAACGCTGGCGTTCGAACGTGAGGACAAACGTGTCATGAACGCCACCCTTAAAACCTTACTTGACTCACAACAACTCAATCGAACTAGTCAACAACTACAACCATAAAGAACACGTCATGATAATCTGAGGTGTTAAATAAAGTAAATGTACAATCTGAACACTCATTGCACATCCATTGTACTTTCTCTTACTTTTAAATCTTAAATATTCTATTTCTAACATTTTAACTAATATCTAGTTACAGACTGAGATGCTTATTTTGACCGTCTTATTTTCATAAATGAGCTAGTCAAACTTGAAAATAATAGCTTCAATATTAAATGAGAATGACTCACAAAAGCTCGATTTGATTCGCTTTTGACTCGTAAGCACTATTTAAATTATAATATAGCTTCAGTATTAAATGAGAATGACTCATAAAAGCTTGATTGATTCATTTTTGACTCGTAAACATTATTTAAATTATAATATGTGTGTGAGAGCTCGATCTTAATATTTTCTTAACTAGTCAAGTTCGAACAACATATATAAAAGCTCGATTCAAGCTCGAGCCGATCTTGATTTGAGCACATAGAAGTGTTTATCGAACTGAGCTCGAACTTCTGTAGGGGTTTTAGGGGCAGAATTTGGTAACGCATCGGAAGCGGTGGAAAATCGTATTTTCCGATTTCAAAACTTTTTCTCGGATTAATTAAATAAACATATTTATTTAATTATCCAATAATCAATTTATGAAATAAAATTCAAATGAATCATATTCAAGTGAATTTACCGAAATGCCATTACTTTGGTATTTTGTCCATTTTAGTCCGAAATTGATCAAATCAATTTTGAATGATTCTAAATCATTTCTAAGATGAACTTAGCATGTTCAAAACATCAAAACACCAAAAGAAACCAAATCCCCAAATTTCACTCACTTGGCCGAATGCTCCCAATGGGGTGCCATTTGTGCACTTTGTCATTTCATGCTTCAAAACACATCAAGATGTAATCCAATCAACATGAAACTTTATATGAATCATATACACATCCAAATACACAACATATATGAAAAGCCCCAAATTTGGAATTGGTCATGAACCCTAATTTTTCAATTTCATCAAATTGGACAAATTAGACCAAATTGGTTAAATCCAATACTTCAATCATGTTTCTTCCATCCAATCAAAGTCTCAACACAATGAAACAACTCAAGATCAAATCTAGGTGATCTAAGAGTGGGTCAACAACTCTAGATTAGCAACATGGTTTCCAAAACCTTAAAAGAAAGCTTATAACTACAATAGTCACAACCTTCATTCATCATACATGCTCAACACTTCCATCAAAACTTCCATCAACAAAAACATAAGGAATAAAGAAAGAAATAACCTAATAACATCATATGTTAAAGCCTAGATCCTAAGGAACATTTTCCTTTCTAATAGTAAGTTGGAAAAACTTACTAAAATCCAAGCTTTCTTTGATTTCTTCTTTCTTTCTCACAAGCTTCCTTTGCTTCCATTAATGGAGTTTTTCTTTAAAGTGTATTAGGTTAAGAATGAAATGAAATGAAAAACAATATATACTTAGACAACATTTGCCTTGGCCGAAATTACCTAGCCAAATTCAAGTTTTTGCAATTTCAATTTCATTTCACTTTACATTTGGTCAACTTGCATAAATATCCAAATAACACTTTATTAGATATTTAATTAAGTCAACAAATGCAACTAAGAAAAATATAACTCTTATATTTAAGTGTTATGGCCGAATTTAATGAAAAATAAAGGAAAAATATATTTTCATTTTCAAACAATTTTGAACAAATATCTTAAGAAGTCAAAATCAATTTGACAACATTTTCCTTTAATGTATAAGTCAACAATTGCAACTTATAATCATTTCCTAACTTTATCATTTGGTGATATATTTATATTTTAATTATATTAATTATTTAACAATTAAATAATTAAATAATTAATTAAATATAAATATATCAAATATATGTATTATATTTACCTTAAATATCTCAAATACATATATTAATGATATATGTCAAATACCTTTATTTGACTATTTATTAATGTGTATTTAATAATATCATATATTAAATACAAATACACATTAATTAGGAAATGACGGTTCGGCCCGTTCGCATGTATTTTTCGTTTAACGATTAAACGATTTATAAATAATCATCATTATTCATAAATGTTGCTCTAGTGCTCTACGAGTATGTTTCATTATTGAGACTCTCTAGATTCAGGTTTATCCGTCACGAAATCCAATTTCATGTCCATAATCTATCCACCCGTAGATTATGACGATCACAGATAAACTAGTTGAATCATACCGGTCGAGGTCATTGCATACGTATAATCCCTCCGTCACAGGTATCCAGATAATCCCAGAGATATATATGTGAACGTCAAATCTCTATAGGTATTATCTCGTCGACGTATCTATTAGCAATCTTTAAATAACACTCGGAACTTACTTCCGATGTATACTGTGGCCACAGATTTAACAGACTGCTAAATATATATGGACTACCTATGCTCTGTACACAGAACTGACGGATCCTATCTTGACACACACAGGATATCCTGAGGATCGATCCACACCCAACGAACAGGCGGAGGTCTGATCTAAATAGATCGGTGACGTGACTGCCATCTAAGTGTGGAGGATGTCTCATACATCCACAGTGGTATCTCAAGTCGAAGGACCACTATGCTACTCAACCCGTGAAGATTCTTATTGACGTTGGTGTACCATCCATTAAGAATATTTGGTGAGCCGTTCAGTGTTTATCCACTATAAACACCTACATGTCTATACGAGTCTCCATAGACTCATGGTTCATTGGGATAAACCATCGGACCAAGTCTCGATATACGACATGTATTGGTCTCAACGGATTTGACTAATCGACCCGTGTTAGCAAATCTTGACCAGGAACTATGTTTGATAATATATATATTTAGCAGTGACATTTCCCAATGTCAATTACAAACTAACTTTGTAACTGTGTACTGCATTATATATTATCGGGCCTTTGTCTAATATATACATATCACTAAACCACATTTAGTTTCAATCTAATCGTAATCAGATCGAATACGTATATAAAAACAAGAGGTGCAACCATAAATAAGTAATATTATAGAATAAGGGGATGTTCGTATTCATGAGTCAGACATAAATACGGTCCGGATTGGCGCTCTGAGCACCAACCCCAACAATTTCTCCCACTTGCTCTAGTGCCAATCCACGGTATCATATACACGTCTCAATGTGTATCATATGCACATGGCCCTCAAAAGCTCACCAGTACTTAAGAGGCAAGAAACAAGTCCGCTATGAAATATTGAGTTTGTCAAACAAACTCCATCGTTTCCCATAGTCAGCATCATTCATATTTTATAGAATCTAGATTATACACTAATATGACTCTGATGCTACATCAATATTGTGCTACAGCTACTGAGTTGTCCAAGTATTTAAGGATCAAATCCAAAATACTATGAAGACAACCGCAAGCACAATAATAATTCAAAACTTCTATTTTATAAGGTCACTATGCAACTTCATAAGTCAATACTTTATAAGTTGCATTTAATTCCACTATAAAAGTAGAATCCTTTGTGACACTCCCACTGCATCTTTTCTGACTCTTTATAACGTAGACTGTCTAACGTCATAATTATTCTCAAAACTAATATGACCCTAATGGTTGCAGACTATATTCTCCATGAATTAGAAACTCGTTCTTAATATCTCAAAGATCACAAAGAAAGTGTTTCAAGATCCATCATATGGTCTATAGGATGTCAAAATAACTCGTAACAATTACGATTAAATCAATATCTACAATCGCACATTATAAAGTATTTATTATGTCATCATCAAATGATACATAAGATTGATTAGACATTCTAATCAATATCTCTTTCGAAAAAGGAATCATCATTTACGAAAAATGAATACTTTATATAAGACACACAATAATTGTCGAACAGTTATACTAACTGTCATACAGATAGCCTTGTTATGTCTTTCATTAGATCATATCTAATGTACGACTAATAGGAGTATCTCACAAGTCTCTTGGTTTTATATCTTATATAAAACTTTATATCGTATATTAAAGAGACTACTCCCACTTTTATCACGGAGTAAAGAAGACTTAGGTAAATCTTTTACCTCATAAACATCTCATTATTACTATAATAATGACAATGTCGTTAAGATATATAACACTAGAAAGTAATATGTACGCTCCCACTAACCCTTCTAATCACATATGTATTCTATATACTTTGACAAGATCAGACAATCTGACGATATCAAAAATAGAGAACACATATATCTGGAAGACTTATCCGAGTCTACAATAGGCTCTATAAGCTAGCACACTAAACTGCGATCTCAGCAGAACACAAACTCTAGGGCCATTTCAGAATGAACTCTTCAAATAAGGAAATCACAACTGATCTCTTATCTGAATAAGTCATCCAAAAACGCCACTTTGCATTCTTTAGCTAAAATATACAGTTTATTATCAACATTAACCAATATATCTTTAATTGTTCAATTAGCGTGACTAGAGATAAGTTTTCTCAGAATCTACAATAGATTGCTGAGTATAACTTTTCTCACTGTCACACTATAAAGGTCAAACCTTTAATAAGCTCACATTGCTTCCGTTGTGCAAACAATTAGCACATATCATGAACTAATTCATAATGAAAGCGTAATCAAGTTCAAAACTTGATCGTAGTAAGCTATGAACAATCTTAGATCTAAGGTTCAATGGTGAACTTCCAGAATCGATATCAAATATCGCTTCCATTAAAAATCATAGGATAATTTTTCTTCAATAAGAAAACAACGGAACCATTAAGTATCAAATACTCGTGAATGATTCTGTTATCCTATTGGACTTGCACGGAAGATGTATAAGGGTTGTTTCATCTTATTAATTACATAGTTCCATTTATAATTTATCATTCTCACATTTGACTTCAATAAGTCAAGTCTTTTCTACAATAATTTGTTAGGTTTTATCTAGGTCCCAAGATCAAACAACCAATGAAATACATGTGTGAATACATCAACGGAATAAGTGGAATACTCACATCGATCGGTTGAGTCGATTTGAAGACGAATGAAGCCAAAACTCCACTGCCTTGGTCACGCCCACTGCTGCAGAATTGCTCACTGTTTTGGGCAGTTTTGGATCCAACTTTGAAGCTCCAAACTTCGTCGAATGGATCCCGCCTCATGGGTGAACCTCCCTAACACCTTCGCAACTCTCGTAAGTGTGCTAGCACTTGCGTTTTTGCATCAAAAACACACTCATTGCTTCCATTTAGCTCACGGCAGTGAGCTGTGAAGAAGAAGAAAATAAAGCCCTTTTGGGCGTGAGAAAGAGAGAAAAATGGAGGAGTTGTGTAATGGTTGACTTTTTAAATGAATTACCAAAATTTGCTTTATATATTTTCCAAAAATTACAAAGCATTTACCATTTAAAATATCAAATAAAATAAATGGTAATGGCTTGCTCAACCACCAACACTATTCCAACAACTTACATCAACTATTCATTTTCACTTTATTAAAGTGATGTAAGTCTTTCAATCAATCAATCACATCAATGAATCACATCACTCAAAGTGACATTTGATTTGACGCTTGATGTGACGAATGATTTGACGCTTGATGTGACTTGCGTTGCCGCACTCAAATTCGAAATACGAATGCGTTCGCAATCACACTCGGGCTCGGGTTCGCTAATTCCCAATTAGCGAGTTTTCTGTTGCGTCGTAATTAAATGACTACGCCTAGCGAATTCACTATTTACGTCGCTAACGAATTAATTCTAAATTAATTCGTTCGCCCGAATTAAAATCTAATTTTAATTCCGCGTCGAAATCTAATTTCGTTTAATATATCGAATATATTAATTTACCGATTAATTCCAAATTATCATTCTCTCTCTTTAGACGATATTTTATCCCAGATAAAATATCTCCGTAATTAATCCTAGATTAATTTTCTCTTTCTTCTATATAATCCCATATTATTAATGAGTGCGAGTTATGCGTCATCGGTGCATTATCGGGAAGCGACCCATGAGATCCCCGGATAATTCAGCAGTAAATACTGTCGTCGGAGTATCCGAATCACGTACGTACCAAGTACTACGTTCTACCGATTTACGATACAAGATCGGCTTCTAGCAAAGCACGAAGTCTACCCAATTCTCCGGTCATATTCATCTAAGAATATTTAAGATCTATATCAAGCGTAGTATACCAAGTATCGTGTATATCGGCCCAGTATCGGATAGTCACGTGCTAGGGCTGGGGCTGGATAAGTGTCTGCCCCGTCCGAAGCACATGTCGGATGTCTGGTAACTAGTCTCTATAATCGGATATACATGACCTTGTCATAATATCTCGATGCCGGCCAGCACTTAAGAGCACTAATACCGTATCCTGCGGACATCATCTCCACTATGACTGGAGTGATACTTCCGTCTTAACATCACACCCAATACTCTACGATTCTCAATATACCCAGCATTGGCGTACACAGAACCAGTTAGAGTCCTAGACGACCTCAACTAAAGTATATTGATTGTCGTAAGCAATTAGCGGTGTAAGTCTCAGGTTAAGACCAAATACACCTACCCTGATGTCGGACTCTATAGACACATAGTCATAATACCAATGGGATTCGAGGGGTCTATCCAGAGCGAAGTGTTTCCCGTACCATCGGTGTGAAACACAACCGAACTATGTACGGTTCGCTCAAATTGTTGAGAAAAGGTTTTCATCAGCAGATTTGCATGATTATCGACTGACGCGATTTATACGATCATCACATCGCCACGATGTATGATCCGAACGAATCAGATGAATATAGAAGTATATATCTGGATCGTCGATGAGACCTTTAATTCTTTAGCCTTGTGCTGACGCCTAGCTCAGCAGCTAATAGAACTATATCTAATCTAATTAGATTTATTATCGACCCAAATGGCTTCTATTGCTGCCTCAGCTGCAGCAATAATCCGCATTTGTTGTTTATTCGGCAACAGTATCTTGCTCGGAAGATTTCCAGCTCACTGTCCCGTTATTCAAACTTTATAGTACCGCAGTATTTAACTGTTTGGAAACTTGCGGCAGTGATCCCAGTCACTTCAAGTTCTCATTCTCCATAGTTTTAGACAACATCTTTAGTTCTCTAAGATACTAACAGATGTCCTTAACTTCAATCCAGTGACTATCACTTGGATTGACCCGATTGTGACTCCATATGCTCAAAGCGTATGAGCACCATATCAAGTACATTTTAAATGTACAATTTCTCAGAGAGTGTTAACAACTCCAAATCTATCCCAGTAGATCTTTATTCCTTGAATAAAGGTTGTTACTCCCCAGAATTCTATGGAGAATTTCTATGAAAGCCAAGCTTTCACCAATTGCTTTATGGGAATTTCATTATCAGTGCTCTCCCACTAACCTCCTTATATACACAAGAATCATTTCGTTTTGAATTAAATCATATACCATTATGATTTCATCAAAACATCAGTTCTAAGAACCTAATGCTTGCTTCAATCCAAACATGGATCAAATAACCTGTAAACCTTGTTTGCTAGTTTTAGTACGACAAAAATCGTCAGGATGTTATAAACATCCTCCAAAAGGTTTCCGTTTAAGGAAAGCGATTTTGATCTTTAACTGACACATTTCATAAATGAAATGTACATCTTTAGCAAGCATTATCCAAATGGATTTACCGTGGCAACAGGTAAAAGGTTGAACCGTAATCAACACAATGTTGATAACGATACCTTTCTGTCACAAGCCTAGCTTTGTACGTTGGTATGTTGCCATCCATGTATGTCTTCCTTGAAGACTTACATTGTACCAATAGGCACAATGCCTTACGGTACAACAACTAGTATCCAAACATAGTTGTTATATATGGTATCCATTTCGGACTCATGGCACTTTGCCATAATAGGGAGTCGATACCTCGTATCACTTCCTCAAAACGTAGTCGGTTGGTATACCTCCACAAGATTAATATCTTTATGTGGTCACATCAGAAACCCATACCCCAGGTTGTTTTCTGATTCTCTCCGATCTACGCGGTTCGTGTGTATTCGAAGATTAATGGTACAGATTCATCATTGATGAACTGTTTGTGTTCCTTTAAGGACTTCGTGCCTTGAATAGTATTACTCCGATTTTCATCGAGTATCACTATCCTCCCACTGACCACTGCATATCGGTGTTCCTCTTAGGAAAACCGCATGGTGAGCAACAATTATATTGTTCTCATGTGAGATTTATAAGTACTATACTTATGGTTTCCCTTAGGATAACTATAATTGGCACTTATCCAATTTGGGTTCTAGTTTGGTATCATCCAAACGTTATGCCCGGCATACCCAAATTATTAGGAATGAGAAACCCTGTTTCTTTCCTGTTCATATCCTATATGACATCTGTCAAACAGATTTATATGGAACCTTATTCTAAATAAGTTTTGCACTGTAAATACATATCCGTTGAAGGAAATGGTAGCTCAGAGCGACTCGTGATAAACCTTATCATGTCCACCAAAATTCGGTTTTTAGTTCGGACACATCGTCAAACTGACATGCCTCGGGAGGAGTCCTTATCTGAAAGAATATCGTACTCTTTCAGATATATATGAAACTTACTACTTAAGTATTTTCCAATACGGTCTTACCGTGACGGTATAATACTATAGACGATCTGTTTATCTACTTCGTGTCGAAACTCTAAAAGTTTCCGATCTATGTTCTTCAAAAGAAACACATAACCATAACGTGATGCCACATCCGTTAAGGTCACGAAATATTCATGTTCACATCTAGCCTAGCTAGATATGGGCCCACTAACTTCACCATGAATAGGGCTAACAGATCGGTGGCACTTACACTATTACCAAGTAAATAGTGTGTTTTAGGTACTTTACCTAATAAACTAGATTCGTAGACTTTATTTGAATAGTCAAATCAGTCCTAGTACCCAGTCTTCAAAAGTGCGGATAACGAGTCTTGTTTAATTGTGTCCAAGACAACAATGCCACAAATAAGTCTCTACTTGATCAAATCAATTTGAGCTATTTATTTGTCATTTTATATGTTTTGAGATTTTCATTATATTCAAAATATAAATTCTGTTATTCACATCTAAGTGTTTATCTCAGTATCATCTTTATATAATGAAACTTAGTGTTCTAGAATATAAAGGTTTATCCTCAATGGATTAAACACTGATATAGAGATAATGTCTCTAGTCAAACTAGTTACATTATAACAGTTCCTAATTTAAGTACACACCCAAAGGGTAGTTCCTAAACTTAGGTATCTACGGTCGAAACAGTGACTTTCGTCCCGTTTCCGATTCGCAGAGCAATCTCAGCTTGAAGTCAGTATCTTGCTCAAAGCAGATTCTGAACATCAATACATATATTTATGTACCACACTAAGTATTAAAATCTAATTTCAATACTAGTAGTGAACATAACTTTGACAAACATTTTTAAAGTCAGAGCCTTGCCCTTCTTTTCTTCTCTTTGTGTTTGCCATATCCAATGGTAGTCACTTTGGGATATGTCAATTATCATTTTCAATATTTCAGGAACCTTAGGCCAAGCCTTGGTTTTTAGAATATCGAAACAATGTGCACCACGTGCTACATGCCCAATTGCAAACTTTGACTTTTCACCTCTACAATAGTCAATTAATTCTCCAAGAATTATAAATTGCAATTTTAATACTTCTTAAATCTAAAATTAGATTTATGACAAGTATATTAAATTAAGCACTAAAGTCATCATCACATAAATCTTCCAAAGATTTTATGCTCTACTTATTTTGCTAATTTTGGGCTTAAGGTATAATAAGTTATTTTATCAAATAAAGTAACCTATTATTATTCCCAATTTGAAAATTAAATCATTTAAAACATTTAATCCCAGTTATATTTTAAATATCCAACTTTTCAATTCTTTCTTGATTTCAATAGTCCAACTATTTAATCAATGATTAGTGGTACTATATATTATAATGATTATAATAGTCCAACTATATAATCAAATATAATCCAAATTAATTAACCTCAATTACATTGATTACTATAATCCAATTATAAAATCAACTGTAAACTGAAATTAATTAATTCAAATATATTGATTAATATAATCCAATTATATATAATCAACTATAATACAGTCCAACTGTTTATTAAAACAACATTAAATATTAGTCCAACTAATACTTTTAATATATTTGACGAGTGATATTTGTTTGAGCGCGTTTGGCGAGTAATTAAACGAATATTGCAAATTCAATTCTTGCCTCCCACTATTTTTCGGCGAGCCTCTAACCCTCTGTCGAGTACTCGGGAAACCGTGTTTCCTAGTGGGCTAGGATCCCGTTAAATATCACACAATCTTGACTTTGGCCAACAAATTGTATGATAATTAAATAGGTAGATCTCTAAGATCAATTGGATCTAATCCAATTCCTAGATCCAGTAGGTGGACATCCAAGTCCGAAAACATATATCTTATATATGCCTATATATCGAATATATACCCTAACCTTTTTCCTCTGAATCAACTAGGCCTTAGCTTTGGCACAACAAACCTAATGATCCCAGTCAAGCGTGGACCCATTGACCATGGAAGCTTCGTAATCAATGTCGATGGACAAGAAGTGGTCTTGACTTTGGCCAACAAACCACAACTGGACAAGACACCAATATGGAACAAAGCCTCGTGATTCAAACACATCTTCGACGGACAAGGGCTTGACTTTGGCCAAACCACCTGCCAATCTCAGATCTTGAGCAAGAATCACTCAATCAAGGAAGGAAAATACGCATGATATTTTAATGAGGGCTTTTCGCGTGCAAATTGGCTACCAATTTCATTATCTTTGTTAAGGTCTCATCATCATACACCCTTAAACATGCATTCTAAATACATAATAAAGCGCATATGAAATAAAATAATAATGATATGCGGATGGATACTTAACACATTGATCCTAGATCAAATCTCTCCTTTTCTCACTCAAGCTAGCACTTGTATTACTTCTACCCGTTACACTACACTTCTAAAGAAACCTCATTTACATTGAGGGGAATAGGTGAGAGAGAGAATACAAAGAGAATAGAGGTGATAAGGCTGGACACGCAGGTCCAATTTAATAAATCAAATTTATTACAACAATTTCCAAAATTGCCCCACCCGACTAATATCCATCCGATATACATTATTCATTCATCACAACCACGTATTCACACATAAGCATGCTATCAATCAATCTAATCAAATTAATTAATCTGATAATTATGTGATCATCCAATGTTCAAACAACGATTTGATTTTGGTCGAGTCAAACTCGTTTTGCGAATAAGTACTCAAAGTACGAATTCTTGAATTAAATTAAACTACATAATTAAATCCAATTTAACATGTATTTAATACTAATTCACTATTCAATTCCAAATTAAATATTACACTTTATTTAATAAACCTTTTCGACTTAAATTCCAAATTTAATCGCATCGGGACTCAAAGCCCGATTAACGTCCAACGTCAATTCAATTCAAGTCTAATGGGCTTTAATTAATTTCTATAAGGCGTGGGCTTCGGCAACCAAACCCAATCAAGGAGTAACCCCATAAGCCCAGAAATCAATTTAGGCCCATTAGGCCCAATTAAACTTTAAAGGTTTATAAGTTGCATTGGGCTTTATGGTAGTGGTTTTGGGCCCAATTGGATCCAATCCATTTGGCCTAAACCCATCTTGATAAAATCAAGCCCAATAAGCCCAATTACAACTTAATAAGCCCAAATCCAATTTGAAGGCCTAATTCATTAAATTACACAAATCCAATTTTGCAATTTAATTACCTAAAGTGCATTACATGAATAATCACCAAATCAATATTTCTAAAACATCAAATTAGTCCAATTAATCATGTTCATTATCATCATCACATATCCAACACATAAATGAAAAAATCAAACCCATTACATGCTTCTTAGTCTCGGCCAAGGAGGGATTTTGGTCCGATTGGTTTCAATCCAATCGAACCCACAATCGACATTAAATCAACATCCCGAATGATTCCAATACATCCAATGTTCAAAACTCACAATACCAAGACTTAAGGGCATCATCCAATTCGGCCAAGGTGATAACTTTTGGGGATTTTATGTTCAATTCAAAATCAATCCAATTAGTTTCAAATTAACATTATCCTTAATGATTCTATTCATCCAATGAACTAAAATCAAAAATTCAAAGAACTCCAAATAGCATACACATTCGGCCAACATAACATTTTTGGGGAAAATAATTTCAAATCAATTTTCAACAAATTGGTCCAACCAAAATGCAATTAGACATGTTATAAGCATACTCAAACAATCAATTTATTCAAATCATGCTCAACACAAATTTACCCAAATTTTAAGCCCTACATTTTTCATGCTTGAACCTATAGCTCTTGATGCCATTGTTAGGTTTTATCTAGGTCCAAGATCAAACAAGCAATGAAATACATGTGTGAATACATCAACGGAGGTTAGCGGAATACTCACATCGATCGGTTGAGTCGATTTGAAGACGAATGAAGCCAAAACTCCACTGCATTGGTCACGCCCACTGCTGCAGAATTGCTCACTGTTTTGGGCAGTTTTGGATCCAACTTTGAAGCTCCAAACTTCGTCGAATGGATCCCGCCTCATGGGTGAACCTCCCTAACACCTTCGCAACTCTCGTAAGTGTGCTAGCACTTGCGTTTTTGCATCAAAAACACACTCATTGCTTCCATTTAGCTCACGGCAATGAGCTGTGAAGAAGAAGAAAATAAAGCCCTTTTGGGCGTGAGAAAGAGAAAAATGGAGGAGTTGTGTAATGGTGACTTTTTAAATGAATAACCAAATTTGCTTTATATATTTTCCAAAAATTACAAAGCATTTACCATTTAAAATATCAAATAAAATAAATGGTAATGGCTTGCTCAACCACCAACACTATTCCAACAACTTACATCAACTATTCATTTTCACTTTATTAAAGTGATGTAAGTCTTTCAATCAATCAATCACAACAAAATGAATCACATCACTCAAAGTGACATTTGATTTGACGCTTGATGTGATGAATGATTTGACGCTTGATGTGACTTGCGTTGCCGCACTTGAATTCGAAATACGAATGCGTTCGCAATCACACTCGGGCTCGGGTTCGCTAATTCCCAATTAGCGAGTTTTCCATTGCGTCGTAATTAAATGATTACGCCTAGCGAATTCACTATTTACGTCGCTAACGAATTAATTCTAAATTAATTCGTTCGCCCGAATTAAAATCTAATTTTAATTCCGCGTCGAAATCTAATTTCGTTTAATATATCGAATATATTAATTTACCGATTAATTCCAAATTAATCATTCTCTCTCTTTAGACGATATTTTATCCCAGATAAAATATCTCCGTAATTAATCCTAGATTAATTTTCTCTTTCTTCTATATAATCCCAGATTATTAATGAGTGCGAGTTATGCGTCATCGGTGCATTATCGGGAAGCGACCCATGAGATCCCCGGATAATTCGGCAGTAAATACGGTCGTCGGAGTATCCGAATCACGTACGTACCAAGTACTACGTTCTACCGATTTACGAGACAAGATCGACTTCTAGCAAAGCACGAAGTCTACCCAATTCTCCGGTCATATTCATCTAAGAATATTTAAGATCTATATCAAGCGTAGTATACCAAGTATCGTGTATATCGGCCCAATATCGGATAGTCACGTGTTAGGGCTGGGGCTGGATAAGTGTCTGCCCCGTCCGAAGCACATGTCGGATGTCTGGTAACTAGTCTCTATAATCGGATATACATGACCTTGTCATAATATCCCGATGGCCGGCCAGCACTTAAGAGCACTAATACCGTATCCTGCGTGACATCATCTCCACTATGACTGGAGTGATACTTCCGTCTTGACATCACACCCAATACTCTACTAAAGTATATTGATTGTCGTAAGCATTAGCGGTGCAAGTCTAAGGTTAAGACCAAATACACCTACCCTGATGTCGGACTCCCATAGACACATAGTCATAATACCAATGGGATTCCGAGGGGTCTATCCAGAGTGAAGCTGTTTCCCGTACCATCGGTGAAACACAACCTCATATCGCACTTGCATGAGTATCCAATACCCAAATATATGAGAACTATGTTGTTGTGCCCTCACAACGCGCACAAGTGCAATACTAGCCTATTCCGCATTATCGATGTCCAGTCTCGATAATACTACGACTAGGGATATTTAATGATTAATCCTTCGTTGACTGATACTGTCTCATATCATCTCAATCCAGGAACTAATCATATGGACCTCTCTTCATTTATATATCTAAGGTGATCTAATCACAAATGATGAGAGTGCAATTTCCTTGTCACATAGTTAATTTGTACAACAACACTATGATCTGTACAAATAGTGACGCTATGGGTCATATTATCCAACATAATTAACATCTGATGTTACACACCAAGTAATAAAATGATTTTATTACTTAGAATCATAGGAAAGATATTCTATTAAATAGAATACAATATTCTATTAAACAGAATAAACGATAAACTTTTACTTATACCTCCGAGGTGTAAGTAATTTCCATTATATAACTATTATATAAAAGAAAGATTGAAATCTCAAACTTTTCAAGATTCAAATTTTCTACCTATACATATCATATATGCAACTGTAGAAAATAATGGAACATTAATTAAATAGATGAATTAGTGTTACTGGAGTATAACCCCAAGAGTATTGAAACTAATTCGGTAACATTCAATAACAGACGAATCAAATCATATAAGATTCGATTGCTCCCACTACTCAATTCCATCAAGATGGAATCGTGGAAGAATAATATTGAATATAAATCATATTCACTGAACAACCTTAGAACTAATTACTTTAAATTCATATTGTTGATCGTATCAAAGATCTTTGGACATTTCAAAGACATGTAATGAATTTTAAGGATCAAGTTTTCAAAATACTTTAGATTGAATATATTTGAACAAGTCAAAAATGTTCAATCTTTGTTTCATCAGAACAGATTGAAAGTTCTTAATACTTTCAAGACTTTCAATATGTGTTCCTTCAGAAACACGTAACTAAGTTATGACAATTCATCAACTAAGTTACAAAATAAAGAAAACTACCTTAAGCAATTATTATTTATTAAACTACATACATCCAATGTATCAGTTAAATAAATTTGGTGGTCCAATGACAATCATTGGTTAAACGAGATCTTAATCAATTTCCTGAATACAATATTCATTAAATGGACAAGGATGTGTGGTGTGATCTAGTATCAAACCATCATTTACCATACAGATTGAGCATCCAATACTTAAGTGATTAAATTCATAAAGCACCGTTCTAAATTATTTACTTTACCGAATAATTTTTCTTAATGTTTATCTCTACGTCAATGACACTACTAGTTATTATAAAATATGTAACAATTGTTTATAAAGAACAAGTCACTATCCAATAGTCGCGAGTTCCGATATCAAATATCAAAACAATCGTTAACCAATATTTCAAATAACTAGACGGGAGATCTGGTATCCAATACCTATAGTTGTAGTATTGTGAAAATCGATATTTTCTATACACAAATATACGCATCTCCTTTCTTTAGCTTTACTATTTGCATTCAACTATTCACAACAATTGCAAATAATTGATTAGCAAATCGTGTCGGACACATTGCCTCTAAAGGTAATTAAAGCTAAGAAACGTCATTACTAGATAAACAAATACCTAATAGGGCTTTCTAAATGCCAGCCAAGAATCTCGAGACATGAACTAATTCAAGTCAATTCTTACTGCATAAGAAACTATTGTCTCTAAAGTATTATATCCTAAAGGGATATCTCTCTAGATTATCTATCATGACTTAGAAACTAAGTCACTAACCATCTTTATTTTTGAAGAAAATCGGAACAATAGTTCCCGATGGTTTAGACCAATCTAATAATATCCTAGTCTAGTAGTATCTAGAATCTATTCTAGAATAACTGCAACCAAGAGTCAAGTCAGATAACATATCAAAATATGTGTGCAGTAAATAAAAGTTTAATTCTATCTACTATAGAATAAGGAAACAAACAAGCGGCAATTTCCATAATAACATACACTGCCTAAGTTTTGTAATATTTTAAACTTAGCAATGCCTCCCACTATTTTTACGTAATGCCGTAATCCCCAACGGAAAGACGAGAATTCAAAAATTAAATCGAATTCCATAATGGGAAGAGGACCCCATGAGTATATTTCGACTCACAGCAGAGGCACGGTCTCGCCGACGTATATTCACAGGTAGACAACTAATTGTCAATCACTCACTAGTGACTCCAAGGTTCCGGTCCTGGCCGTTTCTCATTGTCGCTGCGAAGGCAGGCCCACAAGGAGACGTACCAAGGTTAAACTTGTCAATGATAAACTCAAGTTACTTGTGTAACCCTGACAGCTAGGGCACGTTCAGGATTCCGCTTTCGCTTGAATTTATCTAGTATCTAATATACATTCGGCATAAATAAATTTCTATCAGCTACACCCTCACAGCAGAGGCACAGACTCGGATGTAGTCAACGAAAAGATATTTATAAACCGTATTGACAAGATGGACCAAGAAACAAGTATTCCAAATACTAGTTACTTTAAAACCTTATTAAGCGGGGATATTCCATTAAGTGTCATACACCCTAAATCTAATCAAATTAGATTATAACATGCATGTATAAAGTCAAGAAAACATGATTAAACATTGAATAAAATAAGCTAATCATTTATGGAGGCCTAGAATCAGACTCGCTCTGATACCATTTTGTAGGGGTTTTAGGGGCAGAATTTGGTAACGCAGCGGAAGCGGTGGAAAATTGTATTTTCCGATTTCAAAACTTTCATATTCAAGTGAATTTACCGAAATGCCCTTACATTGGTATTTTGTCCATTTTAGTCCGAAATTGATCAAATCAATTTTGAATGATTCTAAATCATTTCTAAGATGAACTTAGCATGTTCAAAACACCAAAAGCAACCAAATCCCCAAATTTCACTCACTTGGCCGAATGCTCCCAATGGGGTGCCATTTGTGAACTTTGTCATTTCATGCTTCAAAACACATCAAGATGTAATCCAATCAACATGAAACTTTATATGAATCATATACACATCCAAATACACAACATATATGAAAAGCCCCAAATTTGGAATTGGTCATGAACCCTAATTTTTCAACTTCATCAAATTGGACAAATTAGACCAAATTGGTTAAATCCAATACTTCAATCATGTTTCTTCCATCCAATCAAAGTCTCAACACAATGAAACAACTCAAGATCAAATCTAGGTTATCTAAGAGTGGGTCAACAACTCTAGATTAGCAACATGGTTTCCAAAACCTTAAAAGAAAGCTTATAACTACAATAGTCACAACCTTCCTTCATCATACATGCTCAACACTTCCATCAAAACTTCCATCAACAAAAACATAAGGAATAAAGAAAGAAATAACCTAAGAACATCATATGTTAAAGCCTAGATCCTAAGGAACATTTTCCTTTCTAATAGTAAGTTGGAAAAACTTACTAAAATCCAAGCTTTCTTTGATTTCTTCTTTCTTTCTCACAAGCTTCCTTTGCTTCCATTAATGGAGTTTTTCTTTAAAGTGTATTAGGTTAAGAATGAAATGAAATGAAAAACAATATATACTTAGACAACATTTGCCTTGGCCGAAATTACCTAGCCAAATTCAAGTTTTTGCAATTTCAATTTCATTTCACTTTACATTTGGTCAACTTGCATAAATATCCAAATAACACTTTATTAGATATTTAATTAAGTCAACAAATGCAACTAAGAAAAATATAACTCTTATATTTAAGTGTTATGGCCGAATTTAATGAAAAATAAAGGAAAAAAGATATTTTCATTTTCAAACAATTTTGAACAAATATCTTAAGAAGTCAAAATCAATTTGACAACATTTTCCTTTAATGTATAAGTCAACAATTGCAACTTATAATCATTTCCTAACTTTATCATTTGGTGATATATTTATATTTTAATTATATTAATCATTTAACAATTAAATAATTAAATAATTAATTAAATATAAATATATCAAATATATGTATTATATTTACCTTAAATATCTCAAATACATATATTAATGATATATGTCAAATACCTTTATTTGACTATTTATTAATGTGTATTTAATAATATCATATATTAAATACAAATACACATTAATTAGGAAATGACGGTTCGGCCCGTTCGCATGTATTTTTCGTTTAACGATTAAACGATTTATAAATAATCATCATTATTCATAAATGTTGCTCTAGTGCTCTACGAGTATGTTTCATTATTGAGACTCTCTAGATTCAGGTATATCCGTCACGAAATCCAATTTCATGTCCATAATCTATCCACCCGTAGATTATGACGATCACGGATAAACTAGCTGAATCATACAGGTCGAGGTCATTGCATACGTATAATCTCTCCGTCACAGGTATCCAGATAATCCCAGAGATATAGATGTGAACGTCAAATCTCTATAGGTATTATCTCGTTGACGTATCTATTAGCAATCTTTAAATAACACTCGGAACTTATTTCCGATGTATACTGTGGCCACAGATTTAACAGACTGCTAAATATATATGGACTACCTATGTTCTGTACACAGAACTGACGGATCCTATCTTGACACACACAGGATATCCTGAGGATCGATCCACACCCAACGAACAGGCGGAGGTCTGATCTAAATAGATCGGTGACGTGACTGCCATCTAAGTGTGGAGGATGTCTCATACATCTACAGTGGTATCTCAAGTCGAAGGACCACTATGCTACTCAACCCGAGAAGATTCTTATTGACGTTGGTGTACCATCCATTAAGAATCTTCGGTGAGCCGTTCAGTGTTTATCCACTATAAACACTTACACGTCTATATGAGTCTCCATAGACTCATGGTTCATTGGGATAAACCATCGGACCAAGTCTCGATATACGACATGTACTGGTCTCAACGGATTTGACTAACCGACCCGTGTTAGCAAATCTTGACCAGGAACTATGTTTGATAATATATATATTTAGCAGTGACACTTCCCAATGTCAATTACAAACTAACTTTGTAACTGTGTACTGCATTATATATTATCGGGCCTTTGTCTAATATATACATATCACTAAACCACATTTAGTTTCAATCTAATCGTAATCAATCGAATACGTATATAAAAACAAGAGGTGCAATCATAAATAAGTAATATTATGGAATAAGGGGATGTTCGTATTCATGAGTCAGACATAAATACGGTCTGGATTGGCGCTCTGAGCACCAACCCCAACAACTTCCACTACTCAGATCGACTCAGCTCGACTACGCCCCTAATTGTAATAGCAAAGTGTACACTATAAAAAAAAAATCAATATAAATTTCTACCCAAAAGTTGCATTTGATTAAAGGTTTGGGGATTTCTTTTTTTTGGATTATGGATTTAGGAATTGAGATGGCAATTTAATCAATGTTTAGACACATGCCCTTACTACAGTACTCTAATGTATGAGATACGTGGGAACTGTAGCAAGCTAATTGTTTTTGGCAGGCAAAAACAAAACAAATGGGTGACAACCGAATTTGACAACTTGTTGTTCCAAAAAAAATTATTAAAATATTAATAGCTAAATAGATAATAAATAAATATTAAAATATTAATAAAATATAAAAATTATATATATTAAAATATTTATTTATAAATAATAAAATATTAAATTACAGGTCTAATGGTCAAAGTTGCTTGTTAATAGTTAAAAATTACATGTTAACAAATATTTCATATTTATTGGTTTCTGTATCATTTTTAATGATTAAGTTGCATGTTTAATCGTTAAAATTACACGTTTGGTTTACAAAATATTAAAAAATTGCATGTTATTACTTAATAATTACATGTTAATATGTTTTAAAAGGTTTCATATTTATTAATTTTGGTTGCATGTGCAATGGTTAAAGTTGCATGTTAAATGATATTAGTTGTATGTTCGATTTACAAAATAAAAAACAACATGTTATTGTTAAAAATTATAGATCTAATGGTAAAAGTTGCATGTTAAATAATATTAGTTGTATGTTTGATTTACAAAACAAAAGACAACATGTTATTGTTAAAAATTATAGATCTAATGGTCAAAGTTGCATGTAAATTGTTAAGAGTTCCATGTTAGCAAATGTTTAATATTAATGATTAAAGTAACATGTTCAATGGTATTAGTTTTGTGTTTGTTTTAAAACACATTGTTTGGTTGTGTGTTTTGCTCAATAATTGCAAGTTAATAGTCAAAGTTGCATGTAAATGATTAAAAATTTCATGTTAGCAAATATTTCATATTTATTAATTCTGGTTGCATGTTAACGATTAAAGTTGCATATCCAATTGTCTTAGTTGCATGTTCGTTTTATAAAGCATTTTTTTGGTTGCATGTTATTGATCGATAATTGCATCCCAATGGTTAAAGTTGTATGTAAATGATTACAAGTTTCATGTTAGTCCATAATTCATATTTATTGATTCTGGCTGTATGGTAATGGTTAGAGTTGCATATTCAATGGTCTTAGTTGTTTATTCGTTTTATAAAGTATTGTTTTGGTTATATGATATTACTCAATAATTGTAAGTCAGGTCAAAGTTGTATAATAATGGTTAAGAGTATCCTTTGAGTACACGTTTCATATTTATTGATTCTGGTAGCATGTTAATAGTTACAGTTATATGTCAAATGATCTTTGTTACATGTTCATTTTACAACGCATGGATTTAATTGCATGTTATTACTCAATAATTATAGGTTAGTAGTCAAAATTATAAGTAAACTAGTGTGTGCCCGTGCCTACGGCACGGTATTACAAAATTTATAGAGAGATTGAGATTCTGTTATTTAATTTGATTATAATGAAATGATTTTATTTTTTAATTAAATGATTTTATGCTTTAATTTATTTGGTAGTTTTCATTTTCCATTAATAAATGATTTTATTCTTTAATTTATTTGGTAGTTTTCATTTTCCATTTTTATACAGATTCTATAATGAAAGAATTCTTTATTAGCCATTAGATTATAATGAAATGATCTAAGCCGCCAATTAAGCCACATAAAGATAGCCTTTGGATATATTATCTCTCTTAATCATAACCATCTGTTACATTCTTTTTCCCCCCACACCATTGTGCTTTATAATATAGATAGTTAAAAATTTCATGTTAGTACGTTTCATAATTATTGATTAAATTTACATGTCAAATGATTAACTTTGCATGTCAAATAGTCTTAATTACATGTTTGTTTTACAAAGTATTATTTAAATTGTATATTATTACTCAATAATTATAAGTCAATGGGCAAAAATTTCATATTAATACATATTTCATATTTATTAGTCATGTTTATATGATAATAGTGAAAGTTATGTTGGGGTTTTGGACGATGGGTGCAGCGGAAGCGCGGGTCCGGGTGATATCATATTTTAAAACTTTTTCAAAATACCGAATTATTCAATATCTAATATAATTTATTCATATATTACCTAAACCAATTTATTTAATATCATATATTAACATAAATATAGTTGAAAACTCGCGAAACTTTTACGAAAACTGTTTTTCCGTAAAATTACCTAAAACGCGTTTTTGACCGAACCGACTACCCGACACTTATGGAAACTGCCCAGGTCAGCTCCAATAGGGTCGGGGCAGTTCATAGGCTGCCCGAACAGTGACGGAATCACTATTTTCACAGCCGTCACCCGGTTGGCTCAAAATCCACCCGGTAACGCCGTTTTTGGCCGTTTCGCTTATTTCAAGTCCGAAACACTTTCCGGCAATTGTGCCAACTCCCAAAACACATCCAAAACATTCAAATGACAACATTTTCATCACAAAAACAGGAACTTTTCCAGGTCTGAAACAGTGACCAAATTTGCCAAATTTTACATACTTTAATCCAAAATTCACAAAGATTAATCTAATTAATCCAACACCAATTGAGTCCCACCACATATGAACAACCCAAGAACAATTCTAGGCTATTTAGAGTGGATCAATAACTCTAGAATGACAACTAAAATGTCCAACAACAATTTGAACAAAATTGGCCTAATATTAGAATAATATTAACCAATTACACTTCACACATGCTCAAGCTCTTCCATTCATCAACAATCATCAAAAAGCCCCAAATTTCAGAAATCCAAGAACCCTAGAACATTTCTAGATCATTAAGAAAACAAGAAATAAGTTTCTAACTCAAGAAAGTTAAAGGTTACCTACTAATCTCCATCTTTCCTAAGCTTTTCTTGGTGGTTTCCTTCACTTTGATCCTTGTTTCTTCAAACAAGTTGAGAACTCCTTTCTCAAAAATGGCTCTCGGCAGTGGATAAATGAACAAGAGAGAGAAACAATTTTTTTTCTCTTTTTTTTTTCAACAAAAACGTGAGAGAGAGGTATATATAAATATATGGTCAACAACAACCTTTTGAAAAAGAAAACAATTTCCTTTTTACAAAAAGTGGCGTGTGACTTGTAAAATTTTGGTCAAAATTGTTTTCATTTTAAACATATTAAAAAAAAACTTGGTGATAAAGCCAACACTTGGCTTAATAAAAAATATATATTACTTTAATATATATTAGACAACAAATAGGCATGTTACATTTGTAAAGTAAAAAATAAATATTCTAATTCATTAATTAGACATTATTTATTTACTTTTAAAGTGTCATGCCCTCATTTGTTATTAAATGTGTATCTAATCTAATTATGTATCAAATACAAATACACATTAAAATGACCAAAATTTTCCCGGCATGTGTAAATTCGTTTACCGATTAAACGATCCGAATTAACTCATTTAATCCGGTGAAGTATTATGAATAATCCGTATTATTCATATCGAGTTGCCCAAGTGCTCAACGAGTACACTTCATATTGTGGGACTCTCTAAGTTTAGGTTTCTCCGTCACGAAATCTAATTTCGTGTCCATAATCCACCCACTCATGGATTATGACGACCACATATAATCTCGCTAAACTATGCAAGCCGAGGTCATTGCATACGTATAATCCCTCCGTCACAGGTTATCCGTATTATACCTGGGATATAGATGAAAACGTCAAATCTGTTCGGTATAATACAATCGACTTTCAATTTACGATATCTTAATAACACTCGGAACTGTTTTTCTGATATTATACAACGGCCATGGATTTACTAGATCGTAAACATGTGCTGGATGCCTATGCCCTGTACACAGGACTAACGGATCCAATCTTGATACGCACAGGATATCATGAGCATCAGTCCACACCCAACGAACAGGCGGAGGTCTGATCATGAATAGATCATTGACATGACTGCCATCAAAGTGTGGAGGATAACTCATATATCCCACTGTGGTATCTCAAGTCTAAGGACCACTATGCTCGCTCAACTCGAGAATGTTCCTATTGACGTTGGTGTACCATTTATTAGGAAACCTTCAATGAGTCGTTCAGTGTCTTATCAAATAAATACATACATGTCTATACGAGTCTCCCAAGACTCATGGTTCACTGGGATAAACCAACGGACCAAGTCACGATATACGACATGTACTGGTATCAGCGGATTTTACTAACAGACATGTGTTATTAAATCTTGACCATGAACTTTATTTAAGGATATATATCTTATAGTGCACTTCCCAATCTCAATTACATACTACGTTGTAACTGTGCACTATATCGTAAATCCTATGGTCTTTGTCTAATAGACACATATCACTAAACCGGATTTAGTTTCGGTCTAATCGGAATCAGATATCTAATCGTAATTAGACCGAATATGTGTATAAAAGACAAGGGTGCTACCATTAAATTAGTAATATTTATGGAAAATAGAATTGTTCGTATTTATTAATAGGATATAAATACGATCCGGATTGGCACTCTGAGCACCAACCCTAACAATTTCTCCCACTTACTCTAGTGCCAATCCCCAGTATCCTATACACATCTCAATATGTATCACATACTATGGCCCTCAAGAGCTCACCGGCACTCAAGTGGTAGGCATTAACAAGTAAGCCTGCTTTAAAAATCGTGTCTGTCAAACAAACCCAACCGTTTTCCTAAGCCAGCATCATTCATATTTTGTAGAATCAAATTCCACATCAATATGACTCAGATGCTATATTAGTATTGTGCTATAGCTACTGAGTTATCTATGTATTTAGAGATCAAATCCAAAATACTATAAGACAACCGCAAGCACTACACTAATACAAAGACTTCTAATCAATGAGGTCACTTTGCAACTTCATAAGTCAAAACTTCATAAGTTGCAACTGATTCCACTAGTTTAGTAGAATCAACAGTGACACTCCCACTGCATCTTTTCTGACTTTATATGACATAGACCATCTAATGTCATAATTAGGATCAAAACTATTCTGACCTTATGGTTGCTGACTAAATTCTCTATAAATTAGAAACTCGTTCCTAATATCTCAAAGATCACAAAGAACATGTTTCTAGAACCATCATATGGTCAACACCATATCAAAATAACTCGTAACAATTACGATTAAATTGATATCTTTAATCGCACATAATATAGCATTCATCACGCCATCATCATATGATGTATAAGATTGATTAGACATTCCAATCATTCTTTTTTTTTCGACAAAAGAATCATCATTTATGAAAAACGAATACTATATTTATAAAAGACACGTTAACTGTCAAACAGTTATACTAACTGTCATACATATAGTCTTACTGTGTCCTTTATTAGATCGTATCTAATATGCGACTAATGGAAGTTTCTCATAAGTCTCTCAGTTTTATATCTTATATAAAACTTTATATCTAATATAATAGAGACTACTCCCACTGTTACCATGGAGAAAAGAAGACTTAGGATATATAATACTAGAAAGAAATTTGTACGCTCCCACTGACCCTACTGACAAATACGTATTCTCCATACTTCGATAAAACCAGACAATCTGACTGTATCAAAATCAGAGAGCACGAATTTCTGGAAAGCTTATCTGAGTCCACAATAGGCTCCATAAGCTAGTATATCAAACTGTGATCTTAGCAAAATACAAACTCTAGGGCCATTCCAAAACGAATTCTTCAAACAAAGAAATCACAACGAATTTCTCATTCGAAGAAATCACTCAAGAACACCACTTTGCATTCTGTATCCAAACACACGGTTTAATATTGACATTAACCAACAGATCCTTAATTGTCCAAACAGTGCGACAAGAGACAAGTTTTCCCGGCATGTGTAAATTCGTTTACCGATTAAACGATCCGAATTAACTCATTTAATCCGGTGAAGTATTATGAATAATCCGTATTATTCATATCGAGTTGCCCAAGTGCTCAACGAGTACACTTCATATTGTGGGACTCTCTAAGTTTAGGTTTCTCCATCACGAAATCTAATTTCGTATCCATAATCCACCCACTCATGGATTATGACGACCACATTTAATCTCGCTAAACTATGCAAGCCGAGGTCATTGCATACGTATAATCCCTCCGTCACATGTTATCCGTATTATACCTGGGATATAGATGAAAACGTCAAATCTGTTCGGTATAATATAATCGACTTTCAATTTACGATATCTTAATAACACTCGGAACTGTTTTTCCGATATTATACAACGGCCATGGATTTACTAGATCGTAAACACGTGCTGGATGCCTATGCCCTGTACACAGGACTGACGGATCCTATCTTGATACGCACAGGATATCATGAGCATCAGTCCACACCCAACGAACAGGCGGAGGTCTGATCATGAATAGATCGTTGACGTGACTGCCATCAAAGTGTGGAGGATAACTCATATATCCCACTGTGGTATCTCAAGTCTAAGGACCACTATGCTCGCTCAACTCGAAAAGGTTCATATTGACGTTGGTGTACCATCTATTAGGAAACATTCAGTGAGTCGTTCAGTGTCTTATCAAATAAACATCTACATGTCTATACGAGTCTCCCAAGACTCATGGTTCATTGGGATAAACCATCGGACCAAGTCACGATATACGACATGTACTGGTCTCATCGGATTTTACTAACCGACCCGTGTTAGTAAATCTTGACCATGAACTTTATTTAAGGATATACATCTTATAGTGCACTTCCCAATGTCAATTACATACTACGTTGTAACTGTGCACTGTATCGTAAATCCTAGGGTTATCACTAAACCGGATTTAATTTCGGTCTAATCGGAATCAGATATCTAATCGTAATTAGACCGAATATGTGTATAAAAGATAAGGGTGCTACCATTAAATTAGTAATATTTATAGAAAATATAATTACTCGTATTTATGAATAGGAGATAAATACGATCCGGATTGACACTCTGATCACCAACTCTAACAAATTACATATTAAATGGTGACAGTTAATTGTTGATCAGTTATTGAGGATGCAGGGATGACGTCACTGCTACATCATCGGATGGATGTAGCCTTCGGGCTATCAAATTTTTCAAGGTCGCTGTCGATGCTCTAGAATTTATTTATTTATTTTGAATTTCATTATGCATTTGCTTAAAATGTATACGCAAGTGATGTGAATGATGATAATAGCCACGTAACCCCAAAAGGATTTCGAAAATGGCCTCTCTTTCTTCTTCCACGCATCAATGGAAGTACGATGTCTTCTTGAGTTTCAGAGGCGAAGATACTCGCAAGAATTTTACAGACCATTTATACGCCGCTTTGCATCGCAATGGATTTGTCACGTTTAGGGATGACGAAAGACTCGAAAGAGGAAATGAAATTTCATCGCAACTTGTGCAAGCAATTGAAGAATCCTGTGTCTCAATCGTAATCTTATCAAAAACTTACGCTTCTTCTCCATGGTGTTTGGATGAGCTTGCAAAGATTGTTGAGTGCAGGAACAAGAATAAGAAGACGAAGGATCGTAAAGTTTTCGCAGTTTTTTACGGCGTGGATCCATCTGATGTACGGAAGCAGAAAGGAGATTTCAAGAAAGTTTTTGATAAGCATGAAGAAGAGTTTAAGGAGAACAAAGAGAGAGTGGAAAAATGGAGAGTTGCTTTGACAACAGTAGCCAATCTTTCTGGATGGCATTTACAGGACAGGTACTGTTAATTAATTCTTACTGGGTTTTTTTCATTACTAATTTATTTTCAATATCATTCCTTTTAAGTACTTAATTGTATCAAATCATTAGCCGGAGGAGTTTGGCAGAGCCACATCTGTAAGCGTAGCTGTTGCTTGAAAGTGAAATTGATTTTACCTCGGAAAAAAAAAACACAAACTCTCATAAATTTAATTAGTTTTTAAAAGTTACATTTACCAAGCACAATTCACATCTAGAACTTCTATTTCATAATAGCTGTGGCTTAAAATCGTATCACCACACTACCAAATAGAGCCTTATTGTCAATTAGTTTTGTAATTGTACCATCGAGAGGACCATTTTAGGTCATGTTGATACTCGAATTGGTTAAAATCTACTCACATCAGTAAGGGTCTGTTTGGTTCAACGGAGAGGAGGGGAGGGGAGGGATTTTAATGGAGGGGAGGGGAGGTGAGGGGAGGGGAGGGGAGGGGAGGGGAGGGATTTTAATTAAATATATGTTTGGTTCAAAGGAGGGGAGGGGAGGGGGAGGGGAGGGGAGAGAAGAGAGTTTTTAATTAAATATATGTTTGGTTAAAGAAGAGAGGAGAGAGAGTTTTAAAACTAATTTACTATTTTATCCTTATAACATTTTATAAATAAAATTAAAACAATATAGGCTTATATTATCTTTGAATTAAACAAATAATAAAATTAAAATTAAAAGCTATACATAATACGTGTTATTAAAATAAAATTAAAACAAATATAAGATAAGAGAATAAAAAGAATTGAATGGTGAAGCAAATATAAGAGAGATTTGTAATTAAGATAATTTTGGATTTTAATGTATAAGTAGGGATAATTTAGTCAATGCATTTAATATTTAATTGCTCACTTTCTCTCCCCTCCAAAACCCCCCACTTTTGGAGGGGAGCAAAAATTGGCTTCGGAGGGATTTTGCTCCCCTCCCCTCCCCTCCAAAAAATTGAACCAAACAATCATAATTTAAAATAATCCTCCCCTCCCCTCCCCTCCCCTCCAAAAAACCCCAACCAAACAGACCCTAAAAGATGGGCTCGAATAGCAGACATCAGCAGTAGAAAATTATAAGTCTAACCATGACGGAGCATGAGTGTGGAATATTGTTTTCTTGAGAGAAAAACTCAAATAGTAAAAGTTATTCCAATATAAGCTAAATGCTTCAGTTTTGGTCTATAGCAACATTTAATATATTATTATTGAATAAACTATTGAAGCACCTTATATTTTGGCAAATTATGTTTCCTGTTTTGATTTTTTGTTCTTCTTTTTAGGCCTGAATCAGAATTGATCCATGAAATTGTTGAAGAGATATCAAGAGGAATAAATCCAACCTTGTCAAGTGATGTCGAGGGCCTTGTTGGAATAGAGCGTCAAATGGAGAAAATGAATGCATATTTAGAAGGAGAATTGGATGATGTTCGCTTCATTGGAATTTGTGGGATGGGAGGAATTGGCAAAACTACAATTGCTAGAGTTTTATACAATAGGCTTAAAAATCAATTTGACGCTAGCAGCTTTCTTGCCAGTGTTAGAGAAGTCTCTGAAAAAAGAGGTCTAGTTTCTTTACAAGAACAACTCCTTTATGAGGTCCTAATGGAAAGGAATTTGAACATATGGGATGTTCATAAGGGAATCAATTTGGTTAGATGGCGGCTATGTCACAAAAAAGTTCTTGTCGTTCTTGATGATGTGGATCAAGTAGAAACATTACAAGCCTTGGCTGGAAATCTTGATTGGTTTGGTTCTGGGAGTAGAATCATTATTACAACTAGAGATGAACATGTACTGAAGAGCCATGGAGTAACACATATATATAAGGTTCAAGGATTGAATTTTGATGAAGCTCTCCATCTCTTTCTCTTGAAAGCTTTCAAATTTAAGCAACCCACATATGATCATGTTAAGCTTTCAAAACACGTTGTAAATTATACACAAGGGCTTCCCTTAGCCCTTGACGTTTTGGGATCCTTTTTGTGTGGTAGAAGTGTGGAGGAATGGAAAAGTGCCTTGGATAGAATACGAGAAGTTCCTAATGAATTTTTTTTGAAAGTACTCAGAATAAGTTATGATGGACTTGATAGAAGAGATAAGGAAATATTCTTAGACATTGCATGTTTCTACAAGGGGAAGGACAAAGACCGAGCTATGGAAAAACTGGATAGTTGTGGTTTTAATTCAGATATTGGGATAAGAGAACTCCTTGACAAATCTTTGATAATTATTTCAAATAACAAACTGTGGATGCATGATTTGCTACAAGAAATGGGTTGGGAAATTGTTAGAGAGCGTCATCGTAATGAGCCTGGCAAATGGAGTAGATTATGGCTTTATAAGGATATGCGTCTTGTTTTGTCAAAACATATGGTAAGATATTTGTCAGAGAACATAAATTCATACATTATTGCTTTTGATACAAAAATTACATTTCATATTAACTTCTCTCTGTTTCAATAATTGATTTCAACTTTTATTTCTATTTCTTTTATTTATTAGGGAACAGATGCAGTTGAAGGTATAATTGTTGATGTGCCTGAGACGACTCAAGTGGATGCTAAATCATTTTCAGCCATGGGCAATTTAAGGCTACTCAAAATCAGTAATGTCTACTCTTCTGGCGAGCTTGAACACCTCTCAAATAATTTGCGGTATCTCAAATGGCATGGATACCCTTTCAATTCTTTGCCAATGAGTTTCGTGCCGGAGAAACTTTTCAAACTAAACTTGTGTTATAGCCGCATTAAATATCTTTGGAAGGGCATAAAGGTATCATTTCTCAAATTTCATTTAAGGCACACATTGTAAATGCCATTGAAGGAAGTTTTTGATAATTTATTTACATTTTCTTGCAGCCTTTTAAGGAATTGAAAACCATGAAAGTCAGTTACTCATGTAACCTAATCAGAACCCCGGACTTTACTGGGGTTCCAAATCTTGAGGTGCTGAATCTTGAAGGCTGTACAAGATTGCTCGAGGTTCACCAATCTGTTGGAATTCTTAAAAGACTTGTATTATTGAACTTAAAAGACTGCAAAAATCTTGTTAGTTTTCCCAAAAGTGTCTGTGGATTGAAGTTTCTAAAGATTCTTAATCTCTGTGGATGTTTAAAATTAGAAAAACTTCCTGAAGACTTGGGGGAAGTTGACTGTTTGGAAGAACTAGATGTAGGTGGCACTGCAATAAGAAAAATACCACCTTCCATTGCACTGTTGATGAATCTCAAAATATTCTCTCTCCATGGATGTAAAAGACAACCACCCAAATTTCTGAGTTCAGATTTCTTCGTTTCGTTGTTGATGCCAAAGAAAACTCCTGATTCCATGTGTTTGTCCTCCCCTCCTTTCACAGGTTTAAGCTCTCTAAAAACGTTAGATCTTAGTGACTGCAATCTGTTGGAAGGAGCAATCCCCTTTAATCTTGGCTCCTTATTCTCATTAGAGGCCTTAGATTTAAGCGGAAACGATTTTGTTAGCCTACCATCTAGCATAAATCAACTTTCGAAGCTTAAAATTCTTTGCTTGGAGAGGTGCCGGCGAATTAAATCATTGCCAGAGCTTCCGCCAGGAATATTATTTGTTGGGGCAGAAAATTGTACTTCATTGGAAAGAATATCTACTGCCACAAATTTTATCCGGTCCCCAAACATTGCACTGCAATTTTTCAATTGCTTCAAGCTGGTGGAGGATCAAGTCAGTAGAGACAACTTGACGGTTAGGTTGCTGAAACAACAGCTTGAGGTAAATCTCTCTCATGAGTCTCTGTCAGTTGATAGTCTTCAGTACTATGTTGTTATTTATTTATGTTATATTTGTAGAGAAGTAGAGAAAATACTTCTATATTTCTTGATAAAGTATTCATAAGAGAGGGCTTTATATAGCCATGAGAATACAACATATTAGGAAAGTAAATATTACACATAAATACTAATGACTCTAGCAATCAACCTAATTTATTATTTTCCTAATTGCAACAATCCCCCTCAAGCTGGAGCATACAAGTTATATGCACCAAGCTTGTTACAAATGAAATGAATGCGAGGACCTCGAAGAGACTTAGTAAGGACATCTACTAATTGACCGTCTGAGTTGACAAAATTAGTAGCAATACATCCTGATAACATTTTTTCTCTGATAAAATGACAATCTACTTCTATGTGTTTGGTCATTTCATGAAACACAGGATTGTAAGCGATGTGTAATGTTGTCTGGTTGTCACAGATTAGCTTCATTTGTGCTCCTCCTCCAACTTTAATTCTTGCAATAATTGTTTCAATCATACTAGCTCGCTTGTTTCTAAGGCCATAGCCCTATACTCTGCCTCTGCACTAGACCTGGCGACGACAACTTGCTTCTTACTCTTCCAATATATTAGATTACCTCCAATCAGAACACAATAATCTGTAGTAGAGCGTCTGTCTGAAGGAGAACCTGCCCAATTTGCATCAGAATAACCAATAACCTGAGTATGTCCCTTATCTTCATATAGTAGACCTTGGCATGGTGCTTTTTTTTTACATATATAAGAATGCGTATAATAACATCCCAATGACTCTGATAAGGAGTTTGTAGAAGCTGACTAACCACGCTTACAGCAAAAGAAATATTCGGTCGAGTGATTGTAAGGTAGCTCAACTTCTCAACTACTCTCCTGTATATCCAGGATCATCCAGTGGTTCTCCGATTAGTTTCCTATATTCTTTGGGATTCTCCAACGGCTCCCCCTTTTTTGGTATGAGTTTAATATTGGGATCCATAATTGTATCCACCGGTCTGCAATTTAACATACCAGTCTCCTAAAGAATATCCAATGCATACTTTCTCTGGGAAATGGCTACCCCAGAGATAGATTGTGTTACCTCTATGCCAAGAAAGTATTTGAGTCGTCCCAAATCCTTAGTCTGGAAATGATTTAATAGGTGTGTTGTTAGCTCATGAATACCCTCTTGATCACTTCCAGTGATGACGATATTATCCACTTAAACTACCAAGTAAATGCATTTGCCATTGGAATGGCAGTAGAAAACATAGTGATCAACTTCACTACGAATCATGTCAAAATCTGTTATCACATCACTAAACCTCACAAACCAAGCACGAGGAGACTGTTTTAAACCATAAAGAGAACAGCGAAATCGACATACCAACCCATACTTCCCCTTAGCAACAAAACCAAGTGGTTGCTCCATATTGATTTTCTCCTGAAGATCACCATGGAGAAAGGTATTTTTGATGTCCAACTGGTAAATGGGCTAATGACGCGTAGCAGCTATGGGGAGAAACAAGCGGTCAGAGGCAATCTTGGTCATAGGAGAAAATGTGTCACCATAGTCCAAACCAAATATCTATGTATAGCCCTTGGCAACCAGACGAGCCTTAAAACGATCAATGTGCCCATCAGGACCAATCTTCATTGTATAAACCCCTTAAGGCGGTTGTGTCGCCGGAAAAAAAGAGTCATAGGATCAACCTACCGATACCATGTAGAGAAGTAGAGAAAATACTTGTATATTCTTGATAAAGTATTTACAAGAGATGCCTTTATATAGCCACGAGAATACAACATATTAGGAAAGTAAATATTACACATAAATACTAATTACTCTAACAATCAACCTAATTTATTATTTTCCTAATTCCAACAATATTATTATTCATACTATCAAAATGTTATGTTGGGTTTTGTTGGTTTTGCTCATTTTTACTTCATTTTTGTACTCCTATATGAGAAAACTAACACTTATTTACTTTTTGTGTTTGGATTGTTCTTGGTAACTGCTTAGTTGCCTAGGGCTTGACTCAGCTCGGGCCAGTATAAAGTGAAAATTAAGGTGTGGTTCTTAAATATTAGTTACAGGATAAGATACCTGTATGTTGTATCTGTTAAAATCTTAATTTAATGAGGACTCTATTTTCATTTGATTTTATGCAAGGAGAGATTTTGTAAACTATTGTAAACAACCAAGAACATATTACTGTCTAAACTGGTGGTTAATAAGATAACGTATTTTCTGGTTGTGGTACTCTCAAACTTTCCTTTTTTTCTCTGATTTATATGTTCCAAGCTGTTCATACACTGCTAGTGTTAGTGCATCAGCATCATTTTCAGAAATTCTGGTTGGTAAGTTCGTTACATCTATATTTATTTTCTTAATAAGAGAATCCAGAGTTTGAGGCCTTGAATCCAGTTCATTCTCATTTTTATGTGTTCTGGATTAGGGGCTTTTAAAAATTATCCCTAAATCTCAATTTCATAAGCACAGGACTTGGAACATAGAATTTGTTTAAAGATAGAAGTTTCAACATATTACATTTAGACTTGTATACTTTAGACATCATAATCCTCTAGTTATATATATCTACACAAGCTTACTGATAGTCTTGATTTAACTTTACAGGAACTCCCTAACTGTTCTTCTCAGTTTCATATTTTTCTTCCTGGAAATGAAGTTCCAAGGTGGTTCGCTTATCGGAATATAGGCAGTTCAGTAACAATGCAATCTCCCAGTCCTAGATCTGATAATTTCATAGGATTTGCTGTTTGTGCAGTATTATCACTCCCTCGTTGTACAGACAAGTTTTACGCGGAGATTCAATGTAAGTTGCAATGGGGGGAAGGTGATTATAAATTCAGTGTCGCCATCCCTAGTTTCACAACCCTGGAGTCCGATCACCTTTGGCTGGCCTATTTGCCCCGCGAGACTTTTAAAGCATTTTGTTTTCGGGGAATTACAAAGGCTTCCTTCAACATTTTTTACATGGGTGAAAAGTTTCGGAATGCTTGGGTGAAAATGTGTGGTGTTGTTCCACTTTACACACAAGTAGAAGATTTCGTCTACAAGGGACAACTGAATCGGCCTCCGATTTGGAATCCAGGGCCTTTTGGATTACGACGGAGCATCAGAAAATTCTATGCTCTTTCATGGCTGGAAGGCAGTGCTGCCAGATCGCCGCAACCTAGTGCTGTTCTTGAATCTATATGTAAGTTCAGCCATCCCAAAATTGGTGATATTTGATATGCATGCGGCTGATTTGTTTTGATCACATGTAAGCCACCTAGATGCCACTCTGCTTTTAAAATTTAAACTGGAATTTGATTCATAAAGTTGATAATAGTATTTTAAAATAATAACCATAATTGATGTGACTTTTCTGGAAAAAGCTATTTGCATTTAATTCCAGGGAGTATTTGCGGCTTAATTTCTTCAGTTGATGTGTTCCACTCCTCTCCCATTATATTATTACACATGTATGCTATTTGTCATTTCTTCGTATTTACTTGTTTTATAATCTCTCTCTCTGCCTATAAGTCTATGAACTGAGAAACAAAAATATTACAAAGAGGTGTGATGTTTGAATATGGGCTGCGTTATTAATATATATTGGAAAAAAAAAAATAATAATAATAATTGATCAATTTTAACTGGAAGATTTAAAAACAAAGTTAATCTGTGAGTAGAATTCATGTTTGAATTACTGTTAAAATTTTTATGGCAAACGTACATGATTTTTTAATTTGAGTGAAAATGTTTTTTGGAAAACGTATGCTGCCACGATGATAATGCATGGGCCTCAATTTGGTATTTCGTGACTATGTTAGGTAATTTATAACTAGTTTTATATGATTAAATTTATTTAGAGGGTTGTGATTTTTGGATATAAACACATAAACAAATTTTATAATAATGTTCACTGGAATATTGTATTTTATTTATTTATTTATTTATTGTATATGTATCTAAAATTACACATGATTCTTATACATGTTATAGAATATGCAATTAGCATTATAGAATAAATGTAATTATATTAACTTGGTAAAATGATTTTATAAACTTGGTAGTATAGGTTTAAGTTAATATTAATATATTCAATTATCACAAGCATACACTTAGTTTTATTGTGATAAAGTTGAAATTGATTGTGTGTTGCATACTTGGTTGAGAATTTAAAGTGTAATCATACACAAGAAATTCCATCCAATCTTAATTGACACTTACACATATCTATACATATTATATATTGTCTGTGCTATTAAATAAAGTGTAGTTCTGGGTTTGAATTGCTAAAAGATCCTATTGAAAAAATATTTAAAGAATATTCTGTCAAAAAGGCGATAAGAGCCTAAGTGGTCAGGGATTTAAGTGGTTACTCCGGACCCCCCTCGTCCTCTGGGAATATTCGTTTATTCATTTTTCTAAAGAATCTTTAGTTGAAATTCAAGGACTTGTGTTTATTGGAACCACCGTCCAATAGAACAACAAGTGGTTACCTAGTATATCACTTTGAACAAGATCATTCGTTGATCGTTGTGCAATTTGTCTTTTGTAGACTAATTGACCCCTATTGGTTTTTTCAGTTACAAATGGCTAGCGGAAATATCATAGTACTGGTCTCTCATGGAGAGAAGCCGGAGAAATTTGGTGGGGCAAATTTCAAACAGTGGCAGAGCAAAATGTTGTTCTACCTGACAACTCTCCAGTTGGCTAAATTCCTCAAAGATCCTCCGGGTCCTGTGGGGGGTGAATCTGAAATGGCCAATGAAGAGCGAGAACAAACTTGGATGTCTGGAGACTTCTTATGCAAGAACTACCTTTTGGGTGGTCTTGACAATACCCTGTACAATGTGTACCAAGGCATGACTTCTGTCAAGATTCTCTGGGAATCTCTCGAGAAGAAATATAAAACCGAGGATGCCGGACAAAAGAAATTTGTCGTGGGTAAGTTCCTGGACTACAAGATGGTAGATTCAAGGACGGTAATGTCTCAGTTGGGTGAACTGCAGTTGATCATTCATGAAATACTCGATGAGGGTATGAAACTCTGTGAGATGTTTCAAGTTGCCGCCATAATTAAAAAATTACCTCCATCATGGAAGGACTTCATGAGCTATCTGAAACACAAAAAGAAACAGATGAGCCTTGAAGACCTTAGTGTTCGATTGAGAATCGAGGAGGACAACAGGATGTCCGAGAAGGCCAGCTACAAGACTATGGAGTCTAAGGCCAACATCATTGAGGGTGTGAAGGGTAGCAAGAAAAGAAAGAACAGTGGAGCTGATTCTTCGAACAAGAAGTTCAAGGGGAAATGCTACAACTGTGGAAAGAGCGGTAATATGTCAAAGGACTGTAGAAACAAGAAGTCTCAGGACAAGGGCAAGAAAAAGAAAAATGAGGCCCATGTCACTGAAGGTAAGCAGCTGACTAATGATATCTCAGAGATGGAACTATCAGCAGTAGTAACCGAAGCCAACATAGTTACGAATCCGAGAGAATGGTGGGTAGACACTGAAGCTACTCGTCATATCTGTGCAGATAGTAAGATGTTTTCCATGTACCAGAAGGTCGATGGCGGCGATCATCTGACAATGGGAAACTCGTCTACCTCTCAGGTGGTTGGACAAGGCACAGTGGTTCTGAAGATGACATCCGGAAATGAGCTAACATTGAGAAATGTACTACATGTTCCAGATATTCGGAAGAACTTGGTCTCGGGCTCTCTTCTTAGTAAGGCTGGTTTTAAGCTTGTATTTGTTTCTGATAAGTTTGTAATGACTAAGAATGATATGTATGTAGGAAAATGTTACCTAACTGAGGGTCTTTTCAAGCTAAATGTAATGACTGTCAATTGTGCTATTAATAAAGCTAGTACTTCTGCTTATATTATTGAGTCACAAAATGTATGGCATGGGAGGTTAGGACATGTTAATTATGATACCATGCGTAAATTAATTAACATGGACCTTATACCTAAATTTGCAATTGATAGCCAACATAAGTGTGAGGCATGTGTTGAAGCAAAAATGCATCGATCATCATTTCATTCTATTGAACGCAGTTCTGAACCTTTAGAACTCGTACACACTGACGTGTGTGACATGAATATTGTGCAAACAAGAGGCGGTAAAAAATACTTTGTCACTTTTATCGATGACAGCACAAGATTCTGCTATGTGTACTTGCTGAGAAGCAAAGCTGAAGCTATTGAGAGCTTTGTACACTATAAGAGCGAAGTTGAAAATCAACTTGGCAAGAAAATCAAAAGAATCAGGAGTGATAGAGGTGGTGAATACGTTTCACCATTCGGTGAATATTGTTCTGTGCACAGAATTATTCACGAAACCACTCCTCCTTATTCTCCTCAACAAAACGGAATTGCGGAGCGCAAAACTGAACGTTGAAGGAAATGATGAACGGCATGTTGACGAGTTTGGGTTTACCTCAGAACTTATGGGGGAAGCCTTGCTTTCCGCGAACTACGTTCTAAACAAGCTTCCTCACAAAAGACTGGACAAGACACCATATGAGTTGTGGAAATGTTTCGTACCTTCTTACAAATACCTAAAAATGTGGGGGTGTCTTGCCAAAGTAATGGTTCCTAAACCTAAGAAGGTTAGAATAGGACCCAAAACTGTTGATTGTATATTCATTGGATATGCTCGCAACAGTAGTGCATATCGATTCTTGGTACACAAGTCGGAGATTCCTGACATCAATCCGAACATGATAATTGAGTCAAGGAATGCGACATTTTTTGAAGAGACGCTTCCTTGTAAGGAAAGACAGAGAACAGAGTCTCTCAAAAGAACAGTTGATACTGTCAAGGACAGTGATCATGTTGACCAAGAATCAGATCAACGTGTAAATGCTGAGACAATCGAGCCTAGACGTAGCAAAAGAGCTAGAACGTCTAAGTCGTTTGGTCCCGATTTTCTGACATACTTGTTAGAAAATGAGCCTCAAAGCTATAAAGAAGCTATGTCTTCTCCGGAGGCACCTCTTTGGAAAGAGGCTATAAATAGTGAGATTGATTCAATCCTACAGAACCATACTTGGGAGTTGGTTGATCTTCCACCAGGTTGTAAGCCGCTGGGCTACAAATGGATATTCAAACGGAAGATGAAAACAGATGGATCAATAGATAAGTACAAGGCAAGACTTGTTATAAAAGGTTATAGACAAAAGGAAGGCCTTGATTACTTTGACACTTATTCACCAGTGACTCGTATCACATCGATAAGAATGCTTATAGCCATAGCAGCTATATTTAGTCTTGAAATACATCAAATGGATGTAAAGACTGCATTCTTGAATGGTGAATTGGATGAAGAGATTTACATGGAACAACCAGAAGGGTTTAGTGTTCCTGGACAAGAACAGAAGGTGTGCAAACTTGTAAAATCCTTGTACGGATTAAAACAAGCACCGAAACAATGACATGAGAAATTTGACAAAGAAATGTTGTCAAGTGGGTTCAAAACCAACGAGTGTGATAAGTGTGTGTACACCAAATCAACTAAAAAAGGATATGTCATTGTGTGTCTCTATGTAGACGATATGCTGATAATTGGTAGCAATCATGAAATGATTCAGTCTACCAAAAACCTTTTATCCAGCAAATTTGATATGAAAGATATGGGAATAGCTGATGTGATCCTAGGAATTAAGATTTCCAGGACATGAGACATATATATATTATCTCAGACTCATTATATTGAGAAGATACTTGATAAATATATCAAAGGGGATCTAAATGTAGCTAGAACCCCTGTAGACCTAACTCTTCATCTATCAAAGAATACTGGTTCAAGCATATCAAAATTAGAGTATTCGAGAATCATCGGAAGCCTGATGTATCTCACGAATTGCACACGACCTGATACCGCTCAAGTTGTGAACCGGCTTAGCAGATATACGAGCAATCCAGGACATAACCACTGGAAAGCCATAGTAAGAGTTTTGAGGTATTTGAGAGAAACTTCAAAATATGGGCTACATTACGAGAGATATCATGCTGTACTAGAGGGGTACAGCGATGCTAACTGGATATCTGATACGTTGGATTCCAAATCTACGAGTAGATTTATTTTCACACTTGGTAATGCAGACGTGTCGTGGAAATCCTCGAGGCAAACATGTATTGCCCGGTCTACTATGGAATCAGAGTTCATAGCGTTAGACAAAACAGCGGAAGAAGCAGAATGGCTTAGAAACTTCCTGGAGGATATTCCTAGTTGGCCTAAACCAGTGCCAGCAATTAGCATACATTGTGATAGCCAATCGGCTATTGGGAGAGCCCAAAATACAATGTATAATGGTAAGTCTCGACACATACGTCGGAGACATAATACCATACGTCAACTGCTCTCAAGTGGTATAATAACGATCGATTATGTTAAGTCGAAGGAAAACCTAGCGGATCCACTAACTAAAGGTTTACCTCGAGAGCAAGTTGAGAAGTCATCGAGGGGAATGGGCTTGAAGCCTATAAAATTAAGAATTGTCACTGTGGAAACCCAACATATCTGACTGGAGATCCCAAGATCTAGGTTCAAAAGGAAGACAACTGAAAACTTGTGCAATTCAAAACAAGCACGAAGAGTTTTGTACTTTCCCATTCCGATAGACATTGAGTGCTGTCTGTCATTGATAGGATAAGCTAAGGCTTTTAATGATCACTATATTAGGAGATGAGTCCTAATGGGGGTAAAGATAGATTACCAGTTTGATCACCTATTTCAAGTAAGAAGTGAGGCCGCTTCCATGGGAACTTTTAAAGGCGGGTTACCCTAAAGTACTTGATGAATCCAGGACCGTTGTTCAGGGCCGAATTGAACACAACCGTAGAACGGGAAAATGGTCGAATTAAAGCTGTGTGTTGGCAATTGTCTTGGTTTACACCAACGGCAGAACAGTTCAATACTATGGGTCACTGGTTTGCCAAGTAAATCCGATTGTCATTCACTAGGAAAGGTTCAAGGTGAAAGCTACCTATTTCGAAGCAGCTTTAGTTCATGGTAACTCTCCTCAAATGTCTACATGAATATTTGAAGAATTGTGGGGGATTGTTGGAAATTCTTCTAATATACATTAAGGATATATATGTCTTTTGGATGCAATGGGTGCATGAGAGGGGTACAACCCTTTGGAGGGTTGCACCCCTCCATGTTTTTATAAAGGAGGCTCTATGTCCAATTAACATATACAGAAAATAATCCGAATTTTAGAGTCAAGGTTTTCCATTTATTTGAGAGAGAATTCTACCATATTCCAAGTGTTAGACATTATGACCCATAGCGTCACTGTTTTGTAAATGATATTGTATTATTGTACAAAATTAACTATGTGATAATGAAATTGCCCTTTTGCCGTTTTGTAAAATTATTTACTATAATATATTAATGGCAAAAGTCCATATGATTAGTTCCGTATTGAGATGATATGAGACAGTATCAATATAAAAGGTTTAATCATTAAATATCCCTAGTCGGAGTATTATCGAGATCGGACATCAATAATGCGGAATAAACTAGTATTGCACTTGTGCGAGTTGTGATGGCACAACAACATAGTTCTCATATATTTAAGTATTGGATACTTATGCAAGTGCGATATGAGGTTGTGTTTTGCCGATGGTACGGAAAACAGCTTCGCTCTGGACAGACCCCGCGCGGAATCTCATTGGTAGTATGTCTGCGTGTCTATGGGAAGCCGCATCAGGGTAGGTGTATATGATCTTAACCTGAGACTTGCATCGCTAGTACTTGCGACAATCGGTAAACTTTGGTTGTGGTGGTTCGGGGCTTTAACCGGGTTCTGTGTACGCCTCTTCTGGGTTTATCGGGAATCGTAGTGTACTGGATGTGATGTCAAGATGGAAGTATCACTTCAGCATATGGAGATGATGATCACGCGGATACAGAACTAGTACTCTATAAAAGGTTGCAACCGTCGGGACAATATGACCAGGTCAGGATTGTCCGATTTAAAGAGACTAGTTGTTTGATATCCGATATATGTTTCGTACGGGGCAGACACATTTCCAGCCCCAGGCCTAACATGTGATTTCCGATACTAGATCGATGTACGCGATACTGCGGTATACTACGGTTGATAAAGATCTAATATTCCAGTAAGAATATTTCTGGAGAATTGGGTAGGCATGGCGCTTTGCTAGAAGCCAACCTTGTCTTGTAAATCGGTAAAAACGTAGTACGAGGTACGTACGTGTTTGGATTATCCAACGACCGTATTTACTGCCAACATATCCGGAGATCTCTTGGGTCGCTTCCTGAAGATTCACCTATGATGTTTGATTCGAACTTTATTAATCTTGGATTAATTACGGAGAAACTTTATCTCTTAAAATGCCTTATTAGGAGAGAGAGAGAGATCGATTAATTTGGAATTAATCGATAAAATAATATATATTCGATTATATTTCGACGCGGAATTAAAATCGGATTTTAATTCGGGCAAACGAATTAATTTAGAATTAATTCATTAGCGAACTGAATAGTAATTCCGCAAGGCGTAATTATTTAATTCACGTCGCGACGGAAATTCGTTAATTCGGAATTAGCGAAACCGAGCCGGAAAGTGTTTGCGGACACATTCGTATTTTGAATCGAGTGGTATCCGCAAATCGCATCGCGATATCTCATTACTTGATACGAATAGATGATGGATGTATCTAGTCACCTTTAAGGGATGATACATTGTCTCTAATCTCAAAGTAAGGTAATGATGGCAAATGATGAATTTTATTTTGGAGGGAAAACCTTTCACGGTTTTTGAAGGGTTTTTGGATTAAAAAATTCATTTTGGTATTTGATATCATATTCTTTTATTTTTCATTTGGTCTAACACGGTTTTTGATACAAATTGAGAACAAAAAAAAAATAAAAGACATAACACTCTCTCCTCTCCTTCTTCTTCACGCAAGCCGTGAGCTTCATCCATGGCAGAAAATTGTTTTCTCCATTTTTGCTAGCACAACAAGGGATCAAAGGAGGTGATAGGGAAACGCATTTGGAGCTTGGAGTACTAGAAGATTTGAGGCTTCTCACACTGTTGTTCTTGGCCGAAAACAGCCCCAAGATTATTCTATCATTCTTGTTCTTGGACGCATATCACCCACCTTGGAGGCTCAAGGATCATCTTCACCATTTTCGTCACAAAGCTTTGTAAGTATGTTTCCGCCATCCTTCAAGCTTTGCATGTATGTTAGTTGTATTTCTATGGCTTAATCTTTCTTTGGGACTAATTATAGAAACCAACAATGGTATCATTGAGCCATGTTTAAGCATGAAATACATTAGGGTTAATTTGGGGAAAATTGATTGAAGCATGTTCTTGTGAAATTGGATGCTAAAGTATGCTTATATGTATGTTATATGATATATTACATGATCAATTTTAAGAAAAATGCATTGGATGATTTTTCCCCAAAGTGGTTGTCCTTGGCCGAATGTGGAGGTGCTTCCATTGGTTTGAAATTTTTCATGCACAAGCTTATTTGATGACTTAAGCATGATTACATGTATATATATGATATAATACATGATCAATTTTGAGAAAAATGCATTGGATGATTTTTCCCCAAAATGTTGCTTTGGCCGAATGTGAGGTACTTCCATTAAGTTGAATTTTTGCATGCACAAGTTCATTGGATGATTTGAGTGTGCTTAAATGTTTGTTATATGATGTATTACATAATCAATTTTGAGAAAAATGTATTGGATATTTTTTCCCCAAAATTGATGCCTTGGCCGAATGTGTAGGTCATTTTATTGATTTGGAATTTTTCATGCACAAGTTTATTAGATGACTTAAGCATGATTAAATGTATGATATTTGATGTAATACATGATCAATTTTGAGAAAAATGCATTGGATGATTTTTTCCCTAAAATTGATGCTTGACCGAAAATGGAGGTCTTTTCACTTTATTGAATTTTTGCTTTCAAGTTCATTAGATGACTTAAAATCAATACGGATAATAGATTAGTGATTCAATTGGATTGAAAAACAAATCGAACCGCAAAAATCTCTCTTGGCCGAATACAACATGACATGTTAAAGGACTTGATTTTTTGTTCAAATAAATGTTAGACAAGTGTTTTGAACAATTGATGATTAATAAATTAAATTGGTGTTTTTTGAAATATTTGGTTTAATGAATTAATCATACAATTACACTTTAATCAATTGAATTTTTAAATTTGGAATATTAAAATTTGATTAGTGGACTTTTATGTTTAATTGGGCCTTATGGGCTTGAAATTGATTTTATGGCACTTATGGGTGATTCCTTATTTGGGCTTGGTAATTGGGTTTGACCCACATTGACCAAAGCCCAAGCCTTTATAAATCAATTGAAAGCCCATCGGACTTTAATTAAACACACATTGGATGTTAGTTGGGCTTGGAGACCCAATTTGATAAGATTTAGAATCTAATCTTTAAAAGCACATTAAAAGTGTAAACATTTATTTGATTTGGAATTAAATAAATTGAATTAATATTGAATGCGACTTAAATTGGATTTAACGGGTAGTTCGATATAATTCATGAATTCGTACCTTATGTACTTATTCTCAAACGAGTTGGACTCGCGCAAAATCAAACCGTTGATTGAACATTGGATGATCACTTAAACAAAGACTAATTAATTGGATTAGATTGGTTGTATAGCATGTCTTGAATGAATATACACATGTATGTGAGAATGAATAGTGTATAGCGGATGGATATTAGAAGGGAAAGGGTAATTTTAGAAATTATTGTAAATTTAGAATTTATAATTGGACCTGCGTGTCCAGCCTTATCTCTTTTATCTCTTTGTATTCTCTTCTCACCTAATTCCCCTCAATGTAAATGAGGTTTCTCTTATTGTATTATGTAATTGGGTAGAAGTAAATATACTAGCGGGGAGTGGAAAGGGAGTGATTTGTTCTAGGAACAAATTGTTTTACATATCCATCCGTATATCACTATTAATTTATTTTATGCACTTTATGATGTTTTAGAAGCATGCTTAAGGGTGTATGATGATGAGACCTAACAAAGATAATAAATTGGTTGCCAATTACGCATAAATCCCTCAATTTATATTAAGCAATTATCCTTCCATTGAATGATTCTTGTTCAAGATCCAAAATTGGCATTGGTTTGTTGGCCAAAGTCAAGACCTTTTGTCAATTGAGGATGTACTTGAATCATGAGAGTTTTGTTCCACATCGGTGTCTTGTCCAAGTTGTGATTTGTTGGCCAAAGTCAAGATCGCTTCTTGTCCAATGACATGATTACGAAAATTTCCTTGTCAATGGGTCCCGCTTAACCGGAATCATTAGGTTTGTTGTGCCAAAGCCAAGGCCTAGATGGTTCGGAGGATATGGTTAGGAAAATGTATTAGATACATTGGCATAAGTATATATACATATGTTTTGGACTTGGATGTCCACCTAACCGGATCTAGGAATTGGATTGGATCCAATTGATCTTTGAGATCTACCTAGTTAGCACAATTTGTTGGCCAAAGTCAAGATTGTGTGTTATTTAACGGGATCCTAGCCCACTAGGAAATAGGATTTCCCGAGTTCTCAACAGAGGGTTAGAGACTTAATAAAAATAGTGGGAGGCTAGTATTGAATTTGCAATTTCATTCAGATACTTAGCCTTACGCGTCTTTCAAAATTATTTCGTTTAATTAATTAAAATTAGTTGGACTAATTCATTGTTATTCTTGTAACAGTTTGACTGTACCCATTTTATCGTTAACTAGATAGTTGGACTATCGTAGTTGAGATGGCTAGCAAGGTAAATGTCCGAGACATCATCATGGGTGACAATGTCTTTAAGGGGACAAACTTCGCTGATTGGGAAATGAACCTGAGGATAGTCTTTGGGGCTGAGAGGATGCTGTACACTATACAAACACCTCTCCCGCCTAAGCCCACTGACCCACTTGAGCTGGAGTTATGGAAAACTCACAGCAATGATTGTGACACAGCTCAGGCTATTATGTTAGCTTCGATGACTCAGCACTTTCGTCGCCAGAATAGGGACTTGGATCCTTATAGTATGATGGCTAGACTTCGAGATCTCCACCGCTCCAACAAGCGGATGTAAAGGTACGAGTTGGTGAAGAAACTCTTCCGCGCCCGAATGACTGAAGGCGCATCAGTTGAGGCCCACGGGGCTCAAATGATCGCCGATATTGATGAGTTGGCCAATATGGGAATAGTCTTGGAGGCTGAGCTGACCATAGATTTGATCTTACAGTCACTTCCTGATACTTGGAGACAAATCATAATCAACTATAAGTTGATGGATACGGATGACACTCTTGAAGAGCTGTTATCCATTTTGAAGGAGTCTGAAAAAGAACTCCAAATGGGGGGCAAGCGCGAGGCGCACTTTACATCGACCTCTCAGAGGCCAAAGGCTGGGCCCAAAGCTACTGGAGGGGTGAGGAAGAAGAAACATAAGAAAAAGGGTAAAGGCAAGTTGACTAAAGCTTCTGGGAAGCCAAGGGACAAGTCTCAAGATGTCTGCCTCAACTGCGGCAAGAAAGGTCACTGGAAACGTGACTGCCGAATGGGCAAGGGACACAAGGAGGATATCAAGGCAGGCAAGGCACTAGCATCTGTGGTATGTTTGTTATTGAGATAAATATGACTACTTCTAGTTTTAAAAATTGGATTTTTGATTCTGGTTGTGCTGCTCATATTTGTACTGATTTGCAGGATCTGCAGGATAGCAGGATGCTGGCTTCAGGGGAGATTGATCTACGAGTCGGAAACGGAACTCCAGTTGCTGTTTTGGCTGTAGGGATTTTTGTTTTGGAATTGCCCTCGGGGCATATGCTTAAACTTTTGAACTGTTTTTATATACCTAGTTTGACTAGGAATATCATATCTGTATCTTTGTTAACCTAGCATGGGTACACTTTTGTATTTAGAAACACTGGGTGTTATTTATATAAAAATGATGCAGAAATTTGCACTGCTGTAGCAAATAATGGCCTTTATATTTTGAATATAAATGAATCTCCTAAACATAAAATAACAAGCAAAAGGCTCAAAAGGAGTAATCTAAAAGATGAAGCTTACATGTGGCATTGTCGTCTATGACACATAAACAAGACTCGCATATCCACACTTTCGAAGAGTGGGTACTTGGACGGATTTGATCTTAATTCATATGATGTCTGCGAATCTTATCTTTTAGGCAAAATGCCTAAAACACCTTTTAGTGGTAAAGGTGAACGTGCCACAGAACTGTTAGCCCTCGTTCATAGTGACGTATGTGGGCCCATGTCTAGCCAGGCTATAGGTGGATATCATTACTTCGTAACCTTTACGGATGATGCATCTCGTTATGGTTATGTGTATCTAATGAGACACAAGTCGGAAACTTTTGAGAAATTCAAAGAGTTTCGACACGAAGTAGAAAAACAAACAGGCAAGAGTATCAAGACATTGCGGTCGGACCGTGGTGGCGAATACTTAAGTTATGAGTTTCAAGATTACTTGAAAGAAAATGGTATTCTTTCACAGTGGACTCTTCCTGGAACACCGCAATTAAACGGTGTGTCTGAACGGAGAAACCGTACCTTGTTAGACATGGTAAGGTCGATGATGAGTCAGACTGAGCTACCAATATCCTTCTGGGGATACGCATTAACCAGTGCGGTACTTATTTTGAATAAGGTTCCGTCAAAGTCTGTTGAACAGACTCCATATGAGAAATGGACAGGAAGGAAACCAGGTTTCTCTTTCCTGAAGATTTGGGGATGCTGGGCATATGTTAGACGTTTGGAAGGTACCAAACTAGAACCCAAATCAGATAAATACCTTTTCGTGGGATATCCTAAGGAAACCAAAGGATATTACTTCTATCACCCACAAGAGAACAAAGTGTTTGTTGCTCTACATGCATTTTTCCTTGAGAAGGAATTCCTAGATGCAGTGGTAAGTGGGAGGAAAGTGGAGCTCGATGAAAACAGACCATCCAGGATGAGTCTGTACCACAATCTTCAGATACACAAGGACCGCGTAGGTCGGAGAGAGTCAGGAAGGTACCTGAGAGGTATGGGTTCCTGATCTCGCCTCATGTAGATATTAATCTTATTGAGGATAATGAACCGACTACGTATGAGGAAGCAATATAGAATATTGATTCCGCTTTATGGCAAGATGCCATGAAGTCCGAGATGGATTCCATGTATGCCAACCAAGTTTGGACACTGGTTGATGCACCAGAAGGCGTAAAGCCTATTGGATGCAGATGGATCTTCAAGAAGAAGACCGACATGGATGGCAACGTACAAACGTACAAAGCTAGGCTTGTAGCAAAAGGGTATCGTCAACAATATGGTATTGATTATGACGAAACTTTCTCACCCGTTGCCATGATTAAATCCATTCGGATAATGCTTGCAATAGCTGCATATTTCGATTACGAGATATGGCAGATGGACGTTAAAACCGCTTTCCTTAACGGAAACCTTTTGGAGGATGTTTATATGCAACAACCTGACGGTTTTATCGTACCTAGACTTGCAAACAAGGTTTGTAAGTTAAATCGATCCATTTATGGATTGAAGCAAGCATCACGGTCATGGAATCAGCGTTTTGATGAGATCATAAAAGAATATGATTTCGTACAAATGATGATGACCCTTGTGTATACAAGAAGGTTAGTGGGAGAGCACTGACTTTTATTGTCCTTTATGTCGACGACGTATTGCTTATAGGCAATGACATTCCCATGCTAACGTCGGTGAAAGCTTGGCTTTCATTAAAATTCTCCATGAAAGATCTGGAGAAGCAGCCTTTATTCTGGGAATAAAGATCTACCGGGATAGATCTAGAAAGCTGCTTGGACTCTCCCAGAGTACATATATTGACAAAGTGTTGAAGCGATTCAACATGGATCAATCCAAGAAGGGATTGATGCCAATGTCACGTGGTATCCTTCTGTCTAAGGACATGTGTCCTAAGACTAAAGAAGAGAGAGATAACATGAGTCGGATATCGTTCGCCTCGGCAGTCGGATCGATCATGTATGCCATGATATGTACGCGACCTGATGTGTCATATGCTTTGAGCATGTGCAGTCGCTATCAGGCCGATCCAGGTGAAGGTCACTGGATGGCTGTTAAGAATATCCTTAAGTATCTTAGACGAACTAAGGATGCTTTCTTAATTTATGGAGGTGGAGAACTTGAGGTGTCTGGGTACACCGATGCAAGTTTCCAAACCGACAAGGACGACTTCAAGTTGCAATCGGGGTACATTTTTTGTTTTAATAACGGAGCAGTGAGCTGGAAATCTTCCAAGCAAGATACTGTTGCCGATTCAACAACTGAAGCGGAGTATATTGCGGCATCGGAAGCAGCAAAAGAGGCAGTTTGGATCCGAAAATTCCTAATTGGATTAGGAGTAGTTCCGTTAGCTGCTGAGCCCGTGCCATTGTATTGTGACAATAACGGGGCTATAGCACAAGCTAAGGAACCAAGGTCTCATCAACGATCCAAGCATGTTTCTTCGGCGTTACCATCTGATTCGGGAGATTATACATCGTGGCGATGTAAAAGTCGAGAAGGTCGCATCGGATGACAACATTGCAGATCCGCTACGAAGGCTGTTCTTCCAGCAAGTGTTTGAACGACATATACATAGTTCAGGTATTAGATGCTTGAGTGACTGGCTATAGGCCAAGTGGGAGATTGTTAGATATTATGACCCATAGCGTCACTGTTTTGTAAATGATATTGTATTATTGTACAAAATTAACTATGTGATAATGAAATTGCCATTTTGCCGTTTTGTAAAATTATTTACTCTAATATATTAATGGCAAAAGTCCATATGATTAGTTCCGTATTGAGATGATATGAGACAGTATCAATATAAAAGGTTTAATCATTAAATATCCCTAGTCGGATTATTATCGAGATCGGACATCGATAATGCGGAATAGACTAGTATTGCACTTGTGCGAGTTGTGATGGCACAACATCATAGTTCTCATATATTTAAGTATTGGATACTTATGCAAGTGCGATAGGAGGTTGTGTTTTACCGATGGTACGGAAAACAGCTTCGCTCTGGACAGACCCCGCGGAATCCCATTGGTAGTATGTCTGCGTGTCTATGGGAAGCCGCATCAGGGTAGGTGTATATGGTCTTAACCTGAGACTTGCATCGCTAGTACTTGCGACAATCGGTAAACTTTGGTTGTGGTGGTTCGGGGCTTTAACCGGTTCTGTGTACGCCTCTTCTGGGTTTATCGGGAATCGTAGTGTACTGGATGTGATGTCAAGATGGAAGTATCACTTCAGACATATGGAGATGATGATCACGCTGGATACAGAACTAGTACTCTATAAAAAGGTTGCAACCGTCGGGACAATATGACCAGGTCAGGATTGTCCGATTTAAAGAGACTAGTTGTTTGATATCCGATATATGTTTCGTACGGGGCAGACACATTTCCAGCCCCAGGCCTAACATGTGATTATCCGATACTGGATCGATGTACGCGATATTGCGGTATACTACGCTTGATAAAGATCTAATATTCCAGTAAGAATATTTCTGGAGAATTGGGTAGGCATGGCGCTTTGCTAGAAGCCAACCTTGTCTTGTAAATCGGTAAAAACGTAGTACGAGGTACGTACGTGTTTGGATTATCCAACGACCGTATTTACTGCCAACATATCCGGAGATCTCTTGGGTCGCTTCCTGAAGATTCACCTATGATGTTTGATTCGAACTTTATTAATCTTGGATTAATTACGGAGAAACTTTATCTTGGATTAATTACGGAGAAACTTTATCTTGGATAAAATGCCTTATTAGGAGAGAGAGAGAGATCGATTAATTTGGAATTAATCGATAAAATAATATATTCGATATATTATTAAACGAAATTAGATTTCGACGCGGAATTAAAATCGGATTTTAATTCGGGCAAACGAATTAATTTAGAATTAATTCATTAGCGAACTGAATAGTAATTCCGCAAGGCGTAATTATTTAATTCACGTCGCGACGGAAATTCATTATTTCGGAATTAGCGAAACCGAGCCCGAAAGTGTTTGCGGACACATTCGTATTTTGAATCGAGTGGTATCCGCAAATCGCATCGCGATATCTCATTACTTGATACGAATAGATGATGGATGTATCTAGTCACCTTTAAGGGATGAGACATTGTCTCTAATCTCAAAGTAAGGTAATGATGGCAAATGATGAATTTTATTTTGGAGGGAAAACCTTTCACAGTTTTTGAAGGTTTTTGGATTAAAAAATTCATTTTGGTATTTGATATCATATTCTTTTATTTTTCATTTGGTCTAACACGGTTTTTGAAACAAATTGAGAACAAAAAAAAATAAAAGACATAACACTCTCTCCTCTCCTTCTTCTTCACGCAAGCCGTGAGCTTCATCCATGGCAGAAAATTGTTTTCTCCATTTTTGCTAGCACAACAAGGGATCAAAGGAGGTGATAGGGAAACGCATTTGGAGCTTGGAGTACTAGAAGATTTGAGGCTTCTCACACTGTTGTTCTTGGCCGAAAACAGCCCCAAGATTTGCAACTTCTATCATTCTTGTTCTTGGACGCATATCACCCACCTTGGAGGCTCAAGGATCCTCTTCACCATTTTCGTCACAAAGCTTTGTAAGTATGTTTCCGCCATCCTTCAAGCTTTGCATGTATGTTATTTGTATTTCTATGGCTTAATCTTTCTTTGGGACTAATTATAGAAACCAACACCAAGTTCAAACATTTGTTAAGGAGTGCTCCTTGAACAAGAAGTATCCAAGGAATCCCGAGAGAACATTGGCTATTTCGAATCCGTCGAGCACCAGAAACGGAGGCTAATAAGTTCTTAAGGACAGAGGCTTCTCGACTTGGATTTCGTGTTCATCATCATCTTCTACATTTTCTAGGTTTTCTGCGAGTAGTTGTTTAACTAAATTCTAAGGAGTTGTTGCCTCAATTATATTTTAATAAAAATAACTTATTAATCTTACCTATTTAAACTTACCCAAAAAAAACAATTTTAAACCCACTTTCTCAATAAACCTCTGTGATAATAATTAAAAAAAATATATTCCAAATTTTACTTTACGAATCCATCTTTATTGTTTAAATAGAGTATCCCAACTTTGTAATAATTATTGTTTAAATATTGTAGTGTTTCAATTGAAAACGCTAGAAATGAGGTAATATCTTAAATCGCAGACTTATTGGAACCCTATAGTCAATATGACAATATGTCTGCATATGATCAAATTTTTATATTTAACCTTTTAGTATCAGTAGATAAAAAGTCATATTTATGTATCGGTAATGTAATAAATATGTTCATAATTACTGACATCAAATGGAAAATCAATTAAAAAAAAAACTAAAAAATCAATGACACTAAAGCATCAAGAAACAAATAATAATAATAATAATGCTTCACATGAGATTTGAACCCAAGACTTGGATCCTCGCTTAAGCGAATTTTCACTAACCAAAATAATTCAATTAGTTTATTTTATTTTTTTGAGACGTTGGAAACCCTGTCATTAAATCATACAATCTGAACTTAAACGAAGTAAGTAAAATCTCTAACTGTCTCAAGTTCTTATAAAAAATAAATTATCTTAATTTGAATTATAATCAAATCTTAAGCTAGTTGTTACAAAGTCAGAGTTTAGGCCTTTATTTCTCTTTATACTAAAAGCAAACGAATCATTTTTCTCTTTTAAAAAATAGCGACATTTGGCATCTCAATTTCATTTTCGTTTCCTCTTTTTTCTAAAACCTATTTCCCTCTTTTTCAACCCTAACTTTCTTTCACTTTGACAAGACCAAAGGTAATAGTTAAAACCCTAACTCAAATTAAATTCAAACGTCGCTTTGTCATTGCAGTTCATTTTTCTTTCGCTATCACTTGGGCATGCTTTTCGTAAGTATTCTTAATATGTCAAAAATAGATTTTACAGATATTTTATTAGTGAATTTTTTTCAAAAAGTGTTAATAAAGAAAAACAAATACATCATTTTCTGATTTTTAAGAAAAATATCAGAAATTACTGAAATTATGGTATCAGTAAAATTAATATCAGAAATATTTAATACTCTAATAACAGTAATAGTTAAAATTAAATTTATGAATTGCACCTATTTGAATTCGAACTACCAATATATTTAGGCCAAATATTTAAGTTTGAACCAAATACCAATAAACTACAATTTCTATAATTAATTACTAAAATAACCTTTGTTTAAAATTTAAATTAAAAAATATATTCTAAATTAATAACCCTAAAATGAATTCTTGACTCAAATCTCGAACTTACAAAAACTCGGTAAGTTCTTCTCCTCTCACTCACAATTCTCTTATTCTCCCCATTCTCTCCCCGCTCTCTCCAAATCTCAAAACGACGCCACATCTGCCAACGACATCAGCTCCCTCAAAGAAGCTGACTTAGATACTGATGAGCGGTTAAAATATCCATATTTTTTGCCCATTTTATCTTAATATTTTGTGGGTGATCTCGGGGTTTATGAGCTTTTGATATGTTTTTGGTGTGTTTTTGCAAGTCAAAATAATATCACGACTCAATGGAATTAACTAGAGATAAAAACAACAAGATACAGAGCAAATCGGGAAAAATTCGGAGTCAAAATGCGTGTCCTGACGCTGGATTACGAGTCAAGATGCGTGCTAGTTGAAAGAGTAGACATATGGCAGTTGTGGTGCGTCGCAACACGCCATCGATGGTGGTGCGCATTGCAACGCGTTCCACGCGCGTCGTAACGCGAAATGCGTTCCCAGTTTCGCTATGGATTCGATTTTTAACAAAGAAACACCTCATGACCTGTTATATAAGCATAAGTTCATCACAAAACCTAAAAGAAAGCCTCATAACATATTTTAGAACCTCCAAGTGCATAAAAAAAACCTAGATTAAGGCAAGAACGAGTGCATCAATGAGAGTTGGAGTTTAAAGTTGAAAACTGCAAACGAGAGTTCTTTCTTCCCTTCATTTTCTATTTTATCTTTTATGAGTTTTTATTTTGTAATAATGGTTAGCTTGTGTTTATTGTTTACCATGAGTAGCTAATTCATTAAATTTAGGGTTGTAATGAATCTTAAGCATGTTTAATTAATTATTTGTATATTCTTATTCTTTGGATTTGTTATTGATTATTTGTTAATCTTTATACTTTGATGCTTATTTTAGTTGTCTGACCAATAATGAAATATTTTTGGTAAATCACTAGGAACTCGGCAGAGAGAACTTGGGTTAGCTGTGAGAATAATAGCGCGTGATCTAATTCTTTTAATAGATTTCCCTTCAGGATAGACATATACCCGCAGGACATGAGTAACCAATATTAGATGTTATTAATGAATTTGATTTGAAATAATTAACATAGACATATAGTTAATTGGTTTAAATATGAATATATTTATCTGACCATCAAAAAAGGCTTGTGAATAATTTAGTGTTATAGGTTAATAATTAGTAACAACAATTCATTTGAATGAACAATGTGTGAGCCTATTATTTGCATGCTTAAATGAAGTTACAACATATGTTCTTATGTCTTATAAGATTTCTTCAAAAAGTATTATTTGTTCGTTATTTATTTTTCAATTAAACCAACTCATCTTATCAATAGTTTAGTTTAAGTTAAGTAGTCTAATCTTAATATTAATAAGAGAAATATTAAGTCCCTGTGGGTTTGACATCCGACTTTCAGTCACTATATTACTTGAGCGATACATGCGTTTATGTGCTAGATATATAATATCGCGATCAAATTTTTGGCGTCGTTGCTGGGGACTTAATTTATTTTTCGTTATTAAAATTAGGACAACTTTACTTGCTTTGTTAGACACCCCTCATTTTTCATTTTTCTTTTTCTTTTATTTTTATTTTGATTTCAGGCATCATGAACAATAATCAGCCTGAACAACGGGCAGTAGCAGCGCCTATCCCAATTCATGACTGGACAATACCGATCATTGATGGACTTATATCTTATATCGTCCTACAACCCCTAGGACAACAGGTGCGACATCATGAACTGTATTCAAATGATACAACAATTAGTGCAGTTTTGGGTGGCCCAAATGAAGATCCAAATGCACACGTGCACAATTTCTTGAAAATATGCATCACTTTCAACTTCACTAGAGGGGCAAAAGAAGCAGTTCTCCTGCTAGCTTTCCCATCTTCGTTGAAAGATAAATCTAAGGGATGGCTTCAGTCACTGCCTACATGGACAGACCTAGCCATAAAAATCCTCACAAAGTACTTCCCTCATATAAGAATAGAAAAGCTGAGTAATGACATCACCTCATTCACGCAATATGACTCAGAATCCTTAGACGAGGTGTTGGAAAGATATAAAGACTTGTTGCGTAAGTGCCCACATCATGAGATAGCTAAATATCAGCAAGTTCAGACTTTCTACAATGGGCACAATGGAATGATGAAGACTACCGTAGTCGCAACAGCTGTAGGTGCTCTAATGGCCAAAAATGAAAATGTTGCATGGGAACTACTGAAGAGATGGCTAACTATAACTCCATCTGGCCAACTAAAAGGACTATTCAATAGCAAGCAACATAAGTCCACAAGTTAAAGCTAAACACAGTAGTGAATGCCAAGCTAGACCAAATCTGCATGTGTTTAGATATCCTTAGTAAGCAGAATGTGAAAAATATTGGAGGTACATGTGCAGGATATGGGGAAATACAGAATGGATAGCCCCACCCTCCATATGACGAGTCTGTCAAGTATGTTAAACAACTACAATAGACAAGGCCACATCCATACTTAGATAGCTACAACCCTGAATGGCAGAATAATCAAGGGTACGAGCTGAAGACAGACTTGAAGGAACTACTAGCAAACATGCTCAAGAAGTAAGAAGCCAAGTACGAATCCTTACTCCAGAGTCAAGCTGCAACCATAAGAGTATTGGAGACCCAAATTGGACAGCTTGTGATTAATCAAAGTCAGAGGCCACAAAGAGCTTGCCCCAATAACACATAAGACTGTTGGAGTTGGTGCTTATAGCATCTAACAAATATATTGTACATTATATTTTATTATTAATTAATAAAAATAACTACATTTTTATTTCAAACCTTATTAATGGTAATGTTATTACACTGAAAATGATATCGACCTTAGAATAGTCATGTAGTAATACTAAACACTTGGTGGTCCAATATTGGGTGATAATATTACTATTATAAATTATTCTTAAAGTAAATATCCATAGTCGTTGATTTTGGAATACGGTCGAATTCTTATAACTTAGAAGACTAGCACATGTCGTATATTGCAATTGGAATTCCAATGGTTTAACCCGATGTACCATAAGCTTTGGAAGCTCGTATAAATATGTGGGTATTCGTTGGAGCGAATACTGAATAACTCATAAGTGATTTCTAATATTTGAAAGTATATACCACCGTCAATAGGAATCTCCTCGAGTCGAGTATCATATGTGATCCTTTGACTATAAGATAACATTGATTTTGTGTGAGATCCTCCATACTTAGATGCCATGTATGTCAGAAACCTTTCATTGTATGGCCTCTAGATGTTCGTTGGGTGTGGACCAATGCACTCGTTAATCAAGTACGTATCACGATAGGATCCTTCGGTCTGTATGTGTACCATAAGGGGTTTATGTATCCATGTGAATAAGTCAAGATTCTTAAGACTTTGACCAAAGCCGATCACATATGGTGGATCGTAATAGCAGAAATAGCTTCTGATTAGTTGTAAAGAATCGTGGACATGTCGACATGAGATGTGCGCCTCAGAAACTTAACGGTGTAATCTATGTTTCCTTAACACAACTCAGATAGCCTACGACGGAGGGATTGGTAAACATATGTGATAACCTGATGAATGGTATTTATATCACTTATTCTCACTCATTTGACCTAATATTTTGTATAGTTTCTTGAGTTTTGTGAACGTTTTGATATGTTTTGTGTTATTTTGTAGATAAATAAAGTTTGGAAAGCATTGGAAGCAATTTGGGGCAAAAACAGACAAAAATACGTCAACAGGGATATTTTGGTCTTAAGCGCGTCGCGACGCCACGCTTTCCGCGTCGCGACGTCTAAAATGCGCCGAACAGTGCTAACGTGCGCCGGGTCCACAAATCAAAATCTGAGAAAAGTTTGACTTTGCTAAAATGCACCGTGCCACGTGTCACCATCACAGCCGATCTGCTAACATGCGCCGTGCCACGTGTCAGCATCCTACGGTACCGACAGTCATCATCGCCACATGTTCCACGTGTCATTCCATGTCATCAGCCACGTCAGCAAGTCAACAAGTCAATTGCCACGTGTCGTGCCACATCATCATCAGCCAATCAGGAAGTGACACGTGTCGTAATTCTATGGTGCCGACAGTCTCTTTCCCACGTGTCGCCACATCGTCGCCACATCATCGCCACGTCAGCATCAATATTGGATATCCTATCCTTATCTGACACGTGGCGGATAAGAATCTCAGCGACCAATCAGTAGCCGCCACGTGTCACAATAATTGAAGCCCAACCACTCTGCCACGTGTCACCTTATCAGCTTATCCAGAATCTTCAAACCAGCGAACCAGAGCGTGCCACGTCGACAAATCTGGCGTAGCGACGCTGAGGACCTGGCGTCGCGACGCTGGATCCTATCGAGGCCTATAAATTGAGCTCGAGATTTCAGAATTCAGGGCACCACTCTCTCTCTTATAATCTTTCTAAAGAGAGAGTTTCTCTCTTACTTTCTTTTAATTTTTAGTTTTTTTAGTTTTTAGTTTTGTAATTAATTTTAATTACGTTTTGTTAATATAGTAATTTAATTTTTACTTTTTACTTTTTACAGTTTTTATTATTTACCATGAGGAGGTAACTCCCCGCTAGGGTGAAAGGTAATTCTTTTACTGTTACTATTTAGATTAATCTCCCTTAAAAATAATATATTCACTATTTAAAATATTGACTTAAAAAGGATACCGCCAGATTGGTCGGTTGGTAATTCATTTTAATCTGATTTAAACCTGACTAATAAAGGATACCGCCAGATTGGTCGGTTGGTAATTTAATTTTGGTTCCGCCTTTATGGCTGGTTGGACTTAATTTGACTTAATCAGGTTACCGCCTATATGGCTGGTTGGAAAAAGAATCACAAGTTTATATATTATTTTATGGGAGATATCTAAATTAGTAGTAGTAAAAGTAATTCATTTTACCTTAGCATTTTATTTTATTGTAATTTACTTTTCAGTATTTACTTTACCGCATTTTTACTTTATGTCTTTTATTTTCAAGTTTTTACTAGCCCTAGTTATGTGTTGTAACTAAATTAGTTATCTGGGGTTGTGATGAAATCCAATATCACCGTTTTATAAGGGTTAGATTATAGCTTGGGTAATATAAGATTTATTTATTGAGTCTTAAACTTAATGCTATTTCATTAACTGGCCATTAATAAAATTGATCTGGTAAATCTAAAATGAACTAGACATAGGGATTTTAGGTTTCAGCCTTAGACTCAATAGCCCACGATCTTCCTTGAGGATAGATAACCCTTTAATAGATTTCCTTACAGGATAGGAATATACCTGTTGGGCGGGGGTAGCCATAATTGGAACTTAAACTTAATGAATCCAGATAATTTGGTTGACATAGACATATGATTCAATTGGGTTAAACTGGGTATTTGTGTCTGACCATCGACAGAGGCTTACACATAATTTAGTGTTCCAGGTTAATAAATCAATATATTACCCAACTTTAAGATAACCACTTCATCTTTAAAATGATATTGGAAGAAATCACAACCCTAGATAGTTTTTAATATTGAATTTTCTTAAAACCTATTTTCGACAATTTTATTTACTTGCTTTTAAATTTAGAATCGTCACCATTTCAAATCAATCAATCAACTTGTTAGATATTAGTAATCATTTGACCTCATAAAATTAATAGTTTAGATATTAAGTCCTCGTGGGATCGATATTTTTATACTACTTGAACGATATGTGCGCTTGCGTTATACGTGTGTGTTTACGCCGGTCATAACCTCGATTTGTATAGTTTAGAAAGGTCGTTCGTGTTCTTCACAAATTTAGAGGTGGGCGAATTGCGTACATATAAGCTAGGCTTATTTGACGAACATGTCTGGACTTAGAAAGTCCCATAATATGAAGTGTACTCGTTGAGCACTTGGGTAGCTGATAATTTTTTATAATAAATAATATTGGATATTATAATTATCAACCAGAATAATTAGATGTCATAGGTAACATTGATTATTTACTTTGACCCAATTGGATTAATCCAAAATCATACAATGGTTTTGTTGTAATTTCATAAATATTTCTACCATTTGAGGATATTTTGGTAATTATAAATATGTAATTATAAGTTTATTGACTTGATTTAATTAGATTAAATAAAAATGGTAGACAATGAACTAATTCATTTGCTAATCTTTGTCTTGATTTAATTGGATTAAATCAAAGTGGTCGACAAATGTGATTAGTCATACATAATTTTAAAATATTGTGCTGAAATGCATAGAAACCTATAATTATATAGTCATCGGAAAACGACACAAACATACAAATTCAGAATTTCAAAGAAACACTGTACTTGAACTTATACTGAAAATCTTTCAAACTTCATACTATTCTTACACTCTTTATATACGAAGTCTTCTGAAAATACTTACATATACTGATCTAGAAACTGAGTTTGTAAGGAATACTTATATAAAACTGAAACTTTAATAAAAAAAATGTAATCGAGAACTGTAATATGCAGATCATTTGAATTTTGAAACTAAACTCTTTTATCATATATCAGAAAATGAAACATATTTGAAATGTTATCAAATCGAAAGTTTAAAAATTTCTTTAGTCAGGTCGGTCAGCCATTCAAGTTTTTGGAAAGTCATGCTCAAGAGGACGGATCACTCAAGTTGCAATCAGCAACTCTAGAGTCCCGGAAAGTGTCATAGAAGTCTAGGAGCTATGTTGGTTATGTTTTGAGTCATATTGTGCACGTTGTTATGTATATATATAAATGAAAACTTTGATTTGTACGTTTAATTTTGGGCACGAAGCCATTGAATATTGATGTTGAGTATTGATGTATCTTGAGTATGGACCGGAGGTCCCTTTGCATATTTGATGTGTATTACAGGTCATGTTTATTATGGTTCGTGCTCGGAGCGCCAATTTTCTTATGTATTTCCCTCTAAATACTTATTTAAATATTTTATTATGAATAAAATAAACAGTTTCTATTATATAACATATATTTATATATGGTAAAGATGTAATTGACCTTAGAATTCTTAGTTATGATACAGTTGCAAAAGCGTCACAAATTGAGTTGTATCATAATAATATCATTTCTTTAACAGTTCCTAGTCAAGGCTTACATTACTTATTCAGTAAGTAAACCCGTTGAGACTGGTACATGTCGTATAATGGAATCTTGGATTCCAATGGTATATTCTCAATGAAATATGAGTCTTTGAGACTCCTACAGACATGTAAGTGTTTATATCGGATAAACACTGAACGACTCACCGAAGATTCTTAATAGATGTTACACCAACGTCAATAAGAATCTTCTCGGGTTGAGTAGCATAGTTATTATTTGACTTGAGATACCATTGTGGATATATGAGATATCCTCCATATTTTGATGGCAGTCACGTCACCGACCTATTTAGGTCATACCTTCGCATGTCCGTTGAGTGTGGATTGATCTTCAGGATATCTTGTGTGTGTCAAGATATCATCTGTTAGCTTTGTGTACAGAGCATAGGTATTCAATATGGAATTAGCGATCTGTTAAATCCAAGGGCCCGTAGTACACTGTAGAAGCCAGTTTTAAGTGTTATTAAGAGATTGCTAATAGAAACGTCGACGTGATTATATCTATAGAGATTTGATGTTTATATCTATATCTCTGAAATAATTCGAATACATGTGATGGATGGATTATACGTATGCAATGACCTCGATCTGTATGGTTCAGTGAGTTTATCTGTGTTCATCATAATTTACGGGTGGGTAGATTATGGACACGAAATTGGATTTCGTGACCGATATGCCTGAACCTAGAGAATCTCACTAATGAAATATACTCGTGTAGCACTAGGGCAATTTTTATGAATACTATTGATTATTTATAAATCATTTAACAGTTAAACGAAAAATACATGCAAATGGACCCTTTGGTCATTTCCTAATTAATGTGTATTTGTATTTAATGTATGATTTTATTAAATACATATTAATTAAATGTCAAATTGTGATATTTGACATATATCATTAATATATATTTGAGATATTTAAAGTAAATATAATACATAAAGTTGAGATATTTATATTTAATTAATTAATTAATTATTTATTTATTTAATTATTAAATGATTAACATAATTAAAATATAAATATCTACCATTATGATAAAGTTAGGAAATGATTAAAGTGTATAAGTTTAACTTTATATTAAAGGTAAAGGTTATCATTTTGTATTTTGCTTCTTTAAATATTGATTAAAATTATAAAAATATATTATATTTCCTTTAGGTCATTTTCGGTAATGACCTAGAATATATAAAGGATATATTTTTCAATTTGCTTCACACAAGTTCAAGCCTCCAAAAATATAAAAAAAAATAAGGTTGAGAAAAAAAGAGAAGAAACAAGAAGAAAAATGAAAGGTTGCTTGGATTTAAGTAAGTATTTCCAACTACTTATTAGAGGAAAATTTGTTCCTTTTATTTTTGGCTACAACATGTGTAGTTTTTAAGTTGTTCTACTCTTTCTTGTTTGTGCTTTTGATGGTTGGAAGCATGGATGATGAGTGTTTGCATGTATGTTGTTCAAAGAAAGCTTGTAAGGAGTTAGTAAGCATTCTTTTGGTCATTTGATGATCATGTTGCCATTGTAGAGTTTTTAGACCACTCATTGATGACCTAGAATTGTTCTAGAGATATTTAAAAGTAGTGATACTTGTTTGGTGTGGTAGAGACTTGATTAAAGTATTGGATTTATTTAATTTGGTTTAGTTTGATTAATTTATAAAATTAGGATTTATACCATTTTCCAAAGTTTGGATTTTTCATATATGCGTTGTGTAATGATGTATATATGATGTAAATTTAATTTGGTGTTGATTGGATATCATCTAATATTATTTTGAACAAGATTGGACCAAAATACAAAATCTGAAAAATATTGGGACCCTCGGCAATTGCAAGAAAAATTGGGTTTTGAGTTTCAATTTGTATTTTGATGTATAAGACATGTATAAATCATTTTGGTAGTGATTTGGAATCACTTAAATTTGTATTTGACAAATTATGACTAAAATTATCAAAATACAAACTTTGGGGGCTTCACGACAATTAAGGAAAAAAAATCTATTTTGTTGAGTATTGAGTAATTAGAATAAATATTTTTATTTTAATTACCCAATAAAAATAAATGAAATTGAAAATTTGATTTTTCACGTTCCGCTGCGTTACCCGGTAATCCCCCTTAAAATCCCCTACAAAATGGTATCAGAGCGAGTCTGATTCTCAACACATGGTATGATTATGCCTTTAAATTTAACATTTAATCTAATCTCTACTTTATGCATGCTTGTGTTTATTTAATTTGATTAAATAAAGTAAATAATAATTTTTTTTTTGCGGAAAATCCCTATTTTTTAATAAGGTTTTACATTTAATATGTATTTGATGCATGCTACTTGGTCCGTCTTGTCAATACCGCTTATGGATAAATAATCTATGACTATATCCGAGAACGTGCCAAAGCTGTGAGGATATAGCCGGTAGGAATTTATCTGTACCAGATATATTTTTGATATTAGGTAAATTCAAGCGAAAGCGGAATCCTGAAAGTGCCAAAGTTGTCAGGGTTACACAAGTATCTTGAATTTATCATTGATAAGTTTAACCTTGATGTGCCTCATTGTGAACATGCCAAAGCTATCATAATGAGATACGATTGGGACTGGAACTCAAGAGTTACTGGTGAGTGATTGACAATGAGTTGTCTACCAAATTAATATACGTAAGCGAGAACGTGCCCCGACTGTGAGCTAAAATATATTCCTGGGGTCCAATTTTCACTATTGTATTTAATTTTATTATTGCTTTTTATGTATTCTGTTGGGGATTACAATTTTGCATGAAATAGTGGGAGATGCATTTTTTCGATTAAAAATCCATGATCTATTTAATGCTTTGGATATTATATGAATTTGTTTTGTCTGTTAAGTGTTTATTCGCTATCTATTTGATAGATCTGCGATGGCAACTCATTCAAACAACCCATTTTCTCGTATGCTTGATACGAATAAGCTCAAGGACGCTGAGAACTTTACAAACTGAGATATGGATTTGAGGATTATCCTCGGATCCGAGAAGTTGAGATATATTTTGAAGGTCCATTACCCTTTGCTATATTTGTAGATGCATCACTAGAAGAGATTGAGACTTTCTAGAAATGAAAAGATGATGATTTAAGGGTTAAATTATATATTCTCAGTTCTCTGTCTTCTGAATTGAAGAGGCAATATTTTGAGATGCATGATGACACAACTCCGTGAATCATTCATGAACCAAGAATAGGTCGTGGTTCATAGAGTAGTAATGGAACTGTTCCATTATAAACTTGTCGAGGGACAGGATGTGAGCACACATGAGCTTCATTGCATCAATTTGATCGAGCAATTGAGGCATAGTGATTTCCCTCTCAATGATACTCTGGGACGAAGTGTCATACTTTGTTCGCTCCCGACGTCGTATCGCCAGTTTTTTATGTACTTCAACATGAACGGGATTCACTGCACTTACCATGAGTTGCATAGGATGCTTCTCACAGCAAATGAGGATTTGAAGAAGGGAGTGCCGACTCGCCTCCCAAAATTCACTTCACTTTCCGCTTCTTCCCACTCCAAGTCGAAGAGGAAAAAAACGAAAAGAAAGAAGAAGAAATGTTTCAATATTCCTCCGTAAGCTAAGGTAGCGATGTTGGGGTTTTATTAGGAATTACAGGGTTAGCGCAGCGGAACGCGGAAAAATGATTTTTCCGATTTCAAAATTTTTCCTTGGAACAATTAAATAAACTTATTTATTAATTAACCAATACTTAAATTATGAAATTATAACCCAAGAAATTATATTTCTTCTAATTACAAAATTACCCCAAACTTTTACAAATTAATTATTTTAGTTTTAAATATGTTAATTACATATTTAATTGATTCCAAATCAATCCCAAAATAATTTTTACAATTTTGCAACAAAACCATAAAATTTTCCAGAATTGCGCCAACAGCCCAGTTTTTCTTTAAATTACCGAAACTGCCCTAAAGTTTAATTAATTGTAATTTGGCCGAATTTGTTCAAAACACATCAATATCAAATCCAATTAATCCAAAATTTGACACATATCAAATATACATCAAATTATAACATATATATGAAAAGCCCCAAAATTTGAGTGGGTTAAAAACCCTAATTTCACAAATCACTCAAATTGGACAATTTACATTAAATTAATAAAATTCAATACTTTAATCTTGAAATTACCACACCAATTAAATCTCACCATCATGAAATTAATCAAGAACAATTCTAGGCTAATTATGAATGGCTAATTAACTCTAGAATGGAAACTTTAATTTATAATTAATTTATTAAGCTTAATTACATTAATAAGCAAATAATTTAATTATACATGCATAAACACATCCAACAAGCATCCAACAAATCTAATTACAAACTAAAAGAGTAGAGGCATGATCTTAACAACACAATTGAAGCTAAGAATTATTGAAACATTTTTCATGTAGTAGAAGAAATGAAAATACTTACAAAATCCAATTTTGCTTTGTTTTTCCTTTTCTTTCTCACCAAATGCTCTCAACTCTCCTTTGTTAATTTTTGTTGAAGTTGTCTAAGTATTAGAAAAATTGAAACAAAACCAATTTTGTTAATTTTCCTTGTTGGCAGAATTATCCAAGTAAAAAAATATAAATAATAACTAATTTATTTTTGTTTGATTTTAATTGGCACATATTTTAGTTTAATAAAGGCAACACTTTAATTTTAATAAAGTGATAAAAATGTGTTCCAATTAAACCATGCCATTTCCAACAAAATCATGACATAAAGATATTTATTTTATTAATTAATTTAATTATTTATCAATTAAATAATTAATTAATAAATATAAATATCCTAAATATATGTATTATATTTACATTAAATATCTCAAATACATATATTCATGATATAAATTTAAATATCATGAAATTGATATTTAATTAATATGTATTTAATAATATCAAATATTAAATACAAATACATATTAATTCGGAAACGACCGATAAGTCCCGATTGCATGTATTTTTCGTTTAACTATTAAACGAGTTATAAATAATCAGTATTATTCATAACAGTTGCCCTAGTGCTCTACGAGTATATCTCATTAGTGAGACTCTATAGATTCAGGCATATCCGTCACGAAATCAAATTTCGTGTCCATAATTCACCCACTCGTAAATTATTACTAACACGGATAACCTCACCGAATCATATAGGTCGAGGTCACTGCATACGTATAATCCCGCCGTCACAGGTATCTGGATTAATCCAAAGATATAGATACAAACGTCAAATCTCTATAGATGTAATCACGTCGACGTTTCTATTAGCAATCCATCAAATAACACTTAGAACTGATTTCTACAGTGTACCAAGTGCCCATGGATTTAACAAATTGCTAATTCCATATTGAATACCTATGCTCTGTACACAGAGCTGACATATCCTATCTTGATACACACAGGATATCATGAGCATCAGTCTACACCCAACGAACATGCGAAGGTCTAAACTAAATAGATCGGTGACGTGACTGCCATCTAAGTGTGGAGGATAACTCAGATATCCACAGTGGTATCTCGAGTCAAAGAATCACTATGCTCACTCAACCCGAGAAGATTCTTATTGACGTTGGTGTACCATCCATTAAGAATCTTCAGTGAGTCGTTCAGTTTGTATCCGCTATAAACACCTACATGTCTATACGAGTCTCCAAGAATCATGGTTCACTGAGAAACCATCGGAATCCAAGATTCCAATATACGACATGTACCAGTCTCAAAGGGTTTACTTTACTGACTAAGTAGTGTAAACCTTGACCGGAAACATTATAAGAATGACAACGTCATGATAAAACTCAATGTCAGTTGCGACGCTTTTGTAACAGTATCATAACTAATCATTCTAAGGTCGGTTACGTCTTTACCATATTAAAGAAGAAGTTATATAAAAAAAACTGTTCATTTTATTCATAATAAAACGTTACATTAGTTTTTTACAAGGAAATTCATAATAAAATTGGTGCTCAGAGCACCAACCCTAACAAAATCTCCCACTTGCTCTAGTGTCAATATCGATTGTATCTAATACCCATCGACTCCACATGTTTATCAAATAACTTCGGAGGTATGGCTTTCGTAAGCGGGTCTGCTATATTATCTTTACTCGGTACCTTGCACACGATAATGTCCCATCGCGACACAATTTCTCGAATGATATGGTACTTTCGTTCCACATGCTTCGACTTTTGATGCGCCCTTGGTTCTTTTGCTTGCGCAATGGCTCCAGTATTTTCACAGTATAACGAAATCGAATTCTCGATACTTTAGACTACTCCCAATTCTGTTATAAAGTTCATAACCCAAACAGCTTCTTTTGCAGCTTCAGAAGCTGCAATATATTCCGCCTCTGTGGTGGAATCAGCTGTCGACCCCTGTTTGAAACTCTTCCAACAAACTGAACCACCATTAAGGGTAAACACGAAACCTGATGTAGACTTTCAATCATCAGGATCCGATTGGAAATTGAAATCCGTATACACATTAACTTGTAGTTCGTTTCCTCCATAAATAATAAACTTATCCTTAATACCTTTAAGATACTTTAGGATATGTGTAGGACATAGAAATTGGCGACGCTGTTCTAGGCTCGCGGCCTAGTTGGGAGTACGGAGTAGCCCGCGGGGGACTAAACCGGAGAATAATGGAGTCGCCACCCGGTGTGAACCGGGAAAATGATTTAAGGCCGCACCCACCCCTCGCAAGGGAAGACCTCAAACCGTTGGGTTCAGAATGGTCCCTTACTTATGCCGTTTGTAATGAAATGATTTGTGCAATAACTTAACCGAATCTACACAACATATATGTTCAAGAGTAACTTAGATCTAGTTCGCATCCATGAAAATAAATCATACGTATAAGTTTGCATGCTTTAAAAGTAAGTCATCATAACGGCAAACATACGATATCACACCATGATCTCATAAGCATGTTGAATTATCAAGCAAGAAAATTAGATAACAACCTAAACACAAATTTAAATTAAACTCCAATTGCAAAAGAAAAATAACTAAATCATACATAAAGTAATAATATAATCATGCTCAAAAAAATAAATAACATATTAGACTAAATCATGCTTAAGAAAATAAATAACTTATTAGACTAAATCATGCTCGAACACAAGGTTGGATGAAATGAAACATGTGAATCTCTCAAGTGGTACGTGGCATTGTATCCCGAGTGCAAACCAAAATACCATCCATTCGGATTCGCTTACGGAATTTACGTCTGTGTTTCCATCTGATATACCCCAAGAGAGAACACATATTCTGTTCATCCAAAAATCACATCATGCACCAATCCACAATACTCATGCGAAATAAAGTAATAAAATAAATAAAAAATAAAAGAGAATAAATAAAAAGGTGCCCTCAGGTCTAACCTCTTTAGTCGTCTCTCGAAAATACGGTATGTGGTGGTCGGAAGGGTTGATGCTCCACAACTCTTTCGGTTAACTGGTTCAACGTTTTCCTTCGCTGTTTGGGCTGCTGTTTTCACTCTGTTTCACTGCTGTTTTCTTTGTATTTTCTGGTCACTGTATTGAGGTAAATAGGGGACTGTTTCAGGGGCTGCTGGAAGGGAGTTTGGCGTGAAAGTCAGGGGCTGTTTCAGGGGTATTCGGGCGTGTTCAGGGGCTAACTTCAAGGGCTATTTTCGGTGGTTCAAGGTCTGTTTCAGGGGCTAGTTTTAGGGGCTATTTTCGGTGTTTCAGGGGCTAGTTTCAGGTACTATTTTCGGTGTTTCAGGGGCTGGTTTCAGGGTAGTGTTAGTGCGTGAAGGGCTGCTGGTTTCAGTGGGAGTTTTCGGTGTTTTAGGGGCTATTTTTTGTGTTTTAGGGGCTGGTTTCAGGTTAGTGTTGGTGTGTGAACGGCTGCTGGTTTCAGGGGTCTTTGGTGCGTGAAGGGCTGCTGGTTTCAAGGGTCTTTGGTGCGTGAATGGCTGCTGGTTTCAGGGGTCTTTAGTGCGTGAATGGCTGCTAGTTTCAGGGGTCTTGGTGCGTGAAGGGCTGTTGGTTTCAGGGGGTGCGTGAGTGTATGAGGGCTGTGTGAGGGGTCTGCTGTAGCGTGAATGAGGGCTGTGTGAGGGGTCTGCTGTAGCGTGAATGAGGGCCTCAGGACAGGGGTTAATGGCAATGGAATGATGTTATTTTGATTATGTGTTCACGGCAAGGAGAGGATTTTTGGATGCTTTAGGCGTGAGTGAGCTAGGTTATTTTCTTTGTGTTTTGGTGAGAATGAGCTAGGGGTTTCAAGGTTGGGTTAAGGCTTCTTTTTATAGGGAATGAGGGGTAATCCTTGTACGACTAGGGAAATGATTTTTTAATTTTGGGATATCTTTTAATTAGTGTGCCTTAAGGAAAAATCTCTTTAATTAGGGATGTGATTTGGTTTGATTAGATTTGATCTCTTTTAATTAGGAATATGATTTGATTTTATTTTATTTCTTCTCTTTTGATTAGAGATATGATTTACTTGAATTAGGAAAGTGTTTGATGAGATTTGATTTGTATCTTTTAATTAGGGAATGTGATTTGTCTTGATTTTAGCATATGTTTAATGTGTGATTTGGTTATTTTGGGAAGCTTTGGGTGTGACTTTGGTCTCTTGGGCGTGGGCTTGGCTTATTTTGGTAGGCTTGGTGTGTGGCTTGGTGGTGCTTGGTGTGTGACTTCGGGGGTTTGGGCTAAAGAGGTATTTTAATTCAAAGGTCCAACAAGCGAACCTGAAGCTAAATGAGCGAATTAAATCCAACAAAGTGTCAATTTCTGACTTTTCCCTTCCGACGTCCGTTTCCCACGGCTTCCACAACTTAAGAGGTAGTGTCTCCTTATGAGAATCATCATCGGGACTTATATGTAAAAATGCAGTGCCTACAGTCTCCCCCACTTTGATGGGACTTGTACAGTGTGTGACAATGACAATCCTATCAAAGTTTATGCAATGCATTTTTACTTACATGGCTCGCCAGCTACCGCTTGACTCGCATGTTGCTTCGAACTGAGTTGATCTGGTGGTGATGTGATGCGACCCCAAGGTTCATTCCCGAATCGTTACTTTGAGGTGGTCCATTCCCGAACCGTTACTGAGTTAGGATAAGGGTCTTATTCCCGATTTGAGTTGAGTTGTGGGTCTTATTCCCGATTTGAGTTGTGTTGCGGGTCTTTTTCCCAAGTTGAGTTATGGGTCTTGTTCCCTGAATTATGGGTTTTGTTCCCGATTCGTGTTGAGGGTATTGTTCCCTGAATTGTGGGTCTTGTTCTCGATTTTTGTTGAGAGTCTTGTTCCCTGAATTGTGGGTCTTGTTCCCGATTTGTGTTGAGGGTCTTATTCCCTGAATTGTGGGTCTTGTTCCCGTGGGTCTTGTTCCTGATTTGAGTTGAGGGTCTTGTTCCCTGAATTATGGGTCTTGTTCCCGTGGGTCTTGTTCCCGTGGGTCTTGTTCCCGATTTGTGTTGAGGGTCTTATTCCCTGAATTGTGGGTCTTGTTCCCATAGGTCTTGTTCCCGATTGTGTTGTGGTCTTGTTCCCGATTTGAGTTGAGGGTCTTGTTCCCTGAATTGTGGGTCTTGTTCCTGATTTGTGTTGAGGGTCTTGTTCCCTGAATTGTGGGTCTTGTTCCCAATTTGTGTTGAGGGTATTGTTCCCTGAATTGTGGGTCTTGTTCACGTGGGTCTTGTTCCCAAATTGAATCGCGGGTCTTGTTCCCAAATTGGATTGTGGGTCTTGTTCCCGATTGTGGGTCTTGTTCCCTGGGCTTGCATTTTCCGGTTTTTTTTTTATTTGTTGAAACATGTAAATACAACACAAAAAGGATGCAAGTGCGTTACGTGTATGCATGCATGCATGAATGGATTTCTTATTTCGTTGGGTTAGGTCTCCTGCCAGTTCTCTCGGTGTCCTTCGCCTATAACTGTCTTTGGTCGCCCCCTGGGTCTACTTACAGTTTCCACCTGTTAGTTCTTTTCTGGTGATTGTTCAGTCCTCTTCTGTCTCACGACTTAAGTTCTCGGTACATCCTTTATTCGTGGGGTGGTAGACTGGTCGCCCTAAGTTTTTGGCTTAGCTTTCTGTTCTTCGCTTCTTACACTAGGTCAAAGTAGATCGTGTACTGATCCCAAAACTAATGATGATGGATAGACGGGCCTCAGCCCTGCGACTCATCCCAAACTGATACTGGTGCCGATGTGGGCCTCGACCCTGGGACGCATCCCTAAAACTGATACTGATGTTGATGTGTCTCCATACCCAGAGTGCCATACCCGGCAAAACTGATACTGATGTTGATATGTCTCCATACCCGGAGTGCCATATCCGGCAAAACTGATACTGATGTTGATGTGTCTCCATACCCGGAGTGCCATACCCGGAAAAACTAATACTGATATGGGTCTCGACCCTGAGACTTATCCCCAAAACTGGTATTGATGCTGATGTGGGCCTCGCCCCCGGGACTCATCCCCAAAACTGATACTAACAATGTGATGGTTCATACTGTACTGCCTCTCACGAGATAGTCCTCATAGCTAAACATATTTCCGTCCTCAACGGATGCTTCGCGTAGAAACTAGAGAACCTTCAAAGTACTTAATACTCAGATCCGATCGTCTGAATGAATGATCTGAACTGGACTCCTAGTGTGTGTGTGCCAAGGCTCTTTCGCAGCTTAATCCTTAAGTAAGCGAACTCGATGATTTTGCCTCGGAGACTCAGATCAGTGGGTCTAAACAACCTAGATGTCTTTATCACACTCTGTGAATACTTCGTCATACTCAACATGATATGGTTTTCTTTTTTTTTTCTCTTCTATTTCTTTTCATTTTGAACTTTCTTTTTTATTTTTTATTTTTTATTTTTTATTTTTTATTTTTTATTTTTTCTTTCTTTTTCTTTCTTTGACACACCTACCCTTTAAGGTAGTATTTCTCCTCATGGTGGTCCTAATACTCACCCATGGCTAGCTTCACGCTTATCGGTTATAGGCGGTCTATTTTTCCTTTCTTTTCATTGTAGAGACTTTTTCTTGTTCCCAACCATATCATATATCGTAGCATAAGTAAACCAGGATGGACATCCAGGTAAACTGTCATTCACTGATCCACCATCTCTTCAACTAGTCATCTCGCCAACTACTCAGGCTTCCACTGCTAAGATCCTCTAATTAAGTGCTCGCGAGTCTAGTCAAGATCAACTACTCAAAATATTGGATGAGAGTACATCTCGCACTTATCCTTTCTAAGGTTTCACCCTGAAGCAAACAATTTCATCATCGGACATATGCCTCACTATTAAGGACTAAAAACAAACAAAAAAATTTTCACTTTTTTTTTCCTTTTTTTTTTCCCATTTTTTTGCTGAAGGCCCCCCATGGTATTTTTATTCTTGCCGTAAAAATTTTCTGTTCCTCGGTTTCCTTTTCCCCGATATCCATGTTTGCTAAACCCTTCTTGACAAACTTTTTATTTTTAATCTCTAACCCAACAGATATCTATGATGGCTTTTAAGACACAGAGGTTAACATGATGCGTATATGCATGAGATGCGTGCGATGTATGAGATATAATATGCATGTGGTTATCAAAAGCATAAATGGGCAACTTCTATAGAATATATGACTATGGTTCACATGCGAGTTTATAGGAGTGTAGACAAAGGCTCCCGTCGGTGGAAAGA